>JAVBJF010000498.1:0-223942 GCA_033439095.1 Pseudococcus viburni | reverse complement strand
ATCAAACTTCCCCTTATAAGGCTTGACTTTTGGAAAGGGCCCTTGAGGGTTTCAATTTTCCACCCCAATTTCTCCTCGTTAACTGAAAATCTTTTTTGAAATTTTGTAGTAGGTTTTAGATCGTGCAAGAGAGAAAAGAAAATTTTTTGGTTTTCAACAGTGCATAGAAACCCGAGTTTGGAGCTTTCAAGTTCATTTTTGTGCCCCATAATTCAAGAGAGTTTACCAATCGACTTAAAATTTTTTACAGGGGTTAAAGAAACGTGAAGGAGAAAAGCTGTTTAAAAATTTTTGAAGTCGACTGTGCAATGAAAGCGAGTTTTTTAAAAGCTCAAAGTTTATTTAGTTTTCGAAAAATATCTCGAAAATGGTCCCCTCGAAAAAAACCCAATGGGCCCAAACGGATGGTTGGGGAATTTTAACAACGGGGTTTAATAAAACAAATAAGGCTTTTTCAATTCCAGAAAAAGGGTTGAAAACCCCAACTCAATTAAAAAATCCCTTATAAAATTTCAAAGGGCACAACTTTTTGGCTAAAAAAAATTTCCCAGTGTTTAAATTAAAAATAAATTTTCCCAGGTTTTAAACCCTCCCAAAAATTTTAAAAAAAAAGGGTTCTGTTCTCCCCCTTTTTTAATTTCCCAAAAATAAAAAAGCTCTCTCTTGAAAAATTTTTAAGAAAAAAAATTATTATTCGATAAGGTTTTCTCGGAAATCAAAAAAACTTTTTTCCCAAAGGGAAACCCAAATATAGAGGAAGGGAGAATAGCTTATTGGGAGCGGGTTGAGTCATATTAGTTCCCTTTTACCCAGTCCCCCAAATTTTCCCTAGTAAAATTTTCCCTTATCCAGATAAATTTTAAAATCTTTTTACAATGGAACTGTCGTAGTGTAAAAGCTAATAGAGAACAATATACCTGCTATACTTGAAAAATGAAAAAAAAGCTATATCTTTTTATCAGAATTTGGGTTAAAAACCCACGGGCCCAATTTTTTTTAAAAAAAAAATTATTGTTTTACCAAAAAAACAGACCCAGTTTTGGGAGGGAACGGATTTGTTGCCCTTTTGGTTTTAAAAAAACCCCTTACAAAAAAAGCAAATTCAACAAACCCACCTATCAATACAATGGGAGGACAGTGCCCAAAAAAATTTTCTTCCCCTTGTTGAAGTTTTTTTTAAAAAAGGTTTCCAATTAAATTTTTTTCAATAAATATTCCCCTTCAACTGGTTTGTGAAAAATTTTTTTTCTTATTTTTCTAATTTAAATCACCCTTGTAGTGGGAGGGTTTTTAAAAGCAAAATTCCCCCAATAGGGGGAATAAAATTTAACAAACCAATTGGGAAAAATTAATTGAAAATGTGTTTAAAACATTGGAATATGTATTTTTTAATGATGGTTAAATTTACTCATAGGGGTTTCACTTTCATTTAAATTTTCTGGGATTTATAGACCTTACTTTCGCTTCCCTTCCCCTTACTTTCAATTTTCCCAGGAAACACTTTGGAAAATACTTTCGGGGAGGACCATACCCAATTTTTTGTACTCTTTCATTTCAAAAATAATTATGATAGTCAGCAAGATTTTCAATGATTTTGGGGAGAGCAGTCACGGGGGAAAAAATTTTTTCTTAACCAAACGGACAGTGTTTAAGGAAATTTTGGGAATTTCTTTTATTGCTGGTTTTAACAAATTTGCCCCTCCTCTTCAACAATATGAAAATTTTTATATAAACCCGTTAATAAGGCTATGGAACAAGCATGCCCCATGTTTTAAGGAAATAGGGAAAAGGGGGAAAAAAAACTAATCTTATAAAATTTTGGTGGAATGAAGAGTGTAAAAAAATCCAGAGAGAATTTTAATAAAGCTTTTAAAAATTTAGGAAAGTATTAAAAAACATAATTTTATAGAGTATAAAAAAACCCAGGCGCCCCTGTAGGAGAGAAAATAAAAAAAAAAAGAAGAAAAACTTTGGCAAAACTTAAACAATTCGTTTTAAACAGAAAAATTTACTTTTAAAATATGGAAGTGACAAAAAGGCCATTAAAAAATGGGAATTTTTGATAATTTTTATCCAGCTATTTTTGAACAAAAAAACTTCTTAAATTTTTTTGATTCCCCGTCCCCTCCCCTTTTGTTCCCCAAAAACCCGTGAAATCCCATCCCCAAGGGGATTTTTTCTAAAAATTTTTCACATCCCCTTTGGGAAAAATTTTTTTAAAAAGGAAGAGTATTTTATGCTCTTAAAAATAAAAACAATTTGCTTTCCCGGTCTAGATAAAATTTGTTTCCCCTTGATAAAAAATTTCCCGAATTTGCTTTTTGATCTACTTATTGCATTTTTTAAATTTAAAATTGAGGTTGTGGAACATACCCAACCCTTTTTGGTTAAAAATTTTAAAATTGTTCCTATTCCTAAGAAGAAAGAACAAAATTTTAAAAACCAAATCACTAACTTCCGCCTTTGAAAATTTTTTGAAAAATTGCTAAATAAAATTTTTATTAATTGGGGGCGAAAATCTTTGGGATGTTTTCCCGATAATAAAGTATGGCTTTGGGCCCGGAAAAAAAAAAAAATATTGCTGGGTTAAAATTAGTTTGGGGATCTTTTATTCGGGCCCCTTTTTAAAAAGGGGAAATTTTCGTGGCACCCTTTTTAATATACAAGGTGATATGGAAAAAATGGTCCATTGCAAAGTTAAGGGCAATGTTTATACAAAATTAATTTTTTCAAACTTTAACCAACATTTATGTGGCTATTTTCTCCCAGGGGAAATCATAGTTCTTGTTGGTAAATTTTCAAAGAATTTTAGAGAAAAATATAAAGGACTTCCCCCCCAAAGGGTTTTTCTCTCAGTTCCCACCCTTTTTCAACTTAACATTTTTAAGCGGGTTTTAAAAAATACAAACTAGGGGCCCGTAAGGGCTTGTTCTTCGCAGACGATATTTAGTAATTCCCTAAAAAAAAGATATTTAGATTGCAGTCCAATGTTTAAATTTAAGCATTGAAAACCTTAAAAAAATGAATTTGATTCCCTATTTTTTACAACCCCCCAATTCGTTAAAAGTGGCTTTATCGTTTTTACATATCGTCCTTAGAACCCAGGAATGTCATTATCAATTGAAAAAAAAACAAGGGGAAAAAGAGAATCAACAAGATATTTAGGGAAAGAATTTTAGATAACCCCTTAAAAAATGGAAAGACCACAAAAAAACCTAGGGTCGTCAGTATTAGAGACCTAAATTTGATTAAAGGTTTTAGCAAGACATAAGGGGGGGCTGACCCCCTTTAAAAATTTATAAAATTATATAAAAACTATAATAAGATCCAAAATAGATTATGGATCTCTTATTTCAGAACGTAGCAAGACCACTCTTAATATAATTTAAACGCTTCCAATCAAACTTGCTTAAGAGGGGTTTCATGTAAATTTTTGAAGTCTACACCCCATTCCGAAACCTTTTCCCGAAAATAAAACTCCTCCATGTCAATAGGGAAAATCGTATTGGGCCCATAAATTTTTATTTAAAAAAATGGATAATGAAAGCGATCTACGGTTTTAAGATATTTACTGTTTTTTAAAGAATGGCGATTCTGTTAAAACCCAAAAATTTCCCTTATTTTCTAAATAGCAAATCGGTTTTCGTAAAAATTCATCCAAGGTCATATCAGCACCTAGGCCCCTTTTATTTTAACCCCACCAAATTTCAAAAAGCCACAATAGTTTCAAATAAGATTTTTACAGGAGGGAAAAAACCCCCATCCAATGATATTTTCTAGTTCCATTTAAACAGACTTTTTAGAAAGGGATTTTTATTTACTGAGGGGTCCAAGTTGAGGGGGGCTGGGGAGCAGCGTTCATTTCCCCAAAAAAATGGGAAATTAAAAAAAAAGTTTAAGCTCCCCCCATTTTATCCTTTTGGTTTTTACTTTTGAACTTTTGCTATATTACAGGTACCCATTTTTATTTGAGTTTAAATAGGAAAATTGCAACCCAAATTTTTAAAAATCTTTATTCAAGGGGGTGCTCTTTTCACCCCATAATATTTAAAAATAATCAAATAAATAGCCTTGCAAATTCGAAACTTAATAAAATTTTAAACCCAAGGGAAAATATCAGATTAAAATAGCCTATTGTGGGTACCCAGCCACCCCAGATAAATTTTAGGGGAATGGAAAGGGGGTAGGAAAAAAATTTAGCTAAACAAAAGGGCCAAAAAACAATAGGGAAAACCAATCAACAGGTATAGGGCGCTCAAACCTTTCCCCTTATTCAGAAAGCTCACTCCCAAAAATGTGGAATAATTTTTATAAAAACTTTCCCCTTTTTAAAAACCAACCCGCATATTATCATACAACCAGAAATCCCAAAAATTTTTCCCTTTGGTTCCCCCAAATAAAAGAGTTATTAGATATTTCTGCCACTTCTATAATGAGATTTCGTATGGACACACACTCTTTAGTTAACTTTTTAGAAAACAAATTTTAGATAAAACCTTATTGAAAATTTCACCAATACCAAAATCAATTTGGATTTAACCCTATTCTATTTGAAGTCCTTTCCCTAGTCAGTTTAGAAAAAAGCTTACATACCCAATTGAGGGAAAGGGGGAATGGCCCCCCTCTCTTTTTTTTCTCACTACTAAGTTACCTAAAAAAAATAATTTTCTCAGCTCTGGGGGAATTTTTTTCAACAGGTAAAATAAAACTCCGGGGGTAAAATCCGACTAATTAAATAAAATATTTTATTGTAAATGGGTGATAGAAATTGATGTCTAAACCCAGGGGAAAGGGGAAATAAAAAAAAAAAAAAAAAAAAAAAAAAAAAAAAAAGCTCTACAACTTTGATTCCGTGTTTGTCTTAAAGCTCGCCATTTTTGAGAAAGTTGGGGGGTTTGATTGGTCAATTTTTCTAAAATCAATTTCTCTTTTTTCCTAAACCAATCTTTAAAAAATTTTCATAAGTTTCATCAAACAGGAAAAAAACTGATTATGTTTTGGTGAAATCTGTCATGAAAGTGAGCTTTGAAACTCCAACGCTCATTTTTCTGAAACCTCCCTCTGACAAGATAAATAAAATCGACCGATCGATTTGAAATTTTTATGATGATAAGAATGTGTTTAGGAGAAAATCTGATTGAATTTGGAAGGCAATCTGTCCATAGAAAGCTGAGCTTTTGAAGCTCAAATTTATTTAGTTATTCAAAAATATCTCGGAAACAGTGCATTGTAGAGAAAAATGGAGGTCAAAAAAATGGTTAGGAATTTCAAGCTCTATTTCTCATGAATTTTTCTTAAAATCTCACGTTTTCGAGAAAAATGAGCTCAAAGTTCAAAAGCTTGTAATAGGTCAATTTTTTCGACTTGATTTCTCTCGTTTAACTGAACCGATCGTTTTGAAATTTTTACAGTACGTGTAGATCGTGCAGGAGAAGACCCAATTTTTTAGGTTAAATTTTGAGCAAGGAAAGCTGAGCTTTGAAGTTTTAAAGTTTTTTTTTGTGACACCATAATTCAAGTCAGAGTTGACTGATCGACTTGAAATTTCCGTAGTACATAATTAGAATGTGTATAAAGGAAGAGATGATTAAATTTCGAAGTTGATACGTGCATTGAAAGTTGAGCTTCACAAGTTCAATTCTAGTTTGTATATAATAGGAAGTCCGCTCTTTTGACACAGTGTGTCTAGTTTTTGTATTATTTTGGTATTTCAGAATTCAAAATATGAAAAAATGTTAGTGACGAATGAAAATAAATTGAATTGAAAAAATGTAGAGAAGCAAGAAGAAGTTTGTAGTTCTAAAGTTTAACAAAATTTTGTGAAAAAATTTGGTTTGGAAAAATTTTAAGAAAGAAAAATTTAGTTTGAAGAGGTTTCAGAAACAATTTTGGGTTTAAAAATATTTCAAGGAAAAAATTAATTTGAAAAAATTAAAAAGAAAAAATTCTAGTTGGAAAAAAAATTTAGAAAATTGTACAAAAATTAAAAATTTCGAAAGCTAAAGGGACTTGGAAAAAAGCGTTGCTAAATGCACCGCACGAATAGAAATAGACCTTCCCATGAGTAAATTTAGACTCGCGCAACGCCAAAACGTAAACAATCCATTTTATTGGTCGCTCCGATTTAGTCCGATGTGCTCGTGACGTCAAGACTTCGGCTGGGCTCCATTCTTACTTATCTCCAAGTTTTTTTTGTGTTTTTGGCCATTTATGATTTTTAGTGATTTTTCAGTGTTTAATTTCCCTACAAATTATTTACCATCCTTAAATCAACTTAAAATCTTAATTATTTGTGTTTTGAATAGTTTTTCAAACTACGGAGCAACATCAGCGAGATTCATTGCTACTATCTGTGAGTTATTTTGAATTATTCATTTCATTGTTATGCAGGTTTATTCACCTCTAGTTTAGTCGTTTCCTCACATTATATTTTCAAATTTCAATATAAACATTGTAAGTAAGTATATGATGTTGTAAAACTGCTTCATTGAGTTGGCGAATAAATATATCAGTAATACCGCCGAATTTGATTCAAGTTGTTTATTCTCGTTCACACATTTTCCTACTTCCTACGCAGAACGCTGGCTTTTCACTGGACTTCATGCTTTCCCGAAAACTTTTATTACAACATAAATCAGTTGGTGATCCATTTCATTACTTTTATCAATGAAGCTTGCGAAATTCAAAACCCCAAAACCGAAATGAATTCGTTGATACGTAGGTAATAGGATTACTGTTACTTAAAGATGTAATTATTTCCTTCGCAAGTTGTTCAAAAATCGTGTTCATGATACTACCAACCACAAATGACGAGTGGTTGTTACTTGAAATTGAAAAATTGAAAGGAGTTTTTAGCGGGTTATTTTTTCAAAAAATTAGGTACCTATCGTGCTACTCGATTTTGATCATTTGTGTCCGGCTGTTCGAGGTCGTGAGTTTGAAAATTGTGGTAGATAGTAGGTACATACTTAGTTTGTAGCGAATATTCGAAGTTTTAGTGACCGGATTTCGGGGTCCCGCCGATGTTTTCATAACAATTAGGTATAACCGATAAACACTGATGTACGTACCTAGTTTGGTGCAAATATTCGAAAATTCGAATATAACCAGGTATATTTGATTATCGGTGAGTGCAAATATCGAATATTAGAAGAGTATTCGAATATTGAATGGAAAATTCAAAGAAATGTTAAAATTCGACAGAAAATTGAAAGACGTGGTTATTTTTGGTTGCTTGGAAAAGTATTGAACGTTCTGCCTATGTCTCTGAAATTTAAAATTCAAAATTCAGATTTCGTTTTTTCACTTTGAAAAAGTTTTGATACTACATAGATTAAACGTGCTTCACTGAAGTCCAAACAATTAAAATTAAAAAAAAAGTTTACCAACTTATTCGAAACTATTCGAATATTTTTCGAATCGCGAATATTCTATATTCGCACCACACTAAATTGTGGTAAAAATTCTATAACATTAAATTACCTACGAAATTTTGAAATAATTTTTGAGTCTGTTCGAAATTGTAATACGGTAATAATTTTTTTTAATGGTTCAGAACAAGTGCTTGAAATTTAAAATTACATATAATTTTAGCAATTCGACACCATACCTACTTTTCAAAATTAATTCTAAACTTAGATTGGAGCAGTGTCTCGAAATTACCTATAGGCATAAAAAATCTGTATGCAATTAAAATTTTGTTACTATGAATTTCGATCATTTCCCAAAATCTAATCAAAAATTTCATTTTAGAAAATTTGAAATGATCAGCAATTTTTCAAAATGACGAGGAAAACTTCTGATTTGAAATATTCATAGCATTACGTATTTCAAAAATCACAATTATATAAACTATTTGAATCAATTATGAAACAAAAGGCTCCCTTCTGATGATCCAAGTCTCCATACCCACTTTGCATCCTCTCAAAAATAGCTTCCGACTCCAATGCTAGGAATTGTTAGGTATTTTTTTAGGCATTTTCAAGGTCAAAATAATTAGTGTGGAAGCTGTTCGTTCGAAAATTACAGTTTCATCTGTTTTTTTTTTCCTTCAAACATGCTATGCAAATCGCATGAGAACTTTATAAAGTTTGAATTTAGTGTTTTTACAGTAAAAAAATTTAGTTGGGAGGGGGGGAGGGGGTAAAATTTCAAATTTCTCAAAAATTATGAAATTTCGGACCCCCTCCTTGAAAAATTTCTGGCTACGCCACTGGAGTGGATAAAACATTTTGAAAACTGTGCTCTTAAAATTTTTGCTGTTTTTTCAAAGCTATAATATGTTTGGATCATTTTTGAAAATTATTTGAGTTCAAACTTGAAAATTTTGTGCATTAAAAGATGCGTATTTTAATTTTGAAATTTTGATCCTTTTTTCAAAATCTTTTCAAAAATTCATATCTAATCAACCTCAATCGTTTTAAAATCGCGTAGGTACCTAATTTTAATATAATTTTTTTTTAAATTTACAATATTTCCAAGCTATTTTGAAAAATTTTAATTCAAAATTTTAAGAAACCAATGGTTTGGAATCTAGTACATTTTTTCATAATTATTCAAAAGAGAGATTTTCTATGCTTTCTCGTCCCGGAGATCTACGCATGTTATTGATAACATTAATGAATTCAATTTTTCTTCAATTTGGTCCTGTAATGTAAAGGAATTTCTACGTTATTCCAAAAAATATCTCTCCTTTTTGAAAAAAAAAATCAGAAAAACAGAAGAAGCTATTGACGAAAATGCTGGTTTACTCAGGATAACCCCTCCTCACGACGGAGTCCGAGTCCTGCGAATCTCGTGTCCTTTATGAAAAATTAGGAAGCCATCATAAGCGCACCCCAAGCCTTTAAGGGAGGGGCTCAGGTTTTGAGAAAAATGGGGGAGGGGGTAAAAATTAAATGAAAAAATGATGTACCTGTTATTTTAGTGGGGCTGGAGTAGTTGGGGTATTTCCAATAGACAAGCTCTTCTTTGACATTTTTATAATGAAAAAATCTCCTTGCCGAGCTTAAGGAGGGGTCTCGAGCTCCCTGAGCCCCCTCCCCGTGGGTGCGCCTCTGGAAACCACCCACCTCTGCTTGGAGAAATCCCACTTATTTTATTATTTTTAAGGGTACCTACCTAATACGTGCGGATAAGATTGCGGAATATGCAGTGGTTATATTATTTATTAGGTACTTGTAGGTAGTTCTTCGATGTAGATCAGACGAACAACATTCAAAACGGTAATGGCAGGTACTTACCAGGTCTATTGAGTTTCTCATTGGAAAATATTCAGGTGTGTGTAGAGCTTTCAAAATACATGGGACAAGGAAGTTTCACATTCACCCTCGCTTGAGATAAAAATTTTCAGAATTTTTTCTTGAAGAAATTCTCTAACATAAATAGGTAAAACTCCCCAAAATAAACTTTATAAAATAATCGGCAAGTTTTTCTACAAATATCTCGAAAATTTTGAACCAAAATTGCATTTAGACAAAGAAGTACAAGAATCAAATTTTTGAACAAAGGATGAAAAAAAATCCGGTATGCTAGGTTTTTAAAGGTTCTGAATCAATTTCATGTATAAACAGTTTTTTTGAGAAAAAAATGTGAAAATTTAAAAATTTTTGTTGGCAAATTTTGAACCGATTCAAACTTATTTTTCACTTCTTCTCAAATTCAAAAAAATCAATAAAATTTCAAATAAAGAAAAATTTTGCATTACCTTCGGTATATTACCATTTTTTCATTAGGAAAGAAGTAAAGATACAGTTTTCCCCTCTCCAATAAGTCTCTATTTCGAGTCGAAAGGTGAAAAAAAAAAATGCCTGTAAGGTAGGTTTTCAAAGGATCTGAAACCATTTACGAGACTATCTTGATTTCAATCCCAATATTTTACCCTCGAGGAATGAAAGGTAAACCAAAATTAAAAAATCTTCATCTTTGTCGAGCGAGGTATCAGAATCCCATGTTTTTTTGATTTTATTTTCTAAATCCATTTATGGGATACTTTTGACTCTGGGCATAAAAGTGGATCTTTGAAGAGGTGAATTAGAACCAAGATTGAAAAGAATTCGATTTTATCAAATCAAGCATCAAACTCGTATTATTTTGACGCAATGAATCTATTTAATGTGGTCATTTTTACCTTAAACGATGGGAATGCTAAGAATTTTAAATTTCGGCCTACTCATTCTACATTCTTTCAAGGCCAACTTTCATATTAGGGGTAGAAATGGTCCCATAAATAGACTCTGAAAGTCGAAAAGCTATGGATTTTCATACTTCATTCGATATAATTAGAAAAAATTTAATTTTGGTGCCTGCCCCCCCCCCCATATTTCCGAGGACATCTTGGGTTGAAATGATTCATGCACGGCTTACCTACTTATTGGTTTACTGGCTCTAATGCATTTCATTTATAAGCATTCTGTCTATCGCATGCAAAAAGTTTTGGAGAATATGACCTTAAAAATATTATGGTGATGTAATAATACGGATTTTTGTTTGTAAAGGCTATGTTTATAATGGCACTAAAAAGTTGATATATTTCAACTTTTCATATTGCTGTAGTAGAATAATTTATCTTTTTTTTTTCGTTTTTGTTTTCTAGTCTTTTTTTTTTACTCGATTGGACGTAATATTTTGATGCCGGGAGATACCTACGATTATTCACATACAGACGTGCGATTTCGAGTTTAATTATGGCATGGTTTAGCAGTGGTTTTAGCAATTTAAAAGAACAGTTGAATTCGTTGATCAGCGATGACGATGACATCGGGAACAATTCTTGTAGTCGTGCAGGTATGTTGGGTAAAAAGGACTAGGTACTGAAATTTAATAGAGTACCTACTTCCACATTTGTATAACTACCTAGTTGTGTTGAAAACTGGTTACCTACATGGCGAGTATTTGCATTTCTTAACTATACCTATTGTGTAGTTAAACGTAAGATGGTAGGATGGTACAGTTATTTACACAAATAGCATTCATGTTCACGAGCTGATATTCACAGTGCAGTGTTGCAACGTACATTTTCAGCACCTAAATCTACTACCTACCTACCTACCTACCTACCTACCTACCTACTGGTGATCTGCCTATTTCTCTTTCAGATTCGATGATGACAGATACTGGCAGTAGAGGCGAAAGGTTGTTGCGGAATGTGAAAAATGATGTAGAAACAAGCGAGCAGGTAAGAAACCTATCCAGCTGTTAGCAGGATCTAGTCGTAGAGTCACATACTGTACACCTAATTCGTTTGTTTGTTTTTTATTTCCAAGGATGAAACATCGCTGCAAAGCCGGTTTTCATACACCCAGCGGCATCGGGTCCTCCAGTACAGCAAGATGTTGAGTGATCTAACGAACGACGTTAATATTCTAAATAGTTCGTTAGACCAAGTTCTCGGCGATGTCGTAAACTGTATCGATGAAAACGAACGCTTACACGAGCAGATTAATATTCGGAAAGATGGCAATGCTTACCGCACAGACTTACTGATCGATAAAATGAGAACGGATAAAGTTGCTGCTGCTGAGAAGCAGGATGGCAATTTCGGCTACAATATCGAGTGTGGCGAGAAAATAGTCGATAATCGGTGTGATAATCTGCTAACCACGAATGAGAGTTCGGCTAACGAAGTATACGAGCGCCACTGCAAAACAGCAGCAACGAATAAAGAAGTAAATGCTGTCGCAACGATGGCAGCAGCGACAGCGTTGATGTCCGCGGTCGGTGACGATAGCGAAATTACAGAAAAAATTGAAAATTTAACGATAGAGATGGACAAAATAAATGAAAAATTGAAGCAATGGGAAAGAAGTTGGAGTAAAGTGACCAACGACGGTATACCACCTAATATGTTCGCGGACTATGCAACATTAGCGCGCAGAAGAGATGTGCTGTGGGAAAAGTTGAAAGTTTTGTTCATTTGGCCGACAATAGGGAAATTCAAAAACGCAAATATTTCCGAATTATCAGTTCCCGATTCCGTCAAAGAGGTTTTTCAGCCTGCTGTTTTTCTAGTGCGCTCGAATGATAAAGCGCTACGACAGCTTGCGCTGAGCGAGGCAACAGCTGCTCAAAGCCCAGATGTACAAGAATCGACAATTGCAATCCACCACCCTCCTGTTCCGTCACCACCACCTTGCTTGGAAAATTATGGCGCATCGGTTACCATCGCCGCCGCCGCTCAAAAGGATAAAAAATTTATCGAATCTGAACTTGTAAGTATTTACATGTTTAGGTATGTTGCGTACGGTACGTAGACGTACTAGCGTGCGTACTTTACAGATACATTTGTCTCGATGCGATGCTATGTACACAAGTGACATTCGATTGAAAAGTACCTAATAAAATTTGTTTGCAAAATGCTAGAAAAAGTTGTCCGAGGAATTGTTATATTATATCGCACTCGCACCACAGCCTTGCAAATATTCGCCTTCAACTTTCAATTTGTACATAGACAGGCGCATCCCCCGTTTAAATGCAAATTAATACAGCCACTCCATCGCCCTGGGCTAAAATTTTTCTTTTATCGCATAAGTATTTTTGATGCCATTTTCACTACAAAGTATTGGTTTTCGCTTTTCCGTCGATAGTTAGCAGATTGTTCATCTTGCTGGAACAAATTAACATAACGAAGATGAATTCAAAATCCAAGTTGGTAAAGTCGCATCGTATACCTAGGTACTGGCACTGAATTTGTCACAGAAAAATTTGAATCGGTCCGTGTTTTCTTACGGAACGAGTTTATAATAGGCACTGAGAGATTTCCTTTCCTTTCTATCAAAAGTTGAAATACTGACAATTTCAGTGCCCGTATAAAAATGAGGATTACGCATCGGCTGATCAAGGTTGATTATCACCTACCCACTTGCATGGGTGAGGTACGAATTCAAAATTCAACTTTTCATTCAAACGCGATAGATATACCTATGACCATTGGTTTACGCCCTAAGGTGGGCAGTGGGAGTGGGCACCTCGCAGTAACGAAACAATAACCGCTTTAAACTGTGTCAAAATTTTCAAGTCGAGGTGTTTAAACTTTTTTGACTTGACATAGCGTATCTGTGACAAAAATGATTTGAATCGATACCGACGGGTGAATGCCTACTTGTCGGCAGTGTCCGCGTTACAATTACCAATTTTTGTACCATCGAGCATAAATCGAGATATCGAGAAGAATGGTTGACGTGACCTTCAACCTATTGGACCACAGAGGTGGAGTGATGATTTTTGGCTTGGTCATTAGACTCCACATAGATTTTTTATTGTCGCGCCAATATTTGCGTCATGTTATGTTCATGTCATGTCGTGTCAGTTGACTTATTTTATTTTATTTCATTTCATTTTCAAATAGTAACGGCTAAAAGCCCGTACTTGACTTACATTTTGTACCACGAATCTGATTAAATATCAACGTTCTATCCGATCAATTTTACTCGTATTTTACAGAACAAATCGCCACCTACTACTGATGCCGCCATCGTTGAAATTAATCGCTTGCGTACTCATTTGGTATCGGTAGAACAAGCGTACACGAACGAACTTTTGCAGTGCGAAGAAGAAATCAAAATATTACAGAGCGAGTTGAAAATCAAAGAAGAGAAGCTGAATTCGATCGCAGCATCGTACACCTCTGCGAAGTAGGCCATACGATAACTTTACTTTGCATTCATCCCTCCCTCCCTCCCTCCCCCCCCCCCCGTGCTTGTATTTTACACGTGTGGTGTGTATGTTACGGCCACCGTTGACATTTTAATCATCGTTGTCACTATCTAGGCAAATTTGTCGATGGCTAAAAATAATAGACCACGACATCGACGACTATTGTAGACAGCTACATTGAAATACCAACTATACCTAGGTACTTCGCGTTGCGTCTTCCAAAATCAAAAAATGTGATTTTCGAGAACGAGATTTAGGTAGGTACCTAACAGAGATGAGCACGGATGTACGTTTCGGTTGTTCGGTTGTATCCGAGAAATTTCGGATACTTTATCCGAAGTTCGGATAAGCTATCCGGAATTCCAATTGCTTATTCGGATATATCCGAAAAAATAACCGAGATTGTGTGTGGTTTTGCGAATTCAACAGTAATTTTTTTTAAACTTGAATTTCCACGAAATTTTTTCAACTTCAATTTTTCCTTAATTTAATATTTTTATAATTTAAAAAAAATTTCTGATCAAGTATCAAGTTGAAAAATTTTGAAAACAAAGACAAGAAATTTTCTTTTGAATAATTTGAATTTAAAAAAAATTTAAAATATTTTCAATTTAAAAAATTTCAAAATAGAAAAAAAATTGAGAAAAATTTTTAATTTTTTGGAAGAAATTTTAAAACATAAATACCTACTTGAAGTTGAAAAAATTTTTAAAAAATCAAAGTTGAAAAAATTTTTGGTGCCAAATTTTTTTTTTTTAATGAAAATTTTTTACAACTGTAAATTTTTCTTAATTCAAATTTTCTTAAAATTTTTCCAATTTGTTTCAACTTCACTCGTATTTAAAAAAATCCAGATTTTTAAAAATTTTTTCAGTTGTAAATTTTGAAATGAAATTTTTTCAACTGCATGTTTTTCTAAAATTTCTTCGAACTCAAAATTGGAAAAACCTTCAAAAATATGAAACTGATAAAAGAAAATTTAGAATTAAAAAAATTTCAACTTGAAATAAATTTGGACTTAAAATCGTCAAAACCTTATTTTTGGCGAAAAAAAATTTAGAAACCCGTTTGAATATTTTTACACAGATTGAGTTAGTTTCTATACCGTACTGTGTCATGAATAAAATTCTTTATTAAAAAAGAAAAAAAAAGTTGTTTCAACTAAGACCCCATTTTAAAAATAAGAAAACGATAAGACCAATATAAGCGTCAGGTGACTAACACATTGTCGTAGGAGATTAATGAGTCATACGTTTAGCAAAGCAAGTACCGGCATGGCAGACGCGCAAGCTCCTTATGTCCAATCAAATTCGTAATTTCGCACAATTACAATCACCTATGTAAATTATATTCCATAATATGTACCTAAGTTATTTTCAATTCAGAAACTCGGATTTTTATAATCGGATATATCCGAATAATATCCGAATAATATTTATCCGAAATGATATCCGAAGTAACCGTTCGGATACTCGGATACCGGATATAACCGAGTATATCCGAGTATCGGATAATCCGAGCTCATCTCTGGTACCTAACTACGCGAGTACTTTTTCTTATTTCTGATTTCATCGTTTGAAGTAATTATTCGAACGTAAATGGGAATGAAAACGAAAACAACGCGTGGCAGGCGGGAAGGGAATAAAATTTTCAATAGAGTGTAATTCCAAAACCAATTACTTAGTTTTCTCAATACCTGCAAACGTGAGTTTTATCCCCTACATTCTTTCATTAGTAGGTATACTTGCGATCTAAAATCGACGCGACGTAATTCAGGTATATACCTACATTTACTCTGATATGCTTATCTCTACCTCTACGTACCGTACCCGTGATTCTGTTTTGCAGTCTATCTACAAATAAAGCTCTCGAACGCTTACAACTGGAAATACAACAACTATCGAACGAAAATCAGCAACTAACCTGCCAACTCTACCGCTGTCACCAAGATCTAGAAGAAAGTCACACTGATACTCGTAATTTACGCTCTGCGCTAGATTTTTTCCGCCAAAGTTGGTACTTGTACTTACATACTTATCCATCTAAGCTTATGTTAGTAGCACGCTGGCTGGCAGTCAAATTATCTACCGAATGCTAAACGTGATTCTAAATAATTGTTACCTACAAACTTACTTTACCGCTTTCCTGGCATTATACCTAATTACCTAAGTAGTACTTCCCACGACTTACCTGCGTGTGTTTACGAAGCGTACGTTGTTCAGACTTGCATTTGACTACTCACACGCGCTGACCGAACTGAAAACATTGTTCGGACTTTTACCAGATCCGAACAACATTTCCTCTACAAGTTCGTGATCTACGATCAATTTTAGCCCAAGGTAAATTATCAAAAATTAGTATATTAGGTAATTAGGTACCTAAGTATACAACGAGGGAATAATGTGTGATTTTATAACCGAGTGCAAAGATTGTAGCACGAGCCATAGGAGAGGGGCCCAACTCGCGAGGTTACAATTTCGCACATAGGTATTATTATTCCCGAGTTTTGTACGCTATTTTATTCGATTCACGCGCGTGTTTTATCTTTCTTTTTTTTTCAAAAAATTGGTTCAAAGATATGATTCGAGTGTATATGCGTATGTCTCTTAACCCATGGTCTCACCATCGCGTGTGAAAACATAGGTACTTTTAAATATTAGACGCGGAGAAAAATCCTATTCGTCACGCCGTTCTACTTTTAAAACTGATTCGAACAGTTTTAGAAAGATATCGCTTAAATTGTTAAAATCATTCGAAATTGAGAATCAGAACAACGCATGCGAGGAATGTAAGTCCCATCATCGTGGTATAGTTTGTCGGTATTGTATTGATGCGTGGGTGTGTGTTTTTGTGTGACTTTCAGATAAAGATAGCGAGATTTATCAAGTGACCGAAAAGATTAAAAGTGAAATTCAAACGCTGCAAAATGAAAACGAATGTCTGCGTGAAAGTCTCGCCTCCTTACAAGTGAGTAACATTACTACGTAGGTACTCGAATAATGGTACAAGTAGTTCCGGAAACGTTTTCAAATTTTCCACAGATTTGCTTAAAAATCAGAGACTGGAAACCAAAAGATGAAGCTGCGGCTTTTGACTTTTGGCTTTTAGCTAGCGATGCAAATTATAAAACTGCAGCTTTTAGCTTTTAGCTTTTGAAATTATATGGCCGTTAAAGCTAGCCTTTGGCTGGCAAAAAATACAGCTGTTTCAGCTTTCAACTGTCAGCTTTTGGCTTTTATCACTTCAAATTTCAACCTAAGTTTCAATGTTTCATCTAAAATCTAAATTCAAAAGCTCGTAATAACTCGTCAGTAGGTCTACTTTCTGGCGTAAAATATACCTAACACCTATGTAGATGGATACGAGTACTTAGACCTACCCTGGTACCGTATGAATTAACCGATCCGATCGTAAAGAGCAAACTAATTTTCTTTTTGCGGTATCCACGTAGGTACACGTTTCAATTCGTTAAATTAGTAGGTACCTATATACACGGTACTACGTACCTATCGCTCCTCATATGGAAACTGCGTAGGTATTAGGTGTACGGTTTTTTAGTTTACTTTTCGTAATCACTAGCTCTTTACTCTGTTTCAACGCAGAACGATCTCGACGATTCGCAACAAATTTTCAGAAAAAACGAAATCTTGAGCGAAGAATTGAAAACAAAACTGGACGAAATCGATACGCTTCGACGAAAAGGTAAAATCTCGCTAGAAAAAAGCAGCCGCTCTCGTGCGTTAGCCTTACGCGTTGACGCATCGGCATGGCATCCTAGGCCGCGTATTTAGTAACCTAACCTAACCTACTACCGTAGCTACGGCGGCGGCGGTAGTAGATAAGTACTAGCCACTAGGTACTTCTTCGAAGCTATATTTTGATGTAATTTTTTCACTTTTACCCAGTCGACGAATTACTGCGGCGACAAGGTTTTCAAAACACAAACACGCCGGAAGAAGGAAGCGAACGTACTTTGGAAGTGGCAAGAAGTACGAGTACGTTGGATGTCGAGGCCAAAATGAGGTTGTGAGTATCGAGCTACTTTCTACCTACCTACCTACCTACCTACTAGTAGATAGTAGATACCTATCTATGAGTACTGCGCCCCCCCCCCCCCCGTAGGTAACTGTTTCAATATTAACGTATACCTGCGTGATATGTAGTTGACGCGCTCGCTCTCTCCCTCTCTTCTCTCTCTCTCGAGTCGAACGTCAATCAGCGTACAAGCGTACATTGCCTATGCAGCTTGTTCTATGTAACTACGGTTCGGTGTGGTGCAAGGGTGCAATGCAATGCAACTGTGTAACGAGCTGCCTCTATTTAACGCGATAGCTACCTAAATAGGTGATGGGTATTTCTCGAGTCTGTTGGAAATTTTTTCGTAAAGGAGAAAAAGTTTTTAAACTACTAGTTATGTACCTACGTAAAATATGTACACGCACGTCGCGCCCGACCTTTTTTTTTACGGGCGCGGCGCGGCGCGGCGCGGCGGTATTCGAATTTTTTTATAATTTAAAATACCTACACCTATACGTACGTATACGTGTACGTAGACATATCGCCGCGCTGCGCCGAATATTAGGTATACCTATTACCTACTACCTGTACCGCATGCGTGGCGCGCGCAATTTTTTGAAACATCCAACGTAACGTACTACTTATTTACTTCGTTTCGTTTTCTTTATGTTTCAATATGCACCCAGAAATTTGATCAAAAACGTCGCATTCAGATACCTAACCAGTGATGCGCCCACCACGAAATCGCAATCGTTGCGAATATTAGCTGACGTCTTGGAATTCTCAGATTGCGAGAAAATGAAAATTGGCATTAGAGCGACGGCGACGGCGGCGGCGGCGATATGGTCGAGCGAAAAAACAAAAAATAATCAAGTAAGTCTGTGTAACGACATTCTTTGAGAACCTATACGTTTACTTACATATAGGTATGTACCTACCTGCCTACCGTACCTCACCACTCATCCACCTACACATGCCGATACCTACGTATGTAAGTAAAAGACAAGGAAGATACGTACCGGTAGTAATTGGGCTGTAGGTATCTATATTTATACCTACGTCTACGTTTGCGTATCACCGATCGCGAATTACGCGGCGCGGCGCCGTGCCGCGTCAAATTTAGCGCGTCACTTTCGAAATTTCCAGTGCTGCACAACTACCGATTATTCGGAAACGTCGGAAACGTCGGATAATCGGATAGTCGGATAGTCGGAATCGTTTTAATCGATTAATTATCGCAGTAATTTCATACCTAATAAACTTTTACAAGGTCTGGTGTCCATTTGATCTCGACCTTCCTCCAGATTATTGACAAAAAAAAAAAAAAAAAAAAAAAAAAAACAATTTTTTTAACGGTATTAATGTTTATCAGTCAGTACATTTGCTTCATTTCGATACGCAATGTTATTGTGTAGGGAAACGAAAACAACTGTAGGTTGGTATAACATTACAAACATTACACGATGAAAAAAATTGTTTTTTCATTCTGCGTACAATACACAGGTACTATGTAGATACCTATTATTCGAATTCTTTGGATAATCCGATTGGTCGTGCAGCATCAGAAATTTCTCAGGCTTTCAACGAACGCGTTTACGATTACCTTAGGCGTATGTTTTCGAAAAGATCTTTACCGTTCCACCGCCGCCGTCTTATTTGTTTCAGTCGCTCATCGACGAATTCATCAGATTCGTTGAAAAAGAGTCTCACCCTCAAACAATACAAGCACAAGTGGAACCACACCAGCCGGTAAGTCTTCTAACCTCGAGTCGTGAAATCGCGATAGATACAGTTAAGCGAATACTTGTACAGTATGTATGCGGATGCCGGTTGCCGTAAATCCACTCGTAGGTAGATAGATAGAGGAATATCTGCTTTTGACTGCAAAATTTGATCCACATTTATCAAACAACCTTCCAAGATATCTGTACCTACACCAAAAAAAAAAAAAAAACGAAAAACGAAAAACGAAAAGAAGCGAGTTTTATTAGGCCTACCTATCAGAGATGAGCACGGATGTACGTTTCGGTTGTTCGGTTGTATCCGAGAAATTTCGGATACTTTATCCGAAGTTCGGATAAGCTATCCGGAATTCCAATTGCTTATTCGGATATATCCGAAAAAATAACCGAGATTGTGTGTGGTTTTGCGAATTCAACAGTAATTTTTTTTAAACTTGAATTTCCACGAAATTTTTTCAACTTCAATTTTTCCTTAATTTAATATTTTTATAATTTAAAAAAAATTTCTGATCAAGTATCAAGTTGAAAAATTTTGAAAACAAAGACAAGAAATTTTCTTTTGAATAATTTGAATTTAAAAAAAATTTAAAATATTTTCAATTTAAAAAATTTCAAAATAGAAAAAAAATTGAGAAAAATTTTTAATTTTTTGGAAGAAATTTTAAAACATAAATACCTACTTGAAGTTGAAAAAATTTTTAAAAAATCAAAGTTGAAAAAATTTTTGGTGCCAAATTTTTTTTTTTTAATGAAAATTTTTTACAACTGTAAATTTTTCTTAATTCAAATTTTCTTAAAATTTTTCCAATTTGTTTCAACTTCACTCGTATTTAAAAAAAATTTTTAATCAAAAATTTTTTCCAGATTTTTAAAAATTTTTTCAGTTGTAAATTTTGAAATGAAATTTTTTCAACTGCATGTTTTTCTAAAATTTCTTCGAACTCAAAATTGGAAAAACCTTCAAAAATATGAAACTGATAAAAGAAAATTTAGAATTAAAAAAATTTCAACTTGAAATAAATTTGGACTTAAAATCGTCAAAACCTTATTTTTGGCGAAAAAAAATTTAGAAACCCGTTTGAATATTTTTACACAGATTGAGTTAGTTTCTATACCGTACTGTGTCATGAATAAAATTCTTTATTAAAAAAGAAAAAAAAAGTTGTTTCAACTAAGACCCCATTTTAAAAATAAGAAAACGATAAGACCAATATAAGCGTCAGGTGACTAACACATTGTCGTAGGAGATTAATGAGTCATACGTTTAGCAAAGCAAGTACCGGCATGGCAGACGCGCAAGCTCCTTATGTCCAATCAAATTCGTAATTTCGCACAATTACAATCACCTATGTAAATTATATTCCATAATATGTACCTAAGTTATTTTCAATTCAGAAACTCGGATTTTTATAATCGGATATATCCGAATAATATCCGAATAATATTTATCCGAAATGATATCCGAAGTAACCGTTCGGATACTCGGATACCGGATATAACCGAGTATATCCGAGTATCGGATAATCCGAGCTCATCTCTGCTACCTATGTACCTATCTACACGGTGATTCTTGCCGCGTGCTCTTCGCCGTGTAGGTTGTTTTGGATGGTACTAACCTTGCGAGACCCACTTAGCAAAAAGAGATCATACAGACACTGTGAGGCCCGAAACTTTAAAAATCGGCCTTAAATAAAGGGTCGAGTAAAAATGCCAACGCGTGTAACCAAAAAAATAGTAGAAAATGAGACGAATCTCAAGGCGCGAGCGCCATATTTGTATCTCTTTATGCGTAAGAATGGCGCATGGTTAAAGTTTTGAAGTTTTGCTGCGTGCAGAGAGGCGAGGTAATTTGTATATTATAAAGATATAGAAACGACGTTGCGAGACCCTCTGCCTACAGACTCCCGAGTATGCAATGATGCATACATCGTGAAAAACCACTTTATATGGCACGACGTTGCGAGACTCGCAAGGTAAAATCGGGCCCAACAGCGATAGCGCCGTTTCCAAATCGGGTCTCGCTACGCTGCGACATGCCTGTATGTATGTATGTATGTATGTATGTATGTATGGTACATGCGTATGCGACATGCGTATACAAGAATACCTACCACCCAACCACCCAACAGCGACAATGGTATCGATTATGGTGAAGGCAGCTACTTTAAGTATTGTACGTAGGTAGGTATTACAAATTTCTGAGTGATTTCTTTACCCTACAGATGCAAAAAAGAATACGCAGCGCGGCTTCTTCGTCCGACGCCGACGCGGTCATCTCGACGAATATACCTGCTTCGATGAATTTGCCGCCGGCCCGCAATCTTACATCCTGCTCAATTCTGCTGAAAGACGTTCTCAATTCGAAAGACATTTGATTAGGCGCCTCGCGCCTCTCGCGCCTTCTGGTCACACTCGATTCGCGTAACGCACGCACCTAGGTATTACCTATGTACTTACCTACCAGGTGTACATAGTCGTAGACCTATCTAATCCGCGCGTCTGCGTGATCGTATCGCCGGCTTTCAGCTGAGCAGTGCAGTGACGACAGTTTCAGCATCGCAGCGCAGCTCAGCTCAGCTCATCTCAGCTCAGCGCGGCGCGGCGCGGCCTCGTTATGTCTCGATTTCCTCAACTATACCTCAGCGCTGCGAATGCGACACCGATTAGCGGCGCGTAACAGTTGTGCCGGCATTTTGGGAGTCGTCAGATTGTTTGCAATATTCCACGTCTACGTCTACGTTTACGTGGTGGCCTATCATGTCCGTCTAATTTTACCTAATACCTACCTACCTATCTAACTCCTACCTCCTACGTATATGTTGAGCAGCTAAGCAGAGCAGAGCAACGGCGCGGCGTGCGGTCCCTTATCCTTAACTGCAATCGTACAACTGCCCGCACTCGGTAAACCAATTGTAAACGATTCGTACGCTAACAGAAACCCGAGTACTTATACGCTACGTGCGCGTTAGCTGTAACCCAACGCAAAGCAACGCAACGCAACGCAACGCAACGCAACGCAACGCAACGTACGCGCGAATAGCGTTGCCATCGTAAAATATCCGCTTTTTAGCCGCGAATAGTTGACGAACGTAGCAGTGTCGAGTAAGTAGGTAGGCACACTTATGCGTGCTGCTGCTGCTGCTGCTGCTGCTGCTGCTGCTGCTGCTGCTGCTGCTGCTGGTGGTGGTACTAAACCTACTTTACGTTTGGCTAACATTTCGATGGGATGGGTTGGTTTTGATAAAAATTTGACAGTTGGGCGGAGAAATTGCGAGCAGTTTTCCCTAATTATTCGTCACGCCGCGCCGTGCGTTTTGATTTCACATATACGTATACCTAGTGTATACTTATCGTAGATATCGCAAGTAGATGTAGGTACATATTTTATATTCGAGTACGTATAAATAGGTAGGTGTATATAGGTATAGGTATAGGTATTGCTTACCTTCATTTGTATCAATTTGTACACTTCGATAGGATCCATACGTAAGTAGGTATGTAATGAATTCGCGGTTGAATTACTTAGGTATCTACCTACCTACCTACCTACCTACCTACCTACCTAAATAGTATGTATGTAATACGAGCATTAAAACGATGCCAAACGTAAACTAATAAAATATTCGCGTACTGCACGATGTTTTGGCGTTTACTTGCCGACGCCGACGTACCGTATGTACCTACCTACCTACCTACCTACCTACGCGTACGCGTCTACAGAAGTCACTGTGACTTGGCGAAGCTCAAGAGTCTTCGTCCAAGCAACGGAGTAGACACAGGCGTAGTCGTCTGCGGCTAAAGGATTTTCAACCGAAAATGTTCTCGGAAAACGATTCTTAAAAATTAAAAATTGAACTTGCCTACCTAGTTTGACGGAAACCTTCGTTTCGATTGCGAACTCGTACGCAAAGCTCGCGTGAAGAAAATTGAAGGATAACGGATAAGAAAAGTGTCGATCAATCTGCTAGATTCGATGCATTCGTAAGAAAACGATGCGTAAGTACTAAGTAGGTATAGGTACTTTTCAAATTTCGCACCTTTATTCGACGTGGGACGTGTTCAGCCTTCAGCTGCGATGTTCACAAACCAAGAATAACCAAGAATAATGGAGATAGATAGAGGTACCTACTACCTACCTACCTACCTATCCACCTACTACGTACGCTTTACGTTGCAATGGGACCAAAAGCGTTGCCAAGTGAAGGGGTGGTGAAGAGGCGGCGGCGGGGGGGGGGGGAGCAAGCTCGCAAGCTTCGTGACCTGAACGCAGCCGGAATGGCTGACAAGGTAACGTTTCAATTTATCGTTCCAAACTTTGAATTCATATCTAGATGAATTCTATCTAACTCTAACGTATTTCGTCAATTGTTCAAAAACTGAAGCAACAATCCGAAACGGAACTGAACTGAACGGAACGGAACGATACGACGAAACACCAAACTCGGAACGGTAACTGTACCACTGAAATTTTCAAAACTATGACCGGAATTATAACCGCCAACCGGAATTATACAAGAATCGAATTCGAGACCGGAACCGGAACAGAAGAAAAATTTTCCGTTCCGCATCCCCGATTCCCTGGTCGTACCCATTCGATCGCGCATGATTCGCATGTAAAAATGTAAAATTGCGAGTTTTCAATTTCATCGATCGGATTCAACGCGGCAATTTTATTGAAACGAAACATATTTTATAGCAGGATGACTCTTGTTCAAAATATCTACGTTTCAACGAAATCGCCTCGTCGAATGAGAAGAAAATTGAATTTTAAAACTGGCAATTTTACATACGTTCAAATGGGAACGACAGACGAGGACGACTTGTTCGGTTCGTCGCTGATGAGATTGTTTACTTACGCACACGGTATCGCGGTTGTATACCCCACACCCGCAACGCAACAACAAGTTGCGGTTCCCTATTGGGTTTGGGGTTTGATATTTTTCTTTTCCGTCTGCAAAAGGTTAATAATACGAATATATGTACCTCGGAGTAAGGTATTTACTTATTTCTTTTCTATTCTATTCAAAATCAAATAACATCAACTCGCTCGACAGATCGACACGGAATTCGTACTAGGAAATATTGACTTCGAGTTTCGACGAAATTCACCAAATCCACTTAGCAAACTCGCCCTATTTACATCGAAAGTCTACATTTTAAAAATGATATTACGATCGATCAAATTTCACGAATCGCGATTGGCAACCTGCCGCTAGGCGTCGGTCGATTAAAAAAAAAAAAAAAAAAAAAAGTAAAAAATCGAAATACTCGTAAATACAAATGGCGAGCGTACGAGCGTACACGCCTATACGAATCGTAGAATACCTATTTAAAAATTCTACGAAAAAAGAGGGGAAACGGCTTTATTGGAAATGCGCTCGAACATTTCATTACATTGCGAATTGCGAACGCGACATGGCATATATGTATAATACGTATAGCTATCGTTTGTTCGGAAGAAAAGAAAAACAGCCATCGTCTTGAGCGTTACACGGAAGGCGAACCGTAGCTCTCGGCTTCCATATCCATATAAAACTCTTCGATTCGCAAAATTCGGGTTCATTTTTAATTCTTGAAAAACTCGAGTGAAAGATAAAGTCGCTCTCTCACGTAGATATTCGTATTCGTTTATCGTTACGTAGTACGTACCGAGTACGACGAGTGAATTTTTGCGCTACTACCAACAACTAGGTATCGCCATCAAAAAGGACTCCACTCAACTTCTTGAGGAACCCGATACGTTTTGTACGCTAGAATGATATCGCCTGGTTGAAAAATTACGGACGTATCGTCAAATTTCAAGCCGCATTGCTGATCCTTTTTAATTGAAGTCGCTTCGGTTTTCAAATTTCTCATCGAAGATAGCGGGCCTGAAACGACAACGATACAAATACGCGCGTGTTATTTAAAAACGGCGTACACGGTAGGTCCGCGTATAATATACTAGTATTGTAAGTATAAGCACTACGCGCGTAATGTAGGTACTCGAGACTAGGTGATTTACGTGGAATAAGTATTTGGAAAAAAGTCTCGGACGAAAATCTATAAGTTTATAGCAAACGGCTTTCACGCTTAATATTTTGACCTTTAAAACCAAAAATAATAACAAATCGAAGCGGGTTTTTTTGGCGGGAGGGGGGGGGAGAGGGAGAGAGGATACAAAGTGGGTTGGAGACTGGGAATACCAGAAAATGGAGGGAGAAAATTTTTTGACCCCGTACAGTCGCCTCAAATGGTTTATGTAAGTGCGATCTTCTTCGTGACCGAGCGAAACGATGGCGAAGCTTTGAAAAAATTAGACTTTCGATACCCCCAAAAAGGCATTTTTCACGTAGAATCTAGACCTCATAAGGGGCAGATCCAGACCCCCAGACCTCTGCTCGGCTACGCTACTGATAAGTATATAATGGCGTATATGTGCTTGGAATATAGAATTACAACTCGATCGGGCCGAGAAGCATTTATTGTTTCGCGACGCGACGCGACGCGACGCGACGTGTAAAGAAAATTTGGTTGAAAATGAAAATACGATACTCGGTTTCAAAAATTCGTAAAACCAAAAAATGGAGATTATTCGTAGCCGGTTTTCGCGCGAGTCTAGCGAGCCGTAATTTTCTCAGAACGCTTCGTAAAATTTCGCCAAAATCATTAAATCATCGCATCCTCGGCAGTTGAAACGTTTCGGAATCGTGGTGGTCTAGCTAGCGGGAAATGCGCCGCGGCACGGCGCGGAGCCGCTGTTGGGAGTTCGCTTCGGTGTGGCGCGGTTCCAACTCGGCGCACGAAATTCAAATACGAGTACTTTCGAGAATATAGGATAGTTGAAAAAAGAAAAAAAATTCAGTACGCAGTACCGATATTAACCTCTATGCAATTCTCGGTCGTTTCGAATAACTTTGTAAAGAGAAGATTTCTTCAGTTCGCCTTTCGTACACCGACAGCCGGCGACGGGGATTTTCTTTTTTTTACCATCGCTAATTAAAAACAATTCTTGAACGACCGCTTCGCCTGCAAAACACGTCGTACGTAAATACATAGAGAAGGATAGTAGGCCGCAAACGGTACAGTTAGAATCACAAGTAGGCGCAACCGCAAGTGCGTAGATTAGAAAGGTAATACATAATTATGTAAGTCCGAACAATGTGCACGCGCGCAATGGAATCGCCAATTTTCGAAAAGTCCGTCCGTCCTTATACCACAAACCTACCAGGCTACCAGTACGTACACATTTTGAGAACATCGCCAAGAGCTACGCCGGCGCCGCGCGCCGTCGCTAAATTTAATTCCGGCAAAGTTGGACCTCGACCCGACACATCTCATAGTCCCAGAAATGGATGGCGAGGTCGGAAAACACGCGTCGCATTTTGATATCTCGCTCGATAATTTTTAAAAATTTGCAAATTCTGCCCCTTTCTGCCCCATTCCTTTGAAACATCTTTGGTTTCGAAAAAAACGATGCCGTAAACCTTCGATCATATAGTTTAGGTACATGACGCCCGCAAACGAACTCTGTAGAGTGTAGATTGGAAAAACACGCCACATTTTGATACGTCGCTCGATGGTGTCGAAAAATTTCGATTTTGATTTAGGTAGATTTCGCCCCCCCTCCCCCTCCTCCCCCCCTCCTCCTCCTCCTCCTCCTCCTCCTCCCGCCACCACCTCGAGAGAACGAGCGAGGTTTGTAATCGAAACAATCGCATTACCTAGTGGATTCGAGAAGCCAAAAATTAAAGGTAGGTATTACGCCGCAAGCGGCAGAATACGTACCGGTATTTTGCGCATCTTTCGATATTTTACTTAGGTACCTATGAAATAAAAACTCGACAAGACGCTTTCGAAACTGAAAATCAGCATTAGTGCGAGTAGTACCTATTACATTTACATACAATACTCGTAGTAGGTACGTTTCGGTTTCGTATCGATACAAAATAAAACTTGTCGAGTTTGCTTCGTACCGGTGCCGATGCCGATGCCGGTCGTCGCGATAGGATAATTTTTATAGCGAACCAAATACCGCAGTCGGATGTTAGATTTTCTAGATGAAAAACATAACATAAACACACGCACGTACACGCGCAACGAACGTAGAATAGGTAACACGTTTTGTAGAAGATGATGGACGGATTCGATTGCTGCTAGCGTCGTAGCGTCGTAGCGTCGTAGCGTCAGCTGAACGAGATGGTCGGCAGGTCGGCATACGACGCGACGCGCCGCGACGCGACATCGGCAGTTTGGACACAGGACTGCGTGCGTACTGCATAAAAGCACCACGGTTGTGTATGGTGTACCACTACACTACACTACACTACACTACACTAGTGCACTGTATGGTATTGTCACGTCATACGTACGTACACTGTACACTGTACACCGTACACCGTACACCGTTCACGTGCGAACAATGTACCACACCTAACCTAAATATTATGTAGTAACTACCTATCGATTAGATGGATCCGGATCCGGATCCGGATCCGGAGCGGAGCGGAGTACCGGTACCGGTACCGGTACTTGTATGTACCTGTAATTTCTTCCACTTCTTTGGCGGGTAAACGCGAATTAATTTCGCGTTTAACGTCCTCGAGAAAATGATATATGACGTTTTGAAATTTGATAACGATACCACCGCGACTGGCGTAGTTTTGGGCGTCTACCAATACTCCAACATTGAAACCATAAACGACGGCTGCAAAAAATCATCGAAAAACAATACAAAATTACCCGATTGCGCGTATTCGCGCGTCGTGCGTCGCGTCACACTCATAAATGGCCCGCCACGCCACCTTCCTTGTCCGCTACGGCGCTAATTGCTAAAGTGCACCAGTGCACGTACCTATACCTATACCTATACCTATACCGGTACCTAAGCTCTACCTACGGTTGCATCATTGCATCATAGGGAACCGCAGCGACAGCGTGACGTCGCAGTATCATTGTGCGCGTAAATTCTGGTTTGTAAACGATCTCATTCGGTACCGTACGAACGAAAAATTCGTCCCATTGAAACGCGTGTAAAATTACGAGTTTTCAATATCAAATTTCTTCGCATTCGACGCGGAGATTTTATCGAAACAAAAATTATTTCGGACGACGCGACGATAATTCTTCAATAAAATAATATCTACGTTTCGATAAATTCGCTGCGTCGAATGCGAACAAAATCGAAATTGAAAACTCGCACTTTTACATGCGCTTAAATGGGACGACTTTTCCGTTCATACCAAATAAGATTGTTTACCTACTTACGCACACTCGGCTCGAGTTTACGCGCACAATGTCACGGTTTTACTTACACACACACAACAAACTGCGGTTCCCTATACATTATTGCATACGACGGACGCGACGTGACGTCTACTACTTCGTCGTACGCAAAAGTTGATACAGCACTAACACTAGCACGAGCACGAGCACGAGCACGAGCACGAGCACGAGCACGAGCACGCGCAGTAAATTAGTTACGTAACTTACCGGAAAAAGATTCGGCAATCTCCACATCGGTCAATGAAACGCTGCCGATTCCACTGTGTACGATATTTAGATCGCATAAAGAACTTCGATAGGTGCGCAAAACATCACGAATCGCTTCTAACGAACCCTCCACGTCAGCTGATGATACGAATCGAATAAAAAACAAATAAAAAAAAAAGAGGAGAAATTACTTTCGGATCGAAGCGAGCGCAACAACGGGTGTTTTTTTATTTTTGAAAAAAAGGAGAACGTATATCGCGAAAAAAAAATACAGTCAACCAATAGCGACAACTGTAAACACTAGTTAAGTACAGTACCTATCCCGATGTGCAAAAAAAGTCGACAAATGGGCAGAAAAGAGCAGAAATTCTCACTTGTCTGCTCTTTCGGATCCCCGTTGCGCGATAAACGACCTTTTTTGACTACCTGTTGCGTTGCTCGTTAAACGACTCTTTTTCACCCCCGTCGCGCATCGGGAGCAGACAACGACAAGAGCAGAAATTCTCAGCAGAAAGGAGCAGAATTTGTCTGCTTTTTTTGCATACCGGGTACATGTAAACATAATCGCCGCTGCACAATGAGTAGGTGCTACCTACGTGCTAGGTGCTAGATAAAGTTGCCGTAGGCCGGCCGTACCGTCCCAAGAGTATATCACTAATACTGTACTCCACACCACACCATTCCATTCCATTCCATTCCATTCCACTCCACTCCACGTCGCACTTTTAGTACGCATTTTTACACCACACAAACATACGTAGACGTACCTTTGATGACGATATTTAACGAGGGCGCGTTAGAATTCTGCGATTCCGATTGCTGTCGCCTGTATTCGTCCCATTTTATTTTCGAATGCCGCATTTTCCTTTTTTCGATCAGTTTCTCTTTGTAATACTACGAACACGAAAACAAAATAATACATAAATACGTAACCATAAACCATACCGTCGCGTCGCGTCGCGTCGCGTCGCGTCGCAGCGCAGCGCAGCGAATAGGTCGTACAACACGGCGCGCAACGAATCCAGTGCGACGCGGCAGCATTGACGTTAGGACCGCGCGCAGCATAGACAAAGACACTTACGGTTCTCGTTTCGGCTCTGGTGTTTTCGATCGAAGGCAAATCTTTCATCGCTTTATCGAGCAGAAGATTTTTTTGACGGAAGCGCGTGATTTCGTTGGCTTTTTGCTACGGAAAAAACGTACAGGCAACGAACTCGTTAAAAATACGCCTCATTATTGACGACAAGTTTTCATATCGCGATCACGTACTACGAGTAAGTAGGTAGTAGGTAGCTAGGTATACCTACTAGAGATGAGCACGATGCCGCTTCTAGAGTCGGCGCAGTAGCGACGATGCCGGTTTTAATTTGGCATCGCTTGTAGCAGGTAGCGATTAGCATCGTAGGCGTCGCAAAGATAGAAAAGGGTAGGATATCACGAAAAAAAAAGAAAAAAGAAAAAAGATTAAGGCATTGTATTAAAGTGGCTTTTATCTACGATGAGTCAATGAGTCATACCAATGATACCAATGAACTGAGTGTCTGCGATACTGCTTGCGTCATCGTAGGCATCGCCGATAAAAGTAGCGTAGTTGCGGTATCGCTTGGGAAGTATTTATGATTACAAAAAAGTAGTTGTAATCACTAATCACGATACCTGCTACGGCTACGTGCGTTTTATTGACTACCAGCGGCATCGCGCTCATCTCTAGTACTTAGACCTACGCTCTAAACTAAGGTACGCACCACGCAATGCGGAGGGCACTAACGTAAACAGTCCCAGATACAGATATAGCTATAGCTATAGGTATAGGTATAGGTATAATACATGCACGGTACGGTACGGTATACATATCGTACCTAGTTATGACTTACCACGATGATCTGAGTTGGTAATTATCTCGCGGTATCTTTCCACCAGATACTTACATCTACATACATCTACAACAGGTATAGGTAAATATGTAGAGGTATGTAAGACGTATCCGAACCGTACCGTACCGTACCGTACCGTACCGTACCGTACTATACTGTGTAACGAGTACCTTGGTTCTTCATAAGGCTATTACAATAGCTACCTTGCTACCTTGCTACGTATAATCTAACTCAAACAGTAATATGTATAGGCCTATAGGTATTAGGTAGCCCGTTAGGCACCGAGCCATAAATGGCATACTTATGTTATGTATTACCTACACACATATAACTATACCTATACCTATACCTATACCAAATACGTAGTTATCGTCTGCTGATTACGGTAAGTTATTAAGTGGTTGAGTTCGAGCGAGCGTAACTACCATCACGAGCACGAGCACGAGCACGAGTACGAGTACGAGTACAATCATTGCTGTTAATTCTGTTAATTTAGTACTCGTATGCTCCTGGGACCCGCTCGCTTCCGGCATTTCGTCCAAGTAAAGTTAATGGAAATGGAACTTTGTACAAATATTCAATAAATATATCAGTATCAGTACGAAATACTTAGGTATTACTAGCTAGAGCGTACTTCGGATTCAACTTGTATGATCAAGTCGCCGGGTGATGGTAAATCGCGCCAACCGACGATTTCGACCGGCGTAGACGGAGGCGCTTCAAAAATCTCCGACGATTTATCGTTCAACATCTTCTTCACCTTGCACCATGCCAATCCAGCCGTCAAGACGCAACCTTTTCGCAGCGTACCACGCTGAATTAGTGCGGTAGAAAGCTTTCTGAAAAAAGGTATTCACACAAAATCAAACCAAACCAAACCAAACCAAACCAAACCAAACGTAACATAACCTATGACGACCAAATACGCCAACCTTATCCACGTATGTACTACCGTACCGTACCGTACCGTACCTTGCCGTGCCGTGCCGTGCCGTGCCGTGCTGTGTCGTGTCGTGTCGTGCCGCGCGTATAATATGTAGATTCGTTTCTTTTTGGTACAGCGCTTTTTAAAAATGAATTCCGAACTGATTCGTTTGAAAAGGGTACCGTTAAATAGCCGGAGATTTGCTCAGCTACCTATGTTGTACGTGTGTCAAAGCCGAATCTGACTTTTGGTATCAGCGGTACCTAGGCTAGGTATTTTGCGCTGTTACGTAATGTACGATATCGGTACCGATACCGATGGTAGTGCTAGCTATAGCTAGGTACCTACTGTACTTTCCCGACGACAATACTACGTATTTACGATATTGCATTCGTTTTTTCGCTCAAGTGCACGTGCACGTGTACGAGTTTGTGTTTTGATTTCGCGAGCGCGAGTTTGAGACGAGCATACCTATAGTACCCGCATGTGCGTGTACGTAGCTAGGTAGCTACTAGCTAGGTACATACATATATATATGCACATAAATAGGTACTCGTAGGCGACGAGATTGAGAATCGGTGCAATATTCCCAGACATCTCCCTGTTTTAGTATCGGTTTCGGTACCTTCTACCTAAGTGTACATAAACGATCATTGATCGCACACGCGGTACTTGGAGACTATTCGCTATCGCCAAGTTGATAAGACAAACAAATTGAACCGAACCTTGACAACGTAGACACAACACGGATAGGTAGTAATCGCATCTCCGTTTGTACTTTTCTTTTACTTTACTTTTTTTTTTATTTGGCCGCCGCCGCCGCCGCCGCCGCCGCCGCCGCCAGTGAACAGACGTACGTAAGAGTAAACTCGAGCAAGTACAGACAAAAACGAAGACGTATACACACACACACACACACACACACACACACACACACACACCCCTACCGTACAATCGAAATCTAACCGTAACTGTAACTACCGGCGCGCCAGCTATAAAAATACTTGGACAGCGACAGCGACAGCGACAGCGAGACACATTCGACATACCCTTTATGACGATCCAGTTTCGATTCTAGAATAATTCCTTCCACTAAACCCGAATAAGTAGCTTTCAAGTCGTTCAATTCTGCCAACACCAAAATCGCTTCCATAAGCTCGGATACGTTAGTGCCACGTAAGGCGGATATTGCGATCGCTTGAACGTCGCCGCCCAACTCTTCCAACGTTAAACCTCGAACCATCAACATTTTTTTCGTTCTATCCTGTAACGTTACGCTTAATTAGGTATCGAGAAAAACAAGGCCAAAAGCGTAACTTAATCGAGAGTTCAGTTTATAAACGACGGAACACAAAAAGGAAGAGAGACGAGATAGGTAGGTAGTCGAACGGAGAAGGACGAACGAGACGGAGATGGAGATGGATAAAAAGCAAATAAAACTATTTTCAGTTACCTACTATGTCAGCGTTGGGTTTATCCATCTTGTTGATAGCGACCACTATTGGAACTAGAACGTTAGAACAAAACGCTTAGGTAGATCTAGGTAATAGGTATAGGTACGTACGCGTATTACCATTACGTACGTACGAATATCGGAATACATCGAACAAACGGTAATCAATACGAGTATACGTATGTATAGGGTGTCCACTATATCTCAGAAATGATTTTCCCCGACTTTTATAGATTTTTCAGACAAATTTTTCGAAATTTTCCACACCTTTTAAATACATATGTTATTCTTAAAGGATGGAGAAGGAGGGGTGGTTTTTTCGCACGATGAAATTGCGCAGAAGAATGAATTAAACGCGTAATGTCCGACGATTTTTTTTTTTCTTCAAAAATCATTACTTCTTACGAGATTTTTAAATGCTCCCCTTTCTGGCCACGGCCACAAAAACGACTAAAATTCAATTCTGAAAATTTTTGAAGCCACCTCCCTCCCAACTCGGCACAATAACTCGAGACCTCGAATATATAATAGAAAAAATTTCAAATAAAAAGGAAAAACTTTGGTGTCGACCAAATCGTGAGACTAAAAGTTGGAATATTTCCATTCTGAAAATTCAAAAATTTCTTCGCAATTGACTACCACACTCAAAAAAACACGCAATACCTAAACTTTATATATACCGACTGTATTTTACGAAAGTCCCTAATACAATCTTTTCGGCTTGGCCCAGCGAATAATAGATCGATGAAAAGTAAAATATCAATTATTTCGATGAGATGTACAATTGCGAAGAGTGTAAGCGAAGCGAGGGCGAAAACTTTTGCAAAAAAGACTTTCAAAACTTGAAAACTCATCACTTCACACCCCCAGTAGAGTTTCCCAAAATGTGACCAAAAAAAATACAAATTCTCTTCCATTTCCCGCCCTTCTTTTTCAAATTTGTGATCAGGGGCATCGTGGTACTTCTTTCTCATTAGGTACATTTTATCAAAAAGTACCTGTTCAGAAGGAAGAAAAAAAAAAACTCTGCGCAAAGAAATTTTTTTGAAAACTCGACGATTCGATAGATGAAAACGTGCGTTTAAACATCAATTTTCTCGCACATTATGGTCAATAAAAAATGTTACATACCTACAAAAATTAGTTCAAACAATTTGGTCCGAGCGGAGCGAGGGATTTTTTTTTAATTTAAAATAAAACGAGTCCGAAAGCTCGAAATACTAATTTATCCTTCCTCCGGATTTTTACAAAATTCTAGCGGAAATTTTAAAATTCCCCGAATTTTTCCCGACTTTTCCAGACGAACAAAATTACCGGACTTTTCCCGGTTTTCCAGAAAATGGACACCCTGAATTGTAGGACATATTGTAGGTATAGGTACACGTTAAACGACGCGCGATGGTCCACTTCGTAAACTACACACGCGTAATTTAGTGAAAATTGCAAAGCGTACGATAAACAACAGGCCTTTTTATACAACGCGCAACATAAGGCTTTAATTTCGGCTATTCGCGTTACAAAATTTCACAAAGCGTTTAACCTGTACTTCGGGTACACCATACCTATTGTTTGAGACTGAGGGCCGGTTTATCAATCGTGCTCGCGGATTTTTAACTGGCGGTTAACGGCTAACTGACGCTTCCGATTGGCGGTTAGCGCTTAACAGACTGTTATTTCCCCTACCTTTGCTTTAACTGACGATTGAAAAACCGGTCCTCAAAAAATAAAATATAGGTATACCAACAAACGAATCGATTCAACGCAGACAGCAGATACGTTATCATCCGCACGAGCGACTCGCGATACTTGAACGTTACGAATCGAGAACGTGTTTCGCGGAGAAACGACCATCGCAGAAAAAAGAAAACGCGAAGAAAAAATTACGTACAAATTACGTAAGTACGAAAGCTACAAATTAAACGCCGATTGTTAAACATTTTCATTTCATTTTTCAAAAATAACTTGGCAAACTCGGGTCGATTTCGGCTTTTTACGCAAATTTTTAAATCGCGTACCTACTTAGGTACTTTTTTTCATTTCTTTTTTTTTTCTTCATTTTTTTCAACGAACGTATATTTTTAAAAATCGTAAAATATTATTTTTCCTTTCGCAAAACACCTCGTCTATCTGCAACTTTCATTCTAGAAGTCTATCGTCCATTACGCGCAATGTTGCACACAGATATGTAATGTACACTACGCACCTAGGTACCTACTACCTAGACCTTACTTGGAGCACTTTCCTACACGAATTATTATAACGACGAATTTATGATATTTCAATTCGCGAAAAGCGCCTGCCTGTGCCTGGCTAATGCCTACCTACGTACCTACCCACCTACCTATCTACGCTATATGATTCGCGTACGTGCGCGTTTTATATTTTTCATAAAAGCTATTTTCAGTCGATTTGCGGCAAACGCACGCATTACGCTATACTGTCGCGTCGCCGTCGCGTCGCGTCGCGTCGTTCACTCGAAAATCGTCGAATAAGTAAGTATACGAAAGCGGTTGTAAGAAGAAAAAAATTTCAAACCATTCGCGTCTTTAGCCATTTTAATGGATTCCACGGTTTGCTCCATAACTCCGTCATCGGCGGCCACGACCAAGACAACTATATCGGTGCAATGAGCGCCTCGTGATCGCATCGCGCTGAAAGCCGCATGCCCCGGAGTATCCAGAAACGTTATCGAATTCGCTCCAATCGTTACTACGGAAAAACAAACAACGTAAACGTAAACGTACGGTACCTACTTGCGAAGCGCAGCTGGCCGCTTTTTAAATTTGTGACCAACAGGCGAGCGAGCTAAACTAACGAAGAAGAAAAAAAAAACGTAAAAACGTAAAAACGAAACGACCCAATTCGAAAATTAACGCACTTCGCCTGTCAGTAGGTAGTAGGTACCTATACTTACATAAACATGTAAGTACGTTGTATGTAGACATGTAACAGGCAATTAGATACGTCAAGCGCGTATTTTTCGATGGTAGGTGTTGAAAACTGTGGGTGAGGGGGGGGGGGGTGCAGTTCGAAGCGCATCGCACATCCGAATAAATAAAAAAAAAGGAAAAAAGATAAACGCGCGCTTATTCGTACGTACGCAACTACGTATACGAAAATATACGTGCTCGTACGATAGGCACATAAAACGTGTACGTTGTAGCTCGAAGCGTAGAGCACAACGAACAAAGATGATGGAATATTTTTAGAACGCCTTAGTACCGACGCGACGCCTAGTTAGCAGAAGCTAGTTCAAGTTTAGAAGCAAACTCCCAAGTCCCATCAAAGACCGCGACACGAACGGCTACTGAACGGTACCTCTACATCTGCAGCTGCAGACGCAGCTACAGCTACAGCTACAGCTACAGCTACTGAACGCGTACGGTACGGCTAGACGTAGGAGGACGTAGGTCGTCGGTCGTAGGTATAAAATTATTATTTACCCGAAAACGCGCCGATGTGTTGGGTAATTCCTCCAAATTCGCTGGCCACTATAGACGATTTACGTAAATAATCCAAAAGCGTGGTTTTGCCATGATCTACGTGACCCATGATGGTGACGACAGGAGGACGTTTTCGGAGCTGTTCTGGAGGCGCAGCTGGCCTGTAACAATCGATAAACGTTAAAATAACCTAGGTACCCTAAATAGTACAAGACACGAGTGACAGCCGAACAAAGCCGCACGCGATGCCGGCTACTTGCTACTTGCTATTTGCTACTTGCTACGCAATACTTACTGCCTGTATACGTCTTTGTCTGCGGTCGCCGAAACGGATTGTTTTTCTCGCGATCTATCTCGTACCTTCCAACGCAAGTTGGCTTTCGTAACTAGATCGCAAAGAGTAGTCCAATCACAAATCACATCGGAAGCGTTTTCGAAGCAAGCTGTATTATCGACGAACGTCATCAATTCGAATACGTCGTCTGAAAGGAACGAACGAACTCTTTATAATCTCGATTCTATACCGTACCGTACCGTACCAACCGACGGCGACGGCGACGGCGACGGCGACAGCGTAACAAATCGCTTGTCGGCGAATACGAGTGTAAAAACTTACCAACAGGTTTCCCCATCGATCGGCTCAACTCTTCTACCGTCATGTTTGGCCAAATTTCGATTACTTTTTTACGTTTCTTTGGCGACGTATAATCAAATTCTTGCGCTCTCAACTACACAATGTCGTAGAAGGTGACAATAAGTCTTGTTGGCAAAACATGTTAGTACATATGTAGGTAGCTAAGTACCGCGCAGTCATTCCCGTCACTCGTAAACGGAAATACCTACGTAACTCCAATTCGAGGTTCAAGAGGTACAAGCAACCCCGGTAGCGGTTAGCGGTTAGCGGTACCCATCGTAGCATGTAAAACAGTTCGCCAATGCCAAAAGCCGACGACGCGCGACGTTCGTCTAGGTCAACTTTTACAGGTTACAGGGTTACAGGGTTACAGGTACCTAGCTACCTACCTGTACCTATTTCAACAGCCTGATACTACATGTACATTGTACATAATATACGTATTACATAATATAATACAATTTCACCCCGCTCGATTATATCGCTTAATGTTTTATTGTTTATATATTGGCGGCACGACGCGGCGCTCGCGGTCTTCGCCCTCTAACACAAGCTGTTCATCAGCGAGGTACGCAGAACGCAGATTTACGTTTGCATGTACAATACATTACAGCGAGTACAGGTACACTGGTACAGAATACAGATTACCGATTACCGATTACCGATTACCGGCTGGTAACTGGTAACTGGTAACTGGTAACTGGTAAGTAGTTAAGTACCTGAACCTATTTCATTTACTAACTCACCTTTTCTTCGCTGTTTCTCTTTCTACGTAACACGTTGGCGGTATGCAAAAACGAAATCGAGGGTATGCGCTTGAACCTTCGCCACGAACGTCCGCTGGCTTCGCCGTAACTTTCCAACGCTTTCGCAGAGCGTTGCAAACACGCCGCTCGGCAGAAAGACGCCAATCTGCGATATGTTTATAAATGTAGGTAAACGATACCGTAAGTACAAGTCGTCCGGTTTCCCGGTCGGCATAAATACCTGTCCAGTGTACGTAGCTCCTAGCTACGTACTAGGTGTAGGTACTACACTATATCAGATTAAGTATACTTACGTATTTCGCTCGATTATGCGAATGCAGTACATAATCGTGGTGGACTGCGAGCGAAAACGACGATAATCGCCTTCAATTGCCGATACTGATACTGATATGCTTTCCGCAGTTGGTTTGGTTACTAGTAATTAACGCTCCGCACCTGCATCTACACTGGCACGTTGCGCATAAGAGATCGATTACAGATTACCGATTACCGATTTACCGAGCCGAGAAAAATAGAAAAATCAAGCTTAATATTTTTTTTAAATTAATTACGTAACATTGACGATACAAATCATCCGCGCTGCTCGTTTCTCACTCGCCTTCTCTGTTAAATCTCAAATCTGTTATTGTGTTCTGTGTTCTACACTGTTCTTGTTTTATGTGTTATGTTATCGTTATCTAATGTACTGTTATCAAAAATCACCTTGACCTTGACCTTGACTGCTTGGCGAACGCGGACGCGAACAGCGATCTTCCAGCCCGGAACGAAAACCGAAACAGAAAACGAGATGGTGGCCCGGGGAAGGCGTAGCGTAGCGCGTAGGCGTAGGGCCTGCGCTTGCGCGCCGTGTCCGTGGAAACTGGAAAGCTTATCAATGTTATGTTACTTATCAGTATCAGTTTCCCGCATTGCATTTTGCTTTTGCATTTCTGCCATAGAACGAAAATCTCGCCTCATTATGATTTTGTTTTCGCGGTGGCTTTGCCAGATTCGTTTTCTTTTTCTCGAGCCCGAACTACAATAAGATAATTGGCCAACTTTTCACAACGATTTGTTCGTTCCGTTATATCACTTTCGCAGGACCTCCGATGATAAAAGATGGTCTTATTGTTGGTTGTTGAAACTGAAAGTTGGACCCTTTAAAGCGTCGGAACTCGGAAGCCAAAGCAAACAGCAGCAACGTTGGAAACGAAACACGAGTACAGAAAGGTACAGGACAAGACTCAGTTTCTGCGGGTTGTGGTAGTGGTACAAGTACGCGACCAAAGGCGTACGTTTTATAATACAAATACATATTCGTTTTTCGCCTTCATCCTCATCGAGTAACATTTATAGACTATAGAGCGTAACGGTGGTGCTACGAGAGAGTGGAAGGAGCGGCGGAATGATGAGCGTCGTAACCGAGGACCGACGTCCAACTAATGGCACTGCCGAAGCCGAACTTGACGAAAAGTACGAGACGAAACGTTGCGCAAATTGGATAAATACGAACCGGTATCGGAGGGTGAGTTTTATAGTGCGACTGTAACTGTACGCGGTAGCCAATAGACACTAGACAGTAGATACTAGACAGCGCAGCGGTTGAGTGCTACAAGTTGCGCCATTCTTGTCGCTCATTCGTAATCGAGCTGCGTATGTCTTTGTACCTGTACCTATGTACGTGTAGTACATGAGTAAAGTACCTACCATACACCAAGCTACCTATAGACACTTACGTGTAATGGCGTGTCGTGTCGCAAAAAGAAACACACACGTGGTACATATGAAACGGCAGTACCTAATTTATTTTTACGTTTGGTGTAGATTTGTTTGCAGTTTCCTGACGAGTTACTGGGCAACGCTGTTGCCGTCAAAAACCGGCTTCAATTATGCACCGACGCTGATCTGTTTGTGTCGGCCGATGCGACTTTTCGCAGGTCAGTAACTTCCAGCCGGAATGATACCAGATTATCTATTTACGTAGACCTAGACGTACGTACGTCTACGTATTTACATTATGTGCGTTGGTTTTTCGTATGACCGTGACGTTGTAACGTTAACGCTGAGCGCTGGGCTAAGCACCTAAGCAGTAAGCACGTATAACACTCGGTAAATGTTGCAACTGTGGCGCTGCATTTTGTCACACTCTCTTTCCCTTCATCCCTTCTTTTTTTTTCTTTTTTTTTTTTGAAGTAATAAAATGCGGATGCGTTGTAATTAAATATAACGACGTTTGCGTTTATATCTTTGTACCTACGTGAAATAATGCACATCGCGGCGCGGCGCGTCGATAGTACTGCACAGTACCTTAGTCTAACGATATGTAGGTAAGGATATAGGTGCATAGGTACAATACGTACCTATTACGTAGCCAACGACAACGAGTGTGAGAGGTCATCCGTCCCCGTCCGTCATCGCGTCGTCGTCGTCTTTGCAACCTAGATAGGCTAGATACTAGGTACACGATGTCTACGTATTCCCGCTGTAATATTAATACGTATTTCGTTTCTATTTTCACTCGTACAGCTGTTGCGCTGACTTGAAAACGGCAAAACACGTAAATGCGGACGCTTTGATTCATTTCGGCAGAATTTGTTCGAGTCGTTTCCATTCAAAAACGACAGCGTCACTGTTTGTTTTACCCAAAGAATACCTGAACGTGGACGTCTTGATGGAACGCGTTAGTTTGTTAATTGCTAAAAAACGTTGCAACGCGGTGCTTTTGTACGATATAGCATTTGCTCATTATGTCGGTAAGTGAAAGATTGTACCTACCTATTATATGTACCTAGACCTACGCCTACGTAGGTCTAGGTACATTGCACATTTACGTAGGCTATACATAGACATACCTACTATAAGTATATAGTACATATGTACGATTCGTAGGTAGTAGGTACATATGTTTTGCTTTAGCTTATTTGTACTCTCTAGTCGCTACTCGGTACTCGGTACTTGTAGTCCGAAAATGCTGACGGCGCAACGGCGCGGCGCGGCGCGCTGTTTATACTAGCAAAATACGTACCTACGTAATCAAGTAGGTAGCATAGCAGCTTGCTAGCTTACTACTTTACTTACGGCGCGGCGCGTGCCGAACATCGATACGTAACCACGTATATCATACTTTACCTACTTACTACCGATCGTCTCTAGATAAGTAATACGCACTAAGTAAGTAAGTATATAAGTACGTCGTGTCGTATACGTATGTATTACAGAAACAGAACGAATCGATCGTCGCGTCGCGTCGCGTCTCGTCGATTTGACTACAAGTTGACGTTGACGTATGGTTTTGATTTCAGATAAACTCGATCGCCGATTGTCGGAGTCGGCAATTCGCTCTAACGTTAACCTATCCCAGTTACTCGCCATCGACAACGAGGCTTGCCACGACGTTATCGGCATTCGACAATGCGAAACTGATGATTCGGCGGCGTTGGATACCAGCACGATCGCCACCGCTACGACCACAACCTCGAAAGCGGTCGTCGTTAGAAAATTGGGTCGCCAGTACCGCGTTGATTTCGCTGATTGCAATCGAATTCTAGTCTACGTGTATATACTGTCGGCGAATAGCCAAAAAAATTTTGAAAATTTTTTACTCTCATCTCCAGGTAATTACTCGAACGAATAGATCTAGTTTAGAAATGTGTCGCGGAATGAAAGAAGCTCGCTAGCGACGCGACGCGACGGATCGATAAAAATCTGCTTCGGTTGGTGAAATTTCGATTTTCGAAACAAAATTCATCTTTTGAAGCGCCAACGTACACGTACACGTACACACGAGGTACCTACATATTTCATAATTACACAGCGGTATGATTAATTTGGAAATGGCTGTCGAAAAAGTCTTCTCCGAAGCTAAGATGTGAGACACCGCAAATGGCGTTGGCAAAGGGGATATGAATAGGCATTTAAAAAGGCGACATCGAACGGAATTGAAATGCGATTTTACACCGACTCGGGCGTCGCATCGCTTCGGGCCCTTCTCTCATTCCCTGACAAACGTGATACTTACAATACCTACATACGTAAATAGATGTACAAATAAGTATGCGTTGCGTTGCGATGCGATGCGATGCGATGCGATGCGATGCGATAACAACAGCTACGGGCACGAGTACGCAGATCTGTGCGTAGATACTGGGTAAGTAAGTATGCCGCCACCGCCGCCGCTATGACTTAATGTTTTGTATTTTGTTTTGCATACGATACGAGTACGAGTACGAGTACGAGTGGGTGTCATTTAGTCGAAATCGACCAAGCGGCATCGCCGCATTAATATTATATACGTACTCGATATAACTTTTATCTATCCATATCTCGCAAGTACAGGTGCCCCCGAGGTTAGTTTATAATAATACGTATAGTACCCGTATAATGTAATGCGATGCAAAGTGCAGTATCGGTAGATTGGTAGCTATAGCTAGTACATATTTGTACTGATGATGCGACGACGCGACGCGGTGCGATGCGCGTGTAAAATTGAAATTTTTCGTTCGTCGTCTTTCAGAGAGTATATTCTACACGTACGACAGTCGCTGCGATGTTTTATCGGCCGAATGTGTACCGAAAACCATTAAAAAAACATTATTTCGCGTTGAAAAAGTGAAACAAGCCCGCCGAATTGGAATTCTGGTGGCCACGCTGGAAGCGCATTCTTTTCTAGACGCTGTACGAAGAATTAAAAAATTATGCGCCCTGAGGAAGAAGAAAGCCTACATAATTTCCGTGGGAAAACCGAACGTTGCCAAACTAGCAAATTTTCCAGAGGTAAATACTCCCAACACTACCTAGATACGAATACTAGGTGAAATTAACCTCCCTTTCCATTTCATTTCCTTCATTTTCTCATCACTTCCGGTAGTACGACTCTCATATTCGAGTAAACGCGGCGCGGCGCGGCGCTGCGTCCTCCAATAATACGCGCAGTAAGTGCGCATTGAGGATGTTGAAAAATTTGACGTCGATACTTGACTTACGGTACTACTCATCTACCTAACCAGTAACTCGACCAGTATCTAGACGTGGCGAATACCGAATACCGAATACCGAATATCGAATATCGCCAACAGTTCTAGCCCATACCAGGCCTCGCCATCATACACGCCCGTGGTACCCGATACCTACTACCGGTAGTATACGTACGTACGATACGATTACGCGTACGAATTTTATGTTTACAGATTGATTTGTTTGTATTGATTTCGTGTCCGGAAGTGGAGATTGTCGATAGCAGAGATTACTTTCAAACCATCGTTTCCTCGATGGAATTGGAATTAGCGTTGAACGATAATTACCAATGGACGGGTAAATTTGTGGCGGATTTCAGCGAATTCTTGCAAGGTGAGCTACTCAGTTGACGAGGGCGCGTGTGTTTCGAATTGAATTTTTACCACTTCCAAGTTGACCGCCCTGCGTTGTGTGTTTTGATTGTTCGTTCGATAGGAGGAAGCGAATACAAACTAGTCGATGGAAATTGTCGCGATTTCGAGCGATCATCCGTCGACGTTTCGCTGTTGAATAATCGTTTGATCGGAGTCGATAGCGTCGACGACGGTAGCGATGGCGGCGACACGTTCGCCGTAACCGCCGGCATCCAGTCGGGCGGCGGCGCCCTCTCAACCGTCGACAACTCTCAGTACTGTCTGACGAATCGCAGTTGGACCGGACTGCAAACGAGAATCGACGATGATTCTGTCGTTTCTACGGCGACCATCGGAAGGAAAGGAACGCCGGCTGCGGGTTACGAAACTCAGTTCGCCGACCATGTAACCTGATCCGTTACCGAAGCGTGGTTTTTCGTCTGAAACACGAATTCCCATCCTACTTTTAGCGTCGGCGGCAATGACGTTCATTTTTCACTTTTATCTTCGTCTTTATTTTTTTGTCATTTTCACGTTGAACCAAAAAAAAAAAAAGTCTCGTCTTTCCTCGTTTTTTTGTCTTTTTTTTCCGAGAGCAAGTATATTGTCGCGGCATGGAAACTGGACTACGAGAATGCAAATACCTACGTTTTCTACTCGCTTTTTCGTGTCTACTACAACTATAGGTAGGTACCTAGTTCGTAGCTGTGAACGGAAGTAGATTTGCGCCTACTGCGCAGTAAGGTAGGTACCTAGTACCTACTACTCCTTACCTACGTTACGAAGGTACATCAGAATCAGAATTCAGTCCATCGATGCGCTTGCATTTCCGATGGATTGAAAATTAGCCGAATCTGCGTTACTTACGACGATTTACACAGTTACACACAACACAGACGCAAGCAGGGCGATAATATGTATGTGCCTACTTACTTTATGCGCGAAAGACGAAACGACAAAGTAAACCAAACGGTCACGACTACGGCTACGGCTAACATGCGCCTGAAGGCGAATTTCGGACTTGGCAAAAATTTGAACGGGGTCGCATTCGCACGAACAAAAAACAAAACAAAATAGGTACGTAGGTAATATCTGACAATTACGAAAAAAGAAACGAAGTAAAACACTAAGTAGATTACTACATAGGTACCTCATCGGATCTCGCTATTTGTTACCGAATAAGTTCACTAGAAATTATCTACGCATATAGGTATGTTACCTATACCTACGTAGGTACCTGTACCTATCCATGGCACTTGTACGTTGGTAATTCGGTCGGTGTCGGTATCGGTATTGTCATCGAAATACCGCATTCGGCGTGCCTAACCTATACTTATGATTGGCATACGTAGATGTAGGTATGTAAATGTACTTTTTTTTTTTTTTTTTTTCTATACCTCCCCGTATGTGCGCTCCTAGTTTTCACTTTATCGCACATACGGATCTTCGGCTTTACTTATTCTCTAACGAAGGTAGGTACTCGTTTAATTCGGCTATGAAGCGCTATGGCTGTATGCCGACATTGCCGACAGCCGAATTAGGTAGGTATTCGGTATGGACGCGGTTTCAGCGAGCTCGGCACCGCGGAATATTTCCAAGAACCGAACGGCTCGAATAATTTACAGGTTGCGGGGCGCTGATGGTTATTATAAATGAGAGAGGGTGAGACACGAAATTATTTTTCCTGCATTAGAAAGTAGGTAGGTAGGTAGGTAGGTAGGTAAGTAGAAGTACCTACTAGGTACTTGGAACAGTATTAGGTAAAGTTCTGAGAAAGGCGGTCGGTCGACGAGTATATTTTTTTTCCACAAAAAAATCATCGATTTCCCAATTTTGAAAAATATCTGCCGGCGTTATTTCAGTAAAAGAAATCAATTTATCAAGCCCGACGAAGTGAGAAAGAGAATGTTTTCAAAAGCTATATAATATGTACTTAGGTTAGTTACCTAGCTACCTACATAGATAGCTGGACACCTAAAATTAAGTACACTTTTTTCAAATGCCGCGCCGAGTATAAAAGTTATGTTTTCTTTTTTGTTTTCCAAACGAATAGGAATAGGTACAAAAAAAATTGTCATTTACTTAATGAAAAATTCGTAACATTAGGTTTTTTTTTAAAATTACTTATTTAATTATTTTTTCTAGCGGTCCCCAGTCCCATCGGGTGGGAAAATTTTATTATCGTTATCCTAGAACAATATCCTCATTTTCCAACCCTCGTACCGACGCGACGGTTTATGGAGAGGTTGGAGAGAAGGGAGACCGACATCGTTACAAAGTACCTATTTATCATTAATAAAGTTGGATAATACGACATAATGGGTCTAAATTAGTGAAGTAACCAACGATAGCGAATGTTATTAAAATATCGAATACAAGGGAATACGATATATACCTACTTACCTATTAAGTATTACAATGCGAGGCCGAACGAGTTTTGGAAAAGGATAATCAACGATATGATGGGTCTAAATTAGTAAAGAAAACCTATTCCTTCTTCTGCTACGACTACGAGCGAGGGATCTAAGAATAAGTACGCTCAAAGGCAGTCGTACCTGTTGGTCATCTCCGGTCATCTACAACGAACTCTAACCACCACCTCCTCCTCTCCTCCGCCCCCCCCCCATCTTAAGAAAGACGCTCAAAGAGTATCTTCTTACTTGCGATATGGAGTGACATTATTTAATTATCCGTTTGCTAATCGACCTACCTACCTACCCAGGGATACAGTGAGGGCATAGTTTTGATAAGCAACTCGTCGTTGAAAATTTTGGGGCGGGGCCTTATTAAATTGCCGAGAATAAAACTTTAATTAAAAAATAGATACAAATTTCAATTTTAAAGAAAAAATAATAAAATACGAGTATAACTTGACAAAAATTCATTTAAAAAGACCCCCCCCCCCCCCTATAGTAAGACCAGACCATCTCCCCTCCGAATAAGTTTTTCAAAAAAAATCGCACTCGCTTCGCTCGGGCCAACTCGTCACATCAGTATACCAACGATTATTTAATTACGCTTCGGGCCTTCTCTTAAACATTTTTTTTCTCAATTTTGGATTCAGTCTACAAAGTATACCAGCTCACGCCATCCTACCTCCCCGTGAAGAAGAAAATATCTTGTTCGATGCACAATGAAGAATACATAGCAATTTTTTGCAGTTTCAATATGTTTTTTTAATAAAAAATTTCGCCCTCGCTTCACTCGGGCAATACTTACTACATTCATTTTTTTTTTAGCTGATACCCATTTTTGCGCTCCATGGGGGGGGGGCGTGGTTGGAGAATTGGGGGGCACTAATCGTTGAGGGGGGTCACCGCACCCCTGTACCTACCTACTTACCTACCTTTTTTTCTTGTTTTTTTTTTTTTTTTTTTTTGAAAAATCCACCTACCTACCTGTTCTTTTTACGATTGAGCCTATACGTTGTCTCTACGAACTTAAGAAGGAACTTGATACTCCGTCGTGTGTGTGTTAATTTATCGATTTGTTAATGCTTAACGCGTTACCTAATCATTATGTCTATTTGATTGCTTGCTGCCTTGAATTTGTATCGTAGTAGGTGCTGTAGTACCGCACAAAAACTCAAATAAATAGGTACTCGAAAATTCCAAGTTCAAACCACGATTCTTTGATAATTATTTTTGATTAATGTGTCGTGGTGCTCTCCTTATTACTCGCGAGTAGATACATTATAGGTAAAATAACATTCGAACCAAGTACATATTTTTAATCGTTAGAGTAGTGCGCTGCGTACCTACTGCGTGGCGGTGGCGGTGGCCTGTAGCCCGGCACGGCACAAACACGAACACCAAACCAGGTATGTGCTCGTTAACGTACGTTTGTATTTCATTCGAATGTTTAAATTCAGGTTGAAAATATATTATATGCTGTACTTTATACCTACTTTATAGGTATCAGCAGTTCAGCACCCATCGAGCTACACTGTAGTGACTCAGGACTGTACACTCGTACTCGCCGCGGCTCAACGTACACACTGCTCTACAGCACAGCACAGCACAGCACAGCAGAGCCATACAGCCATAACGTCAATTTGGCTTGCGCCGCTCAGCCGCAATAGCACGCTTGCAGTTAGACGCGTCTTGCGTCCTGTTTGTCCTTCTTTTATCGATTACAGCCATGTTTAAGCTAAGGCTACTCTTTTTTGCGGTGAAAGTTGAAAGAGGCTCGCTTCACGTACGTACGTAAGTTCATTCGTTCGTTCGCTCGTTCGTACGTTCATACCCACCCACCCATCTACTAACCTAACCACCTAACCACCGACCTACCTACCTACCTACCTACCTACCTACCTATCTACTCACTTCTCATCTTTCTCTCTTGCCCTCCTCCTCTAACTCCCTCTCTATCTCTCTCGCTCAGCCTATCTATCTACATAAGAGCTTTGTGTTTGTAACGTACGTAGCTACGTACGTACGTACGTGCGTGCGTGCGTGCGTTGGTGCGTTCGTATTCAGTTCTCTGTGTATTGCGTTGTTGTGCAGTTCGGGCTGCGGTAATGCCGAACGTCGAGAGAGAGACACACACAGGGACAGAGACAGAAAGGCCGAACGTGTACCCGCCGTCGCCGCGCGTATTGTCGGCTTTACGGTATCGCAAAAACACGGTGGTCTCAGATTTTTGGTGTATTTTTCGTTTTCGTTTTTGTTTTTGTTTTGTATTCGTATTCGTATTCGCATTCGCATTCGTTTTAATTTTCAACCGGTTGTGTTACCTACTGTTGTTTTTTTGTTTATTTTCGCGGTAACAAACTGCCTAAAATACCTGCTCGTAATTTTCAGGTGTTGTTAAAAATTGTCGCGCTGTCTCGCCACCGTTAACTACATAGGTATCTCGTTTATCTCGAGCCGTTGCATACGTTTACGTGATACGTGTACGTGTACGTATAGTCGATTTCGGTTAGGCACCATTGTATGTACCTACGTATCGGATAGCTATTGCTCAATTCGCAGAAACTGCTCACCCACTTCGGAAATTAACATAGTTAGGTACTCGAGTGGTCTGCCAGACTTCCACTAACTGTACATCCATTTACTCACCTACCTACCTACCTACCTACCTACCTACCTACCCACCCACCTATCAACCTACCAAACTACCAATCGGGTAGTTTTAATAAACTACAATCGTATTTCAATTTTTTATATTATTGAAGCGCGTGTCCGCGGTGAGTGGCGATTTTCAAAGCTGCGCTGGCTGATCGAAACGTATGTACCTACTTTTACTAAATTCGGCGTATTAATCGACAGTACGTTCGTCGAGTACGAGAGCAATTACAACCAAAAACAACCACCAAGTACCTAGAACTAAGAATCTCAACTGCACGCGAGGTACACACCGCGCAGCGTCGCGTCGCTACACAATAAGTCCTAGGTACCTATCGTTACAGTAGGTGTGTAGGTGTAGGTGTAGGTGTAGGTATCTGCAAACGTACAAACCGAATACCGCATACCGGCCTACCAATCTACCTACTTGGTACATAGGTACTCAACTATTCGTAGACATTCGCATCGTCCGTTATACCGGACGAGACGAGACGAGACGAGACGAGACGAGACGAGACAAGGACTGTTGGTCGGGTAGCAAACTAATTACAAAATCGCGTTCGTGTTCGCGTTGGCCGTTGGCCGTTGGCCGTTAGTGGTTGACGATGCGTTGAAACTTGGTCGAATGAGAAAGAAACGATGTAGGTAATACCTACACGCGATAGAAGCGATGAAATTTCCAGTCGTCGACCATCGCGACTCGGCTCGTTTTGGTTTTGATTTCGGTTTCGGTTTCAGTTTCAGTTTCGGGTGTGATTTTCGAATTAAAGCGAAGGCGGAGGTGGTGGTGGCGGCGGCGGCGGCGGCAGCGGTAGTGCGACGGTGTTCAGTCGAAACGTTTCGATATCGACCCGGGACCCGGGACCCGGAATAAGTAAAGATATCGGTAATTAGGTACCTGCTGCAACTGTACGCAAAGATAACGTAGACGACGCAACCGACATCGATATCAACATCAACATCGACATCGACATCGACATCGATATATGTACGCAAATTGGCATGGTCTTGTACACGTTCACGTTCACGTTCGTACCGAAGTACCACCACGACTACCCATCGAAGATGATGTTAGTTCGGCGCCATCAAAATCAAAAGGTATGATAAGCTAATAAGTACATACGTATGATCCGTAGTCCGTCACTGTAGGTACCTACTTCATGCTGCGCGTTGTTCATTGCCCGTAGCTCGTAGCTCGTAGGTCTAGTAGGTCTACGCACAGAGAGATACCAACAGCTAGGCACCTTTACGTCTACCAACACTTACACCTACACCGACACGTAGTACGATAATCACAGGCACAGCCAAAGTCAGTCATAGACGTACTTGATACGTCTACCTACATACCTACTACCATACCCTTTTCGAATGTAATCGAGTAAATTTGACAAAAAAATTACCGATTTTTTATTAGGTATATTTTTACCGTTTGCATCTTGCCCCATGGTATTTTGCATCCTACCCCGTGGGCGTGGGTGGGGAAGAATGCAAAAAAGTGAAAAAAATATCAAAAAATTCTGTAGGGTTGAGGTATGCAGGTATGCAGCGAAATGGAATTTTTTCAGCGAAATGAAAGATAAATGTTTGAACTTTAATTTGTTGCAAGAATCAGACGATTTGGCCAATTTGAATAGATTTGGTACAATATTTTTGGTCTAGATTGGTGCATCCTGCCCCACCCTCCCTTATGTGCTGTAGGTGTGTTGTATTTTTCAAAATTTTGGGCCCTACCCCCCCCCCCCCGGACTCGATTTTGGGTTCTGAGTTGAAATGGGGCCGGAATAAGATCCAGCGGTCTGAAAACCCTACATTTTGATACCCATTTTGTATTTTTCAAAATTTTGAGACCCTCTACCCCTAGGGGGGTGAATTTTGGTTTTGGGGTTAAATGAGTACCGGAATGAGATTCAGCGCCCCCAAAAACCTATATTTTGACACCCGTATCGTATTTTTCAAAATTTTAGACCCCCTTCTCTCCCCCAGGGGGCTCAATTTCGGTTTTGGGGTCAAATGAGTTCCGGAATCGAAATCAGCGCCCCTCAGAACCTACATTTCGACACCCGTATCGCCCTTATTCCACCAACTTCAAAAATCTCAATTTTTCACCCACTCACTCGAGGGTAAGTATTTCAAAAATACTCAAAAAAAATGCAAATTCTGAAAAAAAAAAACAAAAAAACAGCGTGAAAATAGATGCTTCGAGGTATTATTCCACGGTGCACTTTTTTCCAACCCGATCGGCGATTTTGAGTAATCGAGCCATTTCACCCTAGCTTGTGCATTTGGCACACTGTGCGGCGCGACGCGACTTCGTACCACACGGTATTTACCTAACGTTGCATCGCGTTAATAGAATTGCATACTCGATTCGCCGTAAAAGAGCTAAATACGAGTACCGGTAACACGTCGCGTCGCGTCGTGTCGATTGATTTGCATACTCGATTCGCCGCAAATACGAGAATACGAGAATACGAGAAACGAAACTCGTTTCGTTAGGGTGGTGGTGATGGGGGAGAGGGGTGAGAACCCGAATGATTTTTCAAGACATTTAGAGTTCAGCACCCCTCCCCCCTCCTCTTTCGCACAAAATTTCATCGTATTACGTAGGTACTATAAAATCACTAAATTCAAAATTTGAATGATTTTTTATAAATATTTGGTAGTTGCGCAGGTATTAGGTGTTATAAAGTTCTTACGCGATTTGCATAGAATAGTTGGAAAAAGAAAGGACTCGATGAAAATGCAGTTATGGAGCAAACAACTTTGTGCCAAGTACCTACCTACCTACCTATTTTCAAAAATAATAACAAATCCGAGCGATGACGTCGAAAGCTTTAGTTTGAAAGTGTAGGTCTAGGTACGAAGTGGGTAGGTATAGAGACTTGGAATAGCGGAAAATGGAGAAAACAAAACGGAGCCTTTTTTCGCATAATCGCCTCAAATAGCTGGTATAGGTAATTGTAATTTTGTTCGTACTGGAAAGCTTTGAAAAAATTTTACTTCTTTAGCTACGTAGACCTACTAGGTATGCGTAGACGTAGACGTAGACGTAGACGTAGACGAGGTACCGGTACTACATACTTACAGGTACTCGTACATAGGCACTACCTACCATATTACATTTATATTGTAATTACTGCAGGTAGGTAACTAGTGACTACCTTTACTCGCAGCTGTAGGTATCATATTCGTATCATTTAAACTTGGTTATTCGCTCGCTCAATTTATTCGGGTGCTTGTTTTGTTTTGTTTTTTGTTTTTCAGGAATCGTACGGAATACCGCGAATACAAACGATTAACATATTGAAATAGGTACTCGTCGTGCTCGTAGGTAGGATAGCGATAGCGATAGCGAAGCCGAGACTGACGTGAGAAGCAGAACGAGAAAAAAAGAACAGAAATAGTCGGTATTGGTAGGTAGGTACTAGGTACGTGTGTGAAAAATTATATAAGTATCTACCTTTACAGAAGGCGCGTCGCGTCGCGTCGCGTCGCGTCGATCACCGAAGAAAATAATACATATAGGTATGTACTCGTACTTACAGCTGCGAATGTGATCGCCGTCGCGACCGCGACCGCGACCACGACCACGATTGCGGTGCCGATAGTCGAAACCACGACGAAAACGACGACGAAGAGCGAGACGACAAACGCGGTCGAAAAAACGAAGAGGGAAAAAAAAGAAGGGGGAAGAGATAAGAAAGTTGCGAAAGCGAAAAGCGATGCCATTATGTGGTCACCATTTGCTGTTGGCAGTGACCGTATGCGGTATTTTGGTCGGCTGTCAAAAACCGTCATCAGTTTCGAAACGACACGACGTCTACATAGCCGGATTCTTTCCATTCTCTCCGGAAATGCTGCCTGAAACGGCCACCGGGCGCGGAGTAATGCCCGCCGTCAAGCTCGCTATCGAGCATATCAACGAAAACACGGCCGTATTAAGAAATTACCGATTGCACATGTGGTGGAACGATACGCAGGTGCGCCCCATACGCATATTACCATAGGTAGAGGTACCTAATTACCTACGAGTACCGGTAAAAATTACCAACCATATGGTACTGCTACCTACATAATTAAGTACCTTGTACCTACCTACCTACCTACCTACATACATGTATGTAATGTACGTATATACCATACCATACGAAACGTGTCAAGTGTCTAGCTAGGTACTAGCTAGTAGCTAGTAGCTAAGCAGTGGTGCATGCCTGCATGGTTATTGTACTCGGGCACAGATGCGCACACGCGCACCTACCTCGGTAAGATACTTACCTATAGCAACTTATAGCCTTTGGCGTTTGGCCTATGGCCCATGGCCCATGGTACATTGGTACATACGTATGTAGATCTATGTAGGTACTTAATTGGATAGGTAAGTAGGTATAGGTACACCTTATACCTATAAGTATTTGATAAGCTAATGCCAACCGTCAAGTAGGTAGCAAATACGTACGTATGTATATACCTAGGTAATTATTATGTGATTCTAATTTTGCGCGTCTATGTGTTTGTGTTTGTGCGCGGATGCGAATGCGAATGCGAATGCGAATGCGAATGCGAATGCGAATGCGATGCAGTGTAACGCGTCGGTAGGCGTGAAGGCTTTTTTCGATATGATGTACGAAGAGCCGCACAAGCTGATGTTATTCGGTACAGCGTGCACACAAGTCACCGATCCTATCGCAAAAGCTTCCAAACACTGGCATATTACGCAAGTAAGTACCTAGGTACGTACTTCTTTACTCGCCTACCTACCTAATATGTCGCGTCGGTATACGTAGGCGTGGGCGTGGGCGTGGGCGTTAGCACGCACTATGCCCTATGCCATCAAGTAAACCATCGGCGTCTGCAGATCCCAACTTGCGTTATACCTACCTATTTATAGTTTCCTACAAGTACCACGTACGTTACACGTACGGTACTCTCTGAATTTGAATCAGTCAAATTGACTGATTCAAATCGACGCAATCATGTCACCGATTGAATCGGTAAAAAAATTTACCGATTCAATCGGTGAATTTTCATCGTTGAATCAGTAAAAATGAAAATTCTCCGTTTACCGATTGAATCGATGAATTTTTATTTTTACTGATTCAACTATGAAAATTCACCGATTGAATCGGTAAATTTTGACTAATTTCAATCAGTCAAATAATTTTTACCGATTCAATAATGAAAATTCACCGAGTAATTGAATCGGTAATTTTTCACCGATTGGCAGTAGAATGTCACTGATTAACTGGGGAATCGGTGAAATTTGACAGATAATCAGTGACATGATCCAGACTATTTCATCAGTCAATTTTGGCATTTTTGACTGATTCAGATTTAGAGAGTATGTATTCACGTATTCACGTAACAATTTACACGCGTTGTACAATGTATGTATGTACATCCAAAGATGAGTACGTACTACGTAGGTACCAGTGTATTACGGCTGCGGCTACGGCGCGGCCCGACCAATTCATTTCCAAGGTACGGTACATCGATACGTACGTACTTAGGTATTACTTATACTCGTATGATCAGATGAAAAAAAATGTCCTACGCGTCACGTCGATTTACAGTTGGTTCCATCGGTTTTTTTTTTCTTTTTTCTTCCCGCTAGAAGCCTTCGCGCGTCTTCATCTTATATCTATGTACTTAGCATGAAAAGAAAGAAAGGGGGGAAAAAAATTGCACCGAAGCCCTTCTTTCGTAGGTACCTATAACTTACAGATAGGTCTAGGTACACGTAAACGTACACCTACATCTACATACAGTAGGTATTAGGTACCTGCGGTTTTTCTACCAACTACTAAACTCCCTGATATGTGAATGAAAATAAACGAAGCTAGGCACAGCCACAGCCACAGCCACAGGCACAGGCAAGCATCTGTTTGACTTTTCGAATGACGTTTACGTTTGTCGGTTGCTTAGCTATCGTACGCCGATACCGATCCGATGTTTACGAGCTCCAGTTTTCCAAACTTTTTTCGCATGGTGCCCAGCGAGAACGCCTTCAATACGCCACGAATACGATTATTGCAATACTTCAATTGGACCCAAGTCGGAACCATCTACCAGAACGAGCCTCGTTTCTCTTTGGTAAGAGTAGGCACCTAACGATTACCATTACCATTACCATTACCATTACCATTACCATTACCATTACCATTACGGTTACGAATTACAAAGTACGAATTACGAATTACAATTACGATTACGATCACGATTGAGAATGCCAATTTTAAACTTGGTGTAGGTAGGTAATTAGGTATCTAGTAGCACGTAGCACCTAGCTGCCTACTACGTGTATAGGTACTCGCCTATCTACCTACCTACCTACCTACCTACCTACCTACCTACCTACCTACCTTTTTTCTTATTTTTTTTTCGAAATATTTATTGCGGAAAGAAGGAGATACAATAAATTGCAAAGCTTAAGCCGCTCCCTTACATACCGAAGGTTTATAAAGGGAACAGAGAAGCAATTGCATTGTAGGGAGGAGGAATACCAACCTACCTACCTACCTACCCACCTACGTATTACGTTGTAACTTTTCGTTCGAAAGAATAATATAGGTATCTACTCGTATCTACACGTAGACGTCGATCGACTTGAAAGTTACATGCGGGTAGATAGGTAGGTTGTTTGGTTGGTTGTTTGGTTGGTTGGTTGGTTGGTTGGGCGTAGGTGCTACGATGCGATATCCACGTTTCTACTACCCGCATCTGAGTAATCTGATTAGTACCTACTACCTACATCTATAATGTACAATATTTTTACCTAACCTACACCTACACCTTTTTTTTTATTTTTTTTTTCGAATGTTTATTGGAATAACGAGGAGGAGGGGGGGGGTGCAATTCTCCAATACTCACATCATCCGCTTACATACCGAGGGCTTATAAAGGGGAGAGGTGAGTGAGAAAAGATGATAGTTAGTAAATTATGATAGAGGAAAGAAAATGAAGTAACGCAGAATGTTGGACACTGGGTAGTTCTTTTATTGGCTGCTCTGCTGCGCTTCTGCTTTGATTTTACCCGTTCTGCGTCAATTGGAGTGATTGTAAATTTTTCGGAAAATTGAACCGATTTTGCGATACTCTTTTTCGTTTTACATTAGACATCGATCACGAACCATAACACCATTTTTGTGTAAGTGTAAGACCTAACGTAACGTAACGTAAATAGGTACCTCTACCTAGGTAGTAGGTACCTATAAATACATGTGGTTGGTAATGGTATAAAGATGCGGCACGAATACGAATACCGGTACGATAGGGTAGATCTAGGTACGATATTTACGTGAGCTTTTTCGCTTCCGCAGGCGCATAACAGATTGGTATCCGAACTAGACGCGATGAATTTTACAGTTTTGGAAACTCAAAGTCTGACCACTAACGTTTCGATCGCGGTTGAACGATTAAAAGAGAAAGACGTCAGAATCATTTTGGGAAATTTCAACGAATCGTGGGCCAAACGTATATTTTGCGAAGCTTACAGGTAAGCATTTTCTGAAATTTGCAGAAAAATCAGTAAAATTCTTTGAGAAATCGGTAAAAATGCGCTGAAAATCAAAGGATTTCGCTGATTTTTGATGCGCCGCGCTGCGCTGCAATTCTGACTACCTACCTAACTATTTACCGGTGACTTTTCACTGATACAAAACGACAGGGTAGGTAGTAGGTAGAGGTGCCTATCTAACTGCCTGTGCATCGGCATCGGCATAGGCATAGGCATAGGCATACGTACGAGTAAAATAACGACATACCTAATATGTATGTACCTACGCGTTTACGTGCACGTGCAGGGTTGGAATGGTAGGCCGCAAGTACCAGTGGTTGATAATGGGAACGTACGGTGAACGATGGTGGCAAAACGAAAGAGATACTCCTTGTTCGTTATCGGAAATAGCGGCTGCGCTGGATGGTTGCATTTTAACCGATTACTTACCTTTAGCTTCGAATAAAGTCATAACCATATCGGGAATAGTGAGTAACCTCGCTTATTTCATACGTACATACTAAGATACTAGATACTGGATACTGGATACTAGTTAGTAGATAGTAAATAGTAAATAGTAAATAGTAGATAGTAGATAGTAGATAGAGATACCATACACCCATACACGCAGATACAGTCGTACACGTACATATAAGTAGGTATAAGCAGTATACGCGTGATTACATATACATACTTATCTATGTACGAGTACTACTACCTACGCACACCAAACACGTCCATCTAAGCACTAGGTAGTAAGTACCAACCTACCAACCTACCAACCTACCAACCTACCAACCTACCTACCTACCTACCTAACCTACATACTCTGGTACTAAGTAAGTATAGCCTATCTAGTCATCCATGAAAATACATAAATGTATAGGTATCTATGCAGCCAGATATCAGTAGGTACATGGTACAACTACAAATAGTTACCTGGTACCTACCTACCTACCTACCTACCTACAGAAATATCCGGTTCGTATCGTACGTTCACGTTCACGTTCACGTGCGAGTACGGTCTAAAAGTATGTAGTCTACGTGTACCTATACCTACATATACCTACCTACGTAGTACCAACTAGCAAAATGAGCTACACAGTACACTCGTTCCTATGTACGGTATCGTAACTAGACATACTACCTAGTACCTACTACCTACTACCTACTACCTACTACCTGTAGCCTTTACCGGTACTGTATTGCGCTTGCGCCTACTGTATTTCAGACACCGTCCGAGTACCAACAAGAATACGATTCGCGAAGAGGAAGCGAGTACTCCAGATTTCACGGCTACACTTACGACGGAATTTGGACGGCGGCTTTAGCTATTCAACACGCCGCCCATCGCATCCGCTCTGTAAAAACCAACGAATCGATAATCGATTTCAGATATAGAGATAAAACGTGGGAGAAATTATTCGTCGAAGCGCTAAAAAATACCAGTTTCGAAGGAGTCACCGTGAGTACCTATACCTACCTACCTAATACTGCAATCTAGGTAGGTACCTACTTCTAGTTCTAATCTATTACCAACTACCTACGAGTATACTAGTACCTAAGTCAGTGTCAGCATACGGTATTCGGTATACCTACCTACCTACCTACCTTTTTTTTTTCAAAATATTTATTGCGGAAAGAAGGGGATACCAATAAATTGCAAAGCCTAAGCCGCTCCCTTACATACCTACCGGAGGTTAATAAAAGGAACAGAGAAGCAATTGCATTGTAGGGAGGAGGAATAGAAAAGAGTAGAAATTAAAAGAAAACAATTTTATAAGTAGAGGGAAAACAAGTAGAAATGAGAGAAATTCGATTGACAGGAAATGTGGAAATGTGCGCAAAGGATTAGCGCACATTTTGACCCGTTTTCAAGACAATTTGGTGATTTGGTCAAGAGATAGGAGCGAAAAACTAAACGGGGCACTTTTATTTCTTTAAAATGACATTTTGTGTTGAAAATACAACTACCTACGCTATTGATCAGCGTTAGCGTTGCCAGACGAGTGTTTAGAGATATCAAACGACTTTTTTCACGGAGAGAATTTCTCTTTTTTTGGCTTGAGAATTAGGTACAGCCGGTCGCGGTACAGGTACACGTACACGGACAGGGACAGGGACAATGGACACACGACGCGACTAGTAGGTAGGTTCGCGCAGAAATTCCACCAACCGAAATACCCACTTACTTGGAAGTAAGTCCAAGTACGCGCGTAACGCATACGCATACGCATACGCATACGCATACGCATACCTACCTGTCGCATGGCGTGTTTGTTTACCGCGATCTCTGCAACTGTAGCACGTAGCTAGCTGTAGCTAGTAGCTACCTACATATGTATTATTGTACATATGGTGCACGGTGCACGGTGCACGGTGCACAGTGCACCTATGTAGTATGTACCTACCTGTACGTAAATTTGCGTAGGTAGGTATAGTTGTACTTGTACCGACCGCAATACTGCCAACACTTTTTACCTATACCTAATCTATGCACTACGCCTATGTCTATACATTACATATACATACCTATGTAGGTAAGTACAATGACTTACTCGTACGTATACCTCTACATTTACATACATTTATGTAGGTACATGTGTGTACGTAGTACCTATGTTTCGCTACGTTACGTTACGTTACGTTACGTTACGTTACGTTACGTTACGTTACGTTACGTTACGTTATGTGTACTTACACTAACCTATAGGTATTGTCTGTTTGAATTCAGGGACCGGTGCGTTTTTACGATAACGAAAGGAAAGCCAGCATTCTGCTGAAACAGTTCCAAAGTGAGCACCATCGCATACATTTACCTACCTATTTCTATAGCTAGTTGTACTCGCACGTAGTTTCAGTTCACCATACAGCCATACAGCCATACAGCCATACAGGCTAGCTAGAACTATAGTCATTAGCTCTAGCCTCTAGCTATGTAGGACGTGTGCCCGGAGTATCTCTATAAATACGTAGACGTACACCTACATCCTACATATGTGTAGGTGTACCATACCATACCATACCGTATTCAATTAGCTGCGTTCTTCGTTCGTTGCTAATTGGATTTGGATTTGGATTAGAATTAAGATTAGCATTTTCAATTCCGTTTTAAATTTTTGCGGTTTTTTTTTTTTTTTGGTTGTTGTTTTGTTTACGGCACGCGTACACGCGCGCAGATAACGAAGAAGTCAAAATAGGCGAATACAACGGCCTTACAGAATTATTGGACTTGAGCACGGGAAACGCTATTCGGTGGAAAGACGGACGTGGCCCTCCCAAAGACAGAACGCTATTAGTGTTTGAAAATTCGCACGTGAATTTCGGACTGTATTTCACTTTGGTGGTGTTCTCGATCATAGGAATCATAACGGCGACAGTATTTTTGATAATCAATATTAAATACAGAAATCAACGGTTAGTAAGTACGAGTAGTTACCTAGTACCTACTACCTGTGCCTACTACCTACTTATAGTACCTAGGTGCGCTCTATATAGGTACCTAGTAGTAGGTAGTGGATACCAGTATTTGATGGGTGGGTACCTAATACCTATACCTAGCTAGGATACTGGGGTAGCTTGAGCTACCTAATCTCTTAAAATGAATCGGTGAAAATTCACTCATCAAAACACGTAGCCTAGCTACCTAGTACCTACCTGCATTTGTATGTACTTATGTAGGTACCGTAATCGGAATCGAGTCGAGAGTCGATGCAAAAATCAGTGAAAAACTGCCTATTCAATCGGTGAATTTTCAGTTTTGAATCAGTAGGTATACTTACCTATTTTTACTTTCCGGACAGCGCGTAGCGTTTTAAAAATTTTGAGGCCTCAAGGAGCATGGGGAGGGGAGCAGGTATTTGATGCAAAATTCTTTGATTTTGCCATTTGTGGCACGTAGGTAGGTATTTTATAGTATTGTACATATATGTAACCTTATTGCATCGCATACGCATACGACTTTTGTATTTACCCAACGCGAAACAAAATATACCTACCATATGTGTAGATAGGTACATATATGATATGTATTATCTAGTTACCTACATCTTACGATGATATGATCTCAGGCTATATCTCACTTCAGCATTTTTGTCTCTTTCTTCGAAGATGGGTACCTAACGGATATTTTTTCCCAGCGCAGCGAGCGAATAAGATTATTTGATAGGAAATGAAATTAAAATCAGCTACACATTTATTACCTACCTACGGGTGAAATTTAGACAAATAATACGCTCGCTCATTTTTCTTTTATACCTGTTTGGAAACTGGAAAGTTTGCGACGCTTGCACCGGTGTTTATTTTTCTACAATCAAGTACCTAGGTAGGTATACTGATCCGATTCAATCGGTAAATGTAAATTTTCACCGATTCATTTCAGTACCAAGTTATTGAAAAATTACCTACCTATACTTCAAAAATGAAAATTCACCAACCGAATCGGTAGTTTTTCTTTTTCACTAATTGCCAGTACAATAATTTCGCTGATTTTTTTAATACCTAACGTAACTCGATCGCGGCTATTTCTTCGGCGAATTTTCACTGATTCAAAATTCAAATCAAGAGAGTACCTACTTGGGTATGTAGGTCTAGGTACCATAGCCGCTTTTCGAATACCTATCTACTTGGTTCGGCTTCGGCGTGGTTCATTCTCACTTCGTTTTCTTTTGTTTTGTTCATCGTACGTGCAGGTACATAAAAATGTCCAGTCCTTATCTGAATAATTTAATCATCATCGGATGTATTCTGACGTATACGAGCGTAATATTTTTGGGACTGGATTCGAGTCTAACCAACGTGCAAACTTTTCCCTACATCTGCGCAGCAAGAGCGTGGTTACTAATGGCTGGATTCTCATTGGCCTTCGGCGCAATGTTTTCGAAAACTTGGCGAGTTCATTCGATATTCACAGACGTGAAGCTGAATAAAAAGGTGGGTGAATGGTGAAACCCCTCTCCCAACCACCACCCCCCCCCCCCGCTAGTTTGATGGCGCTTGGTGAGAAAATCACGCGCAAGAATTTTCAACCCGATCGACGCGTAGGCGTAGGTAATAGGTATATTAACCCATCCCTCGTGGCCCATTTTGAAAAATGAACATAGCGCGCACGAGCTTATTCTACGTAGGTATGTACCTGGACTTACGTAGGTAGGTAAGTCGTACCGTATGTACTGTAGATGTATTCACTCCAGTACGTACTACGTACACGCGGCAACGAAACGCTGAAAATACCAATAGTGACGCGGTGACTTTAAAACGATAGACTTTTCTGGTTTACGGCATGGCATTCGATTCGTCATAAAATTTGGAATCGATACGATAATTTTTCAATTTTTTGCGCCCACGGTCCGGCCGTGGCGGGAGGGGCGCAAAAGGTGATTGCAAAGTGTGACCCGAAAAAAAAAACAACCAACATTTTATCAAAATATTGCAAAGGAGTTTCTCAGCGCTGGAGAAAAACCAATAAAAATGGTTCGTATGAACTTTAACACCTATAATCGTGGATCAAGTACCTACCTATATATGTGACCTACGTACTTACTCGATTAAAGCACAATTTTCTAAAATACGTAACTTTCCAGTTCGAATTCATATTTTTCGACTGAAAATTTTTCTGGAAAGTGCTAGAAAATTCCAAAATTTCCTGGGGACTTCGAAACGTTTTGAAACCCCTTCAAATCGATTCGTGAGGTCAAAAATACCTATAATAAATACCAAATTTCAGCTTTTTTCAATGATTATACCAAATTTTTATACTTATTTTGCAAGGTGGTGAGGTAATTTTGAAATTTCAAAAATTCGCCAAAATTCGAGAAATGAACTTCAGCCTCTTGAAATTTTGGACATGGGGCCTATTATGATGTAGGTACTTTCGATTTTGTTTTGTGTTGGGAGGAGAGAGGAGGAGTGGGGGGGATGACACCGACTGCGACACTCTAGGGTTCCGAGATTCAAAAAGGTAAATCATTGTAAATAGCGCTTCATCCATGGTAGAGATTATTCTTGGTACTTTTTTAGCCGATTTCAATGAGGTTCTTTAACTTTTTGAAATGCTCAAACGTTGAGCATTTTGTGAAAAAGCTTAAATTTCAGTTTTAAAATAAATTCACTTTAGATAAAATTTTTAACAGCGCAAATAAATGGATTTTAAGAAACACTAGTCATGAGACTAAGATTCCAAAGTTGGAAATATACACCCCTCCCCCCCCCCCCCCCATTTGATGACCGAAGAAGAAAAGAAGGTAATTCTGTAAATTGAAGTCTATAGTTTTTTTAGCGAAATTGTCATTGTGATTGAATGACTCGGTATACGTATACTTATAACGTAAACCTCAATATGAAAGCAATAGTAGGTAGGTATAGGGTATAGGTAGGTATTTGTTGAAAGCAACCGTGCAAAATTTCACGCGCGCGTATCTCGCAAACCCGACGATTTCACGTATCGGCGCAATAACCAAAAATGTTGAAAATTTGTTATCATTATAAATTTTATCGTAAGTCCCTTAGTTTCCGAGTTACAGAACGAAATATGAAATTTGAACCGACCTGTCAATCAAAATGACCGCCATTTTGTATCATACCCGATTATTTTTTTTGAGCACCCATGCTTAAAATGTTCCTTAAGATGTCCTCTAAAAGGAAAAACATGTCCCTGTGGAGAGGGGGGGGTGCAAGGCATCGTAGTACTATATGCCGGACCATAGGGGTCGTTTTGCGGGGACGTTTGTGGGTTTGGTTCACGTTTTACACGAAAAATGAAGATAGCTATTTTGTAGTAAAATATTTAACGTAGGTACCTAGATTAATTTTGTACACGAATAATTGTGGCAGAAGATTCTGTCGAATTCCTGCGGAATTCTGGCGATTTTTCTGCCACTGCCACTTTTACACGCCGGCCGGGAAGTCAGCCGTGGCTCGTTGGTCGCAGCAGCTGAAGCTTAACGCGTACCTAGCTACCTAGCTACCTAGTACCTATACGCTATACCTACGTTAAACGAAATTCGTAACGTCAACGTCTAACCTCTGACGGTTAACACTGTTTTCTTTCGCTTTCGCGCAGGTAATCAAAGATTATCAACTTTTCATCGTGGTCGGAGTATTATTGGCTTTCGACGTCGGAATAATGACAACCTGGCAAATAACCGATCCTTTCTATCGAGCTACTAAGAATATGGAATCTTATGTGAGTACCCATTCGATTGGGCGAGTACAGGTGGGCTACCTAACACGTACCTAGTACCTAGTACCTACGTAATACGTAGACGTACCTTATCGCATCATACGCGTATGTATGTAGATGTACTTATTGGTACCTAGTTCGAAGTAGGTAGATAGATTAGATACAAGACAACAGACTACGGCTACACAACACCTACGCAAACGCTTACCTTCCAACCAGCCGGTACCTACTATCTACTACCTACTACCTACCTATTAGGATTCTGGCTATGACTCATTTAAATTAAATGATGGACGAGATGGTGCCTTAAATTAAATTGGGTATTGTATTCATTCGTACAGAGCACGAGACCAGGCAACGTATTGTAAGATAGCTATTGCGGCCAACCACTGCATTCTTATCATTTCTTAATTGTTACCAGTAAAAAAAAGTTGTGGGCTCGGCTAGGACTCGACTCGTTGTTCGTGAACAAAGCTCGGCTCGTGCATAACGGCATACCACTACTGCATGCATATTATGATATTACACACACACACACACACACACACACACACACACCTTATTGTACGGTGCTATAGTACAGGGCGACCGGGAAGTACATACCGAAAAATTTTTTAATTTCAGTAAAAAATTTTTATCGACGGGATAATCTTTTTTTCCTCATATTCTACTAAAATAAACTGTCTCCTAATCTCTGTATAAGTTATTGCTCGGAGAACCTAATAATCCACAATTTTCTCTTAAAAAAGAAGAATAATTCAGTAATACAGGAATAAATCATCTGGTTCCAATTTGTGAAGCGCTGAAATTCAATCCTCCTTATTTCAAGGCTGAACGCATTGTTTTGAAATTGACAGGGTTGAAATCAAGCTTTTGGGTATATTAACACCTACCCCCAGATATTCGAAGATTTTATTCCGCGCAATTTTTAAATTTTGTTCGACTACGATTAGGTATAGCATTTTAAACTAAAATCGAATTACGCTTCGCAAAAAATTTAAAATGAGTTGCGAATTTATGAAGTGGCCTATTATCGAATAGTAATGAACCGAGGATTCTGCCAGAATTGAAATTTTTCGGATAAGTTCATCGGGGAATTTTTGAGAAGCATTTCTTTTTGGGAACTACTTTTCGGTCACCCTGTACAACGAATTCGGGCACATAACTGATTTGGTACCGTTTAGGTAGGCACCTACTTAGTAGTAAGTAGTAGGGTAGCAATAGACCAATAGTCGTCCGACTCGAATGAGGTATATTTAGGTGTAGGCGTGTAGGTAGGTAGGTAGGTAGGTACATACTTACTGCATACCTACCTACATACCTACTTACATACTCTGAAACGACCAAGTTCCTAAAAAAAATTGGTAGGGTACTCGTTACTCGATACTGTAAATGTAGGAATTTCCTTAAAAATGAGTTATGGTACTCGACTACTCGGTGCGGTGTAAATTCAGGAATCACGTATCAAAAATTAAAAAAAAAAAACTCGAAGCTGTCCCGCAATGGACAACCTTGTACCGCGAGTATTATGACGCGGTAACCATTGCAATATTTCAAGGTGAAAAGTATAGGAATCCCGTCGAACAATTTTTTTTCAAGTTTTGCGACAAAATGCAACGTGGGACAAATTGCATTTTGTATCACTTTGTCACATTTTATCTCGTGGAATATATATCTATCGTCGAAATACAGGTAGGTTGGTACATACAGAGGCGTGACGAAGCAATATTTCTGGGGGGGTGAAGCTCAAATTTTCCCAACTATTTTCCGAGAAATTCCCAACTATTTTTCCTACTTCCCAAAAAAAATTCCCAACTAGGTAATTTTTATCGTGGCTGCCCAGGTGTTGTGAAAAAAAACAAATAAACACACTTGACAAAATTTCAAATTTCAACTTGAATGCAGCCTTGAGAGGCAGTGATATGGACAGAGACGAAACTTAGGCAAAAGTCTGAAGGGGTGAAAATAAAAGATTTGCTAGTTACATTTTCAAAAAAAGGGAACTTTTCATAAATTGCACGCAAGCCATCGCAATTTTTACCTTGTTTCAGTAAATAAAAAAATCTAGGTTAGACTAGGTAACATATGTATTGATAATTATTTTGTTAAGATTTATACAGATTTAATAATGTGTTGAGCCCGAGCGAAGCGAGGGCAAAATTTTTTAGCTAAAATAGGCTTTCAAAAATTGAAAATTCAACACACTTCTCTCATTGAGATTTTCCAAAATGTGACCAATACTTTCGAATTCTTCTCTATTCCTGCTTTCTGTTTTCAACATCGTGGTCACTGACATCACAACAAATAGAAAAAACAATTTGCAAGATATGGAAACGTAATATTTAACCCGAGCGAAGCGAGGGCAATTATTTTTTTGAAAAATGTATGATAAAATAAGCAAAAGAACCACTATTTTGAATTCCTTCTTAAAGATTTTTGAAAAGCGTGTCTTGAAAAAAAAACAAAGGGGTTCAATAGTGATCTTATGGCGAAAAAGGGTGGCTTTAGTGACTAAGCGTGAAAATAGGGGACAGCCATTTAAAAGCTGATTTCTGTCTGAGGCCTGTAAAACCAATAATAAATGAGAAGGAAATTTTTTTTCCCCTTCAAAAAGTAATTCAATATTGTCTGAGATAGATGATGAGAGTGTTCATATCATTGTAAGTAGCGAGGGCGAAAATTTTTGAAGAAAAAGTATATACAAAAGCTGAAATTTTTTCATTTTTCAAATTAATAGGTGAAGTCCTCAACTCATACTTCTTAAGTAATTACATTGGTTTGCTTAGGTGTTGGTATATGCCCGAGCGAAGCGAGGGCTAAAATTTGAAAAGTTAGTGATTTTTAAAACAAAAATAATTATTTTTTCAATAGATCATTTTTTGAAAAATTTCTATTACTTCCATATAAAAAATTTGTGATTTTAAATGTTTTTTTAAACGAAATTTTAGCTATTTTACACAATTTGCAATCAACTTTTTCGATATTCTCAAGTTTTTTCAACGTTCCCAAGTAAGTACAACTTTTCAAAAACTTGGGAATTTTAACTTTTTTGAATCTAAACTTGAGAGAATTGGAATAAGTTGGGAAAAAGTTGGGAATCCCAAATTCACACAATTTTCCAAGTCCAAATCAGGGATTGTGATATTCTCAATTTTTTCGGCTTTCCCAAATCCAAACTTCAAAAAAGTTGGGACAATTTGGAAAAAAGTTGAAAATCTCAATTGTACCCAGTTTTCCTAAAATTTGATTAGGGATTGTGATTTTCTTAAATTTTTTCGACTTTCCAAAATTCAAACTGCGGAAAAGTTGGGACAAGTCCCAACTTTTCCCAATTTTCCCACTTTTTCCTGGTTTTCCCAACTTTTCTCAACTTTGGAATCGTCTGGGGGGGGGGGGGGGGGGGGTGACGCACACCCCCCCCCCCCCCCCCCCCCCGTTAGTCACGCCTCTGGGTACATACAATAAAATTGACAAGTAGGAACAAAAAGTACTAATTTGATGCTAGAGCAGGATCGATCAAACGATCTATCTAATCTAAGTATCACTCGAACAAATTATCACAAATTATATTCCTTTTCCCAATCTCGAGTAAAGTATTTTTCGTACAACTAGATAGATTTACCCGCAGGATTCTGTCGCAAAATGTTCAAGCTGGATTTTGAAAGATTTTGTGACAGAATGCGACTGACGAATGCTACAAAATTCAACCGCGATGGGACAGATTGCGAAAGTGACGTCAAAGTTGCAGAAAATTCTCATTTTTCAAGGTTTATTTTGCAACAGAAAGCAATTTGAAAAAAAAAATTGCTCTACGCGACGGGAATAAATAATTATCCGCGTGCCATGGTACCTAGTACCTACTCGGTACAAGTTTGCCGAAATTATTGCCTATTATTATTGCCATGTGCCATGTGCCATGCGGGACAGTTTAGAGTTATTTTTTAACTCGCGATTACGCAATTCTTGTTATTTTTTTTTTAGGGACTCGTTACTTTCGTTTTTTTTTTTCAGTAGGTAGGTATAGTAGGTCGTAGGTACTGGTACTAGGTACCTACGACCTACCTAACTAGGTACCTAAAAAGGTATCGTATGTACCACACAGAAGTGTAACAATCACGCTCTCTTAATTTGAATCAGTCAAAAACTGAAGATTGACTGATACCGATTGAGATAGACAAAATTGAGTCACTGATTCAATCGGTGAATTTTCATTTTTGAATCTGTAAGTACTTACCTAATTTTTTCCTTAACCAAGTGCTGAAGTACTGAAGTACTGAAACAAATCAGTAATAAACATTTCAATTCGCCGATTGAATCCAGTAATTAATTACGGTACTGATTCGATTAGTAGGTAGATACCTAAATAAAAATTTTTACTGATTTATTTCAGTACTTCAGTACTTGGTTAAGGAAAAAATTAGGTACGATTGAAAAATGAAAATTCACAAATTGAATCAGTAGGTAGGTAGGTAGGTAGGTAGTCGGTACGTATTTAAATTTTTCACTGATTCCTAAGAGTAGCATCTAGCATCTAGGTATAGGTAGGTACTTGTTTAGTTATAGGTACCTACACGTAGGTAGGTAGCTAGGTGCTAGGTAGGTATGATATACGTACTATGTATGTAGGTAGCTACTAGCTAGGTACTGTACAAACTTATAGTGTACCTATGTATAGGTAGAGGCAGAAGCAGCTAGGTACCTATTTAAAATGGCGACCATTTGTTTACAGATCGACTCGAACAGCGACGACATTCAAATTATACCGGTAAATGAGTACTGTCAAAGCAATCGAATGACTTGGTTCGTCGGATTTATTTACGCTTACAAAGGTTTACTCATGGTACGTAAACACCGCACCGAATACCTAACCATATTAGCTACCTATACCTATACCTAATTACCTACCAATCGTAAATCTTATTTCGACCGCCGATATTCGCCTATTTATAGTTCCTACCTACCTACCTATCTATCTACCTATCTACCTATCCTACGTACAATAGGTACCCGTCCACCCACACCCAGTACCTGAATAGAGTTTATCAATCTGCATTTTTGCACCACGTTATACCTATGCGCTTTTAAGTAGGTATCTAGGTACCCATTACCTAATACGTAAGTATCTATCTACTTATCTATCCATCTAGGTACCTATCTACCAGTCTACCTGTACGAGTAATTTTTTTTACATCGACTACAATACGAATCGATATCGATATTTCTCTGGCCTCTCTCTTCTCTCCATGAACTAGGGTAGGTACTCGAAGAACTGTTCAACGCCGTACAACTAGGTACGGTTTTACCGCGGAGGTTTTAGGAGCCCGACCCACAGTCACAGCGACAGCCACAGCCACAGCCACAGCCACAGCGGAACATTTCCAAGGGTGGCATTTTTTACACTTTTCGTTTCCTATAACAATTTCGCACTTGTACATATACATACCTACATAGGTAGTTAGGTACATAGGTACCAGACCTGGGCAAGATCATTTACAAAATGATCTAAGATCAGATCAGATCAAAAGATGAAATATAATCTAGATCAAGATCGAGATCATTTTAACACAATGATCCTTGATCTTAAGATCAAAAAAAGATCAAGATCAGATCATTTCGATTTTTTTCTTATTTATAGTAAGTAATTTAGCTAAAAAGCTGATTTTGTATTTGTTTCTTAAACTTTCACGAACAAATTCATATTTTTCCAACGAGAACGAGTATTTTTATTATTAGTAATTTAGAAGTACCTACGATCCATTTTTTCCATTTACAATATATGTGTAATGGTACCGGCCACAGGTACAGGTACAGGTACAGGTGGTACTGCGGTAGACTTTAAGAGTCAAAATTTACATTTAAAAAATGTAAAACGAATTTTCAACAAAAAATTTCAATTATTAAAAATCCCGATGCGACGGAGTAAAACTGAAATCATATTCCAACTCTGCGCTAAACAGTAAGCTAGAATCACCAATCAGAATCAATTATTTGGAAATAAATTGTCGATGTGCCGACCACTGATATTCCCATTGTTTCAGATGCGGGAGGGGGAATGTTGAAAATGCGATTCGTTTCAAAAAATAAATTTTCTGACGAAAGAAAGGGTCCTACGAGAAAAAATGAATGGAACAATCCATCTTCTATTCTCTGGAAATTGGTTTTGGGAAATTACAAAATAGACATAGAGGTACCGCGGGGCAAGACGACGCAGGGGGGCAAGAGTCCGATCTTTGATATCTCGGATTTCGATAATGTAGGGTTGGTGGAGTTTTTATTTTTTGTATCAAATTTAACATTAAGTTAAATGGCAGTACTCTTGCCCCACACTTAGTACTCTTGCCCCCTCCTATGGGGCAAGAGTACTAATCAATGTCTCTTTCCGAAATGTTGAAAATTCGATTTTTGACAGATTTTTAAACTTTTAGTGCGTCGTCTTGCCCCGCGGTACTCTACCAAGATTTAGATTACTTACAGACGAAATTACCTAGAATTACGAGGAAATACAAAAATTAGAAAATGATCGTGATCTTGAAAATGATCTTTTTAATTTAGGTAAAAAAAAATGATCTAAATCAGATCAGATCGAGATCATTTTGATACAATGATGTTTGGTCTTAAGATCGAATGATCTAGATCATGCCCGAGTCTGATAGGTGCGTAGGTAGGTAGGTACATAAAATTCCGAAAATTCCGCCCATCTTCTAATTAAATAGGTACCTATTAGTTAGTTTAGTTAGTTAGTTAGTTAGTTAGTTACTTCCCTAAATGAAATACGAAATGCATACCAGACAAAACTATATACCTAGGTATATACTTCTACTTACAAAAATGCAGTGCCTTTTTTTTGCTCGCACTTTTTCCCTCGAAGAATGACAAAATTTTCGCGCCTCGCTCGCCCGCCTCAATGGAAGTAGTACATTTCCATTATGTATATATGAGGGGCTTAGTTCCAAAACTCACTTTTGCCAAAAAAAATCGATGTCGTTTTTTTTGCAGATTTCGATTCAGTATGAAAAACTGAACCAGAATCCGCAAAAAAAACGACATCGATTTTTTTTGGCAAAAGTGAGTTTTGGAACTAAGCCCCTCATATATAGGTTAGGTAGTAGGTACCTAGAATGAGTGAATTATAAACTCGCGCGTGCGTCTCTTGCTCTCGCCTTCGAGTATTGCGGTAGTGAAGTAGAATTAGGTTAGGTTAGGTTATTACTCGTTTCGTTATTCTACTTAATTTTAGTACTTTTGTAATGTAAGGTCATTTGGGGTAATTGTAAACACGGGGTAATTGTAATCAAGTCACGCTGTAAATACTTAAATGCATCTAGCGAGCTGGAGTTGCCAAAAATAAAAACTTTGAATAAATGGTCTTACTATAAAAAAGAACTTCGGGTTCTTGGTGACAGCTGTGATGAAAAATTTCGAGATGAAAAAAACATGATATCAAATTTCGATTTTTACACAATCTAGGTAATCTTCAAAATTCGAGAAAAAATAGAAAAAAGAAAAAAAGTTGGTGTTTGATGCATTAATGTAGTTCTACGGACATTCAAAAATGATGAAATTCAATTCTTATGGTTTGTGAAGCTGAGAAATTAATTTTCTGCAGCATTCACAAATACCCATCAAATTTTTCAGGTGAGGGGTAATTGTAAACACGTGTATTTTAAATGGGATTCACAAATTTAAACACAAAATATAATTTTTTTGGTTTTGATTTTTTCTCGATTTTTTTTTTCACAGGTAAGTTTTTCCATGCGTTTGCATATTTAATCTGTATAATTTTTTTCCAAATTATGCAAAAAAAACGAGGGATGCGTTTTTAATGGGGCACAATGTATGCATTCACATTTACCCCATCATTGTGGGGTAAATGTAAATATTCTTGTCCAATTGTAAACGAAGTCCATAATTTCGGAATGAATAATCGAATCGATGAAAACAAACTGCCATATTACTCCTCATACATTCATTGATACATGGTAAAAATTTCAATCACTTTGCTTTCATACTTACAGAGTAAAACGAAAAAGAGTATCACAAAATCGGTTCAATTTTCCGAAAAATTTACAATTACCCCAATTGACCTTACCTATTTCATCTTCATACTTTCACTCCACGCCACGCTGGGCCGCGCCGCGCCGCCTTCTTCAAACGACTATTTTTGCACGCACCAGCTAATCTATTGCGTCGCGTCGCGTCGCGTCGCGTCGGGTCGCAATAACATACCTACTTATTGCTCGTAGGTAGGTACCTACCTAGCATACGCATACGCATACGCATACGCATACGCATACGTATACGTATACAGCTGCATAGCCGACTCGTCGGCATCGCGTTACTTAAGTTGCCTATCGAATTCGCCGTGAATACGCGTAGAGGCCTGCGCCGCCGAGCCGCGCCGCCGCCAACGCCGATTTTTTCTAAATTTTTGAGCCGCCGCCAGCCGCATAAATTATGGCTGAGCCGCCACTAGCCGCCGTCGTTTAAGCACTCGGCTGAGCTGGCTTAGCCGCTCACCACTTTGCTTTGTGTCTGTGATCTGTGGATCTGCCCCCGTGTCAGAAACTTACGTGAAAAAGTGCCTTTTTGGAGCATTAAAAATCAAATTTTCTCAAAACTTCGCCCTCGCTTCGCTCGGGCATGAATTTGTATTGGTTTTTAAGACCAAAATAATTGGTACTTATGTAAGTTGTTTGTTCCAAGATTACATTTTCATCAGTTTTTTTCCTTAAATGTGCTATGCGAATCGCTTGAAAACTTTATAGTTTGATTTTTGTTTTTTTTTTTTATAGTAAAAAGAAATTTGATTGGGGGGAGGGGGGTTAACTTACAATTCCTCAAAAATTATGAAATTTCGGACCCCCTCCGTGAGAAATTTCTGGCTACGCCACTGTAGGGTTCAAATTCAAAAAATTAAAATTTTGATATCTGTCACTTGATGAAAGAAAGTGAAAAAAATTCAGTCTCCCTCCCCCTTGGTTGATTTTTGAGGTTGGTTCTGGTGCTCTATTTCATCAATTGAAACACAATTTTCCAAAATTCGTAACTCTGTTCTAAATCATATTTTTTGGCAGAAAATTAAGTTTTTTTCAAGAAAATTGTCAGTCAAAAAATAAGGATTTGAACTTCAAGTTGCGAGATTCGGAAAATTCAGTCAAAGGGCTGCTGACTCTAATTACCTAGTCGTTTCGGACGGCTGAGCCGCCGCCGCCGAAAATTTTACGCGCCGCCGATAGCATCGGCTCAAGTCGGCTTGCCGGCCAGCCCTGGTGAAAAAATCTGTCCAGCCGCCGCCGATTCAAACGCCATCGGCGCAGGCCTCTAAATACGCGAGTCCGCGATAGTGATATAAAGTAGTTTACGCATGACGATGACGCGACGTACGTATTTACGGCGAATCGACTAGGCAATTTTATTAACGTGTGGTGATTTTTCCTCGCTTCCGACACCGCACCGCACTGCACCCCGCCATAGGTTTTACTTTCTCGTTCAACCACCCGGACGAAGATGATCTCCGCGTCTTTCGTCGTCTGGAGGAATAGATTAAAATTTACGTGCAATCTCGCCGCGTCGCGTTACGTCACATCACATCAATACGATACGATACGATACGATACGATGCAAACCTGTAATTTTTATCATTATTACCGGAAAATAACGAATAAGTATTAATCGGTTTTTTTCAAACGTATCTACGTACTTATTAAATTTCGCCGAAAATCGAAGTATCATTTTGAACAGTTGAAATTTTAATCATGATCTAGGCATTTCAAACGCGCTACATCCGAAATCACCTTATTCGCCTAAACTGAAGAGGCGAGCGAGGCGGACACCTCCAACTCGAATATATAGTCGTAAACGAAAACGATTAGTTGGAAAACTTTTTCTATTTTCTAGCATTTCAGTGTTTGACAACGGTATACCGGTACCTATACATATACATATGTGTACGTTACTTTAAATTACGATTGAACCACCCCCATCCTCCTCCTCCTCCTCCTCCTCCTCCTCCTCCCTCCCACACGCGTGTACATGTATACCTATGTGTACGTAGAGACGGCGTACGCGCGCAACCGCATATTTCTGTGAATTTGAACTTCTCGTCAATTAGTTTAATGGAATATTACCCAAATCCGAATCCAAATCCGAATCCGATATTCTGTAGGTACCTAGGTATCCGATTTATCCGCTTAGTTGCGTAGCACTATTAACGACGACGCGACGCGACGCGACGCAACGCAAGAACGTTGCGTGCGAGCTAGCAGTAATTTTCACGCTTTAGGTACCTATATTATGTAGTTACAGTAACAGCTACGGTACGTAGCTAACGCGTCGTAAGTCGTAATCCTACTCCACTTACAGTTACTTAGTCCAAGAGGTAATAGGTTTAGGTACATATACCTAGGTAATTATGCTACTTATTGTTAGCTGTAGGCTGTAGGCTGTAGGCTGTAGGCTGTAGGCTGTAGTACGTATTAGGACGCCGACCGACGCGACGCGACGCGACGCGCGACAGGTAAACGGGTACCTACTACCTAGACCTACCTGCTTATTTCTTGTACGTACGTTACGTACAACGCAACGTTCGCACTACGTAGGTATAGGTACTAGGTACCTTACCTATGTAGTAGGTACCTATGTCTATGTACTACTTGCCTACTACTCGGTACTCGGTAGTCGGTAGTCGGTACTCGGCGTCTCATATTCGTATAGACTTACGACGTATACCTAGTACCTAGTACCTAGTACCTACGTAAGTAGTCAATAAGTACGGTATCCGTACTCCGTACTCCGTACCTACACGTAGACGTAGACGTAGTTATAGCTGTTTCGTGCCCATTTTGTTTATTAGGTACCTAATTTGATTTATTTAATTTTTTCGCGTCATCAGATATTCGGAGCGTTTCTAGCCTGGGAAACGAGACACGTTAGTATTCCGGCGCTGAACGACTCCAAATACGTCGGCATGAGCGTTTACAACGTGGTATTGATGTGCGTAATGGGCGCCGCCATATCGTTCGTACTTTCCGATCAGCAAAATTATTCGTTCGGAATTATATCGGTTTTTATACTGTTTTGTTCGACCATTACCGTCTGTTTGGTATTTGTTCCGAAGGTAGGTTGGTAGCTCTACTCCGGTACTCCGGTACTCGTTACACGTTTTATTCGTTTACTCACCTACCTCCCTACTACTCGATTCGTCGATTTTTCCAAGGTCGTAGAATTGAGAAGAAATCCTCAAGGTTCGATAGACAAACGAATCAGAGCTACGTTGAGGCCCATGTCTAAAACCAGGCGAGAATCGTCCGAGTTGGAGGAACACTTCAAACACGCGAAAACAACCAATCAAAAATACCGCAAATTGTTGCAAGAAAAAGACAACGAGCTACAAAACTTGCTGCGGAAATTCGACGTGGACGAGCAAAAACAATTACCGTTACCGTTACCGCTACCGTTACCGCTACCGCTTCAGCTACCGTCGAAAATTCATAACGTCCAGGAGGACGCGTCGTCGCATATACGTAAAGAAAGTACGAATAACACCGCTGGTATAGTACCTATACCTATACCTATACCTATACAGTAAACACCTACCTCCTAATACCTACTTAATATAGGTAGGTAGTAGGTAGTAGGTAGTAGGTAGTAGGTAGTAGGTACGTAATACGTATCTACGTAATATGTACGTATGTACCTATTACCTACCTAACTTAACTACCCAAGTACCCACCTAGTACCTAGTTACCTACTGGGGTTGGGGTGGTCCACATTTAAACAGGAAAAAATTTTTTGTTAGATATCGGCCGTGCCACCCTCTAAATTTTTTCCTTTATAGGTAGACATTACGCAGAAAAAATTTCAGCCCGATCGGAGGGGGTTAACCCGTGCCTCTCCTCCCCCCCTTAAATTTCGACTTTTCATCAAAAATCACACGATTCGCCATATTATAACTTTTTTTGCAAGGGGAAAAACGGGGACATGGTAATAACAAAAATTGTTCGCCGGAGTGTAAGGAATCGAATGACTCCATAGTCACCCTCGTAGACGGATAAGGGGGGGGGGGGCAATACGGGCGAAAGAAGTGGTGCCCAAAACGCGAAAATGAGTTGTCCACTGGAGTTGTTTACATTTACACGGGGAAATTTTTTTTGATGGATGTCGATCGTGCCACCCCCGCCAATTTTTTCCTTTACGAATAGGTATTAGACAGAAAAAATTCCAGCCCGTTCGAGAAGGGGGAACCGGTGCCCCTCCCCCTCCCAAATTTCGACTTTTCATAAAAAATCGCGCAATTCGCTAAATAACTTTTTCTGTAAGTGAAAAAACGGGGTTAAGGAGAAAACAAAAATTGTTCGCAGGAGTATAAGGGGGATCGAGTGACGCCATAGTCGCCATTGTAGACACAACAGGGGGCGTGATACGCGTGGGGGAAGTTTCCAAAATACATTCTTTTTTTATACCAATCGAGTCGTTGAAAATACAATTTTGCATTTCTGAATTCGGAGTACGCTGTTTAAAATGTACCTACTCCTGCGGTCCTCCTCCCTCCCTCCCTCCCTCCCTCCCTCGTACGTTGAAAAATTATAGTTAATTACGATCACCTTAATAGGGAGGAGGGGTGGGGCTTATTTTCATCTTCGATGAAGAATACAATCGTGCGTGTTTCACGAATTGTAAAGGGAAATGAAAAAAGTGCCGTATTCCAGAAAATCGTTGCCGATATCGGCATTGATTTTTGAAAAAACTGATCCAAGATTGGATAAAGTAGTATATCAAAAATTTCAAAGTTTTGAAAAATGAAATAAATTATGTCAGAGTGCCCATCAAATCGTGCGAATGAAGATTCGGATTTTTGTGGGCCAAAAATAAAAAATTTCTTCACAATGCCATGCCCCTCCTCCCGTAAAAAACATGTACCCCAAAATCTAATTTTCAAAAAAATATTCGAATTTGTATAATTTTTGATCATTGCTTCGTTATTTCGTCCAATCGTTCAATATCGCTTCTTTTTCAGTTTTTCATTTCTCTTTACAATATTCATAAAACACACACGATTGTATTCTTCATCGAAGATGAAAATATGGTAAAGCCCCACCCTTCCTCCCAATTAAGGTGGGTATCTCTAATCTACGGTGAATTGTACCTATTTGTTTGTTTGTTTGTTTGTTTGTTTGTTTTTTCGCTATGCCGTGTATGTACCTACTACCTATCAATATCAATTACCTATCATCCAACCCGCAGTACCATCGGCAACGGAAACGACCGAACTAAGTTCGGGTTACTCGCCCAATTCGTCGGCCGCTGAAATCGAATCTATACCGATGGTTAACGGGCAATCTAACAAGTAAGTAAGTGCAACGCAACGCAACGACAACGTACCAAGTAGGCGTAGGCGTAGGCGTAGGTAAGCTGACGTGACGTAAATACACGTGAAAGTAGGTACATAGCTACATAGTACGTGCATACCTACCTACGTAAATTCAAGAATAGATGGGTGTTGGATAATACCTACATGCTTAGATTACTCACGTCAGTACACCTACATAGCTAGCTACCTGTACAGGTACGCGCGGTCCGGTAGGCATAAGCGAGCAGGCGCGCGCGGGCAGACAGTGAGTAAGGTTTATAGATAGGTGCGCGTGCGGTGAGTGGTATGGTCGGTTTTGATACTCGTGGAATTTTCGCTTATACTTATACCTATACCTATACCTATACCTATACCTATACCTATATCTACCATACGTAACTCGACGAAAACGCCATTTTTCAAATAATTAATTACGAACGATTTCGAGTATTCTACGAGTAAGTACCATACGTTAAATTTGCTACAAAATGGCTATCTTCATTTCTTCATTTTTTGTACGAATGCCTATAAGGTGCACGATCGAAGATGAATCGAAGCCCTATGTATAAGAATATCTTTCGTCCAGTTACGTTACGTATAGGTAGGCAAAACCTCCATTTTGGGGCGAATGGGTTCGACCGCGGGCACTCCGGAGGCCAGGACCCTCTGTCATGTTGTTTGGTGTAGTGATCCGAGTCAAGTAAGTAAGCCAAGAAAAAAAAAAAACATGGGGTGAGAATATTCTTCCTGTAGATACTTTGCCATTTTTCATCTTTTTCTTTTTCTTAATTCTTACCTACGTAGGTACGTAGCTACGTACGTAGGTAAGCAGGTAAGCAGTAAGCACGCATCTGTATCACGAAGGAGTATCTATCTAAGTAGGTATTGTTTACTGTCGGCTGTTCACGCGTACGTAGCTACGTACACGTAGCGGTACCTATGTACTAATGACCTACTCATCACGAAGTCTACCTGTCCTAAAAAATGGAAATTCTCGCCATTTTCACGTCATTTTTCTGGTTTTAAATTTTCTCGAAAAATAACGTTCGATTGGAATAGGTATTCGAGGAAAGAGGAAAATGTTGAAACTTGCCGATTTTTGCAGGACCTAAAATCATAAAAAACTTGTCGCTATTTTCTGGGTTTTCTTGTTTTTCTTGTCGGTAGATACCGCGTTAGCAGTGGGCGTCGTCAGAATCGAAAATGGGGGGGGGGACACAAAAGGGACCGTATGTTAGACAACTTTTTTGCTTATTTAAAGTGGAAGAGAGGGGCTGACTTTTTTCACCTGGTAAAAATAGGAAGGGGGTAAAAAGGGAGCCTTCTTCCGCAATTTCGTCTCAAATATATCGTAATATTGTAATTTTGTTCGTGCCCGAGCGAAGCGAGGGCGAAGCCTTTAAAAAATTGGATTTTTAATACCCTAAAAAGACATTTTTCCACGTTTTAATGCTTTGAAAATCTCTATCTGATGTAAGTGTAATGTAAATTTACGAATACAACGTAAGTTTTTATTAGGGGGGGGGGCAGTAGGGGCCAGAACTATTTTCGGGGGCTGCCCCTCGGTCCCCCCTTGACGACGCCTCTGCGCGTTAGTATTCCTACATCCTAATCACTCGTGTACCGTTGTTGCAGGAAAAAAACAACTTTCGCCGCGTGTAAATTTCCCGCCCATTCGACTGAAGAATCTACGGCCACTGCCGTTTTGGCGACGGCGGCGGCGGCGGCGGCGGATGACAATAAAACTGGCGGCGGCAACGGCGATTTTCCTTCGTTAAACACTAGTGCTCCCATTTCGTCGTACTGCAAAACTTCGCCGCCATCAAAACCGCAAAGCGTTGGCACTACCCGACGAAGATCGAGTTTAGCGCAACCGTCATCGACAGGGACCGCCGCCGCCGCCGCCGCCGCAGAAGCTCCAGAACAAGTGGAAAATTGGCACTCGTCTCAGCAACATGTAAACGGCGGCGGCAGCATACGAAGGACTTCGGTTCCGGCTAAGCGCAATTCACCGGCGTTCGTGCATCAAGACGAATTGTGGTTAACGCAAAGGCAATGTAAATCGAAATGTTTGCTCAATTCGGACGGCGCATCTCCGTCTGACGGTTAGTGTCGACAGTTGACGTTAATTTACGAACCTACCTACCTACCTACCTATCTATTTGTACGTAGGTATAGGTAATTCATCCGGTACATAGCATATATGCGACGGCCTATAAGCAGTGATGAGCCGCTCAGCGCTCACGAACGCTCGAGGATTTTTAAGTGAGCGTGAGTGAAGCGCGAGCGCGAAATTTTGTTTCAAGAGCGGAGCGTGAGCGGAGCGCAAAACTGCGCTCAAAAATTCTTTCTAGGAAATAGAATAGAAAAAAATTCGAAATTATTGGTCACGTTTTGGGCTTTTAGGAAACCTCAACGTGGGAAAAATGGCAAATTTTCAATTTTTGAAGGTCTATTTTCGCGAAAAATGTTGCCCTCGCTTCGCTCCAGCTCAACAAATTGATTTTTTTGGATTTTTATGAATGAGCGTATGTAATGAGCGCGAGCGGTCTGAGCGCATGTTGAACGCATGCTGAGCGCGAGCGCAAGCGTAAAAAAAAACCTCATTGAGCGGAGCGTTGAAATCATGCGTGAGCGTGAGCGCAGAAAACCTTGAGCCGCCCAACACTGCCTATAAGGTACCTATGTACGTAGATGTTCGGTTGGAATGGGTTGGGCTTGGGCTTGGGATACGTTCCGCCGCGCCGCTCACACGTTATGAAGACAGGTCCACGCATGGTACCACTATAGGAATCTAAGTGTACATAGGTAGTAGGTAGTAGGTAGTAGGTAGTAGGTACCTAAACCTTGCTAAAATTATAGACCAACAATTTCACAGTACCGTACTAGATAGGTCTGTGTCTGTGTCTGTGTCTGTGTCTGGGTCTGGGTCTAGGGTTAGCTAGGTATGAGATAGATAGAAGGTAAGCCTAAGTAGGTACTAGGTATGGCTACAGTATAGTATGTTCTAGTTCTAGCTGTTTTAGCAACAAGACGGTTGTCGTTTACGCATTTTCGGCGTTTCCCCTATCGTACCTATAGGTGCCTACACCTACACACCTACACCGACACCTATACTTACGAGTACAATGTAGGTACATATACATGTAATGTGTAGGTAAGTATCTAATTGTTGTCGTTTTGTCGCAGACGAGACGGAGAAATCCATTATGCAGAGGTCTGTATCGGAAAAAAGTCGCGATAAATACACTCACTCGCATCATCGTCACCATCATCATCGCTACCACCATCACCAACAACAACAACAACAACAACAGCAGCAGCAGCAACAGCAACTGCAGCAGCATCAGCATCAGCAGCAGCATCAGCATCAGCATCATCTTCATCACCATCATCATCATCATCAGCAATATCAGCATCAACACTCGGCTTCCGTATCAGAGTGTCACGCGGCGGCGGCGGCGGCGGCAGCGACGACCACTTTGAAGAAGCCGACACCTTCGCACGTGCAAAGCACGCCTAACGTTTTGGGCACCGCTATATCCGATGAGAAACTCGTCGACCTCGCCATTTTGCCTATATTCCAAAAATTACTAACCGAACGCCGAGGCGCGGCGATCGCTTCGTGTCCTAACATCGCCATCAAATGCGATATCGTCGAATACTTATAGTGTCGCGCCGCGCCGCGCCACGTCACCGATGCGACGGACGCGAACGTCAACGCTTTTCGCTACCAATTTCCGTACTCCTACACCTACGTTCGGTACATGTTCATGTTGCACTATGCCGCCATACCACGCCACGCCACGCCACGCCACGCCACGGTCGCGAGTAGCGTACTCGGTCCTCGGTCCTCGGTACTCGGTACTCGGTACTAATGTAAACTACCTACCATCGTACTAGAAAGTCACTGGACCTCGGACCACGGTCAATCGGCCACGAATGGAAAGCTATCATTTGGGATCCACATAGATCGTCTTACCTCGCGTACAAGAGCTACGCATTTTCGCTTTTCGCTTTTCGCCTTTCTCTCCAATCGCAGTCCACAGTCCACCACTCCACCACTCCACCACTCCACCACTCCACCTCTTCTCAGACTTTTACAGCCCAGCCCAGCCTTGAGCTAACGTAAGACAGTGAGTGGAGAGTGGGTACAATGCCATCTTTATTTTCGTGTTCTAGACAGAGAGCAATTTGAAACGATCGCGGTCGCGGTCGCGGTCGCGTTTGTGAGCGATACACGCGATAGAAAGATAGGTACCTAGATTGAAAGATCGTTCGATCCAAGTCTAGAATTGTCTTCGTCTTGTCAATGGTCGATCGCCGATCCTCGGGGCTCGGGGTATCCCAAACGTAGCTAGGTATTAGATAGGTATGTACCTAGCGTAGACAGTAGACACCTACACTATATGTAGATGTACTAATAGAAGCTATACTACGAGTACGCGAATGCACAGATACACACCATAGGTACCTATCTAACGACCGACCGACCGACCTACCTACCTACCTACCTAACCAACCAACCCAATGGTCGACTCGACTGTGAACTAGTCATCAGTCATCAGTGTCATCACACCACCTGCGGGTATCGTAGGTACGAGTACAAAGTTATTGTAATTTGGAAAAATTCAAAATATATACATCAGTATCAGTATCAGTATCAGTACGAGTAGTACATTTATATGTATGTAGGTAGTATGTACCTAACTACCTATCTACTCGTACGTACACGTATCACGTACCATACCATATGCAGATGCAGTATGATGACACAGATGTCTCGGTCACTTGAGATAGGTACCTACTTCTCAATATCTCAGAACTGAAAACAGATACCTACTTACCAAGACGGTTCAAACGGCAACGCAACGTGTTCCTGGCGTCGTTCCTCGCTCGACAGGACATTGAAGATGAATAATCAAACTTTCAGCCCGACCTATAGAGTTTCCACAAATTGAGAAACCGGCTCGGGTCAAAAAATAGGGGCACGATTTTTTTATTGAAATAAAGTCCACACACCGAGGCGATTACAATGTGGTATGTTTTTTGGAAACTGGTTAGAAACTGCTGAACCGGTTTCCAAAAAACATATCACATTTTAATCGCCTCGGTGTGTGGACTTTATTTCAATAAAAAAATCGTGCCCCTATTTTTTGACCCGAGCCGGTTTCTCAATTTGTGGAAACTCTATAGGTCGGGCTGAAAGTTTGATTATTCATCTTCAATGTCCTGTCGAGCGAGGAACGACGCCAGGAACACGTTGCGTTGCCGTTTGAACCGTCTTGGTAAGTAGGTATCTGTTTTTAGTTCTGAGATATTGAGAAGTAGGTACCTATCTCAAGTGACCGAGCCTTCTGCGTCATACTATACGTAAGTAATTAAGCATATCGCTTAGCACAGCACAGCACAGCACATCGTGTACCGGTACCGGTATGTTTCTTCTACCTATATAGGTAAGCTAGTACTTAGACTTACTCAAAACGTCGAACCCGATAGCTACAGCTTGCTACAAAATACGATACATATTTCGTTCGTCGTTTTCGTCGCGTCCGTTCGAATGCTCGAATCTTGGAACTATTTATGCCCATGCCCATGCCCATGCCCATGTCCATATTCGATGAAAATGAAAATCTCACTCTCACTACCGAAACGTAAGCGCAAGCGTAAGTACGGTAATCCAAAACTGCGCGCAAAATTCAAATCGACACAACTCGACAGTTGTTTTAATTTTTTCCCCGTTACCCCGTCGATTTACAAAACGAAAACGACGTAGGTAATAGGTATGCGCAACGAGTCCGAGTTGCTTTTTCGCTAATAATGAGTAACGGCAGAGGGAAGCTCCAGCTCCAGCTCTTGCGATATGGATATGGATATTTACCTATCGGTATTGTGGCGCGGCGCGGCGCGGCGCAGCGCAGCGCAGCAATCCCCGATTAGAATAATTTTTTATCAACGCGGTATTTTCATTTTCCCGTCCAACTGACACTTACATAAAAATATAGGTAGTAGGTAGCTAGGTACAACCAGTACCAAACCCACGTTATTTTTCATGGCCGTGCACTTTCAAACGCCTTTCAACGGTTCCACTGCTCCTGGCCCTGCACTTCTCTTCTCTTCTCTTCTCTTCCGGCTACCACAAACTGCGCCCAGCATTTCCACGCAGCGCATCCGCATCCGCAGTCTGCTGCAAAAAAATGCGAATATTCTCGCCGAATGCGTCGCGTCCAGTTTGTTTTTCTGTTCACCGGCGCGCGCAGCGTATAGGTATAGGTATAGATCTAGGTTAGGTGCGTATTCGCAATTGCGAATGTGGACCGTGCGACCGTAGGCGTAGGCGTAGGAGTAGGTCGTAGGCGTAGAGTTTGAAATCGAGGTCATAATTTTAAATTTTAAGGTTGTGAATATTTATGCCTATAAGTAAGAGTATAGGTATAGGTATAGGTATACGTAAACGTGTAAACGTATCATTTATAACGTATGCGTATGTAGGTACTGATACCCCGTACCCCGTACCCAGTACCCGTGTATCTACCTACTAATTTTGATAGTACCTACCTAATCATTTTTTTTTTATAGATTTGTTGTTTGTTAAACTAAATGTGTTCTACCTATTGTCGAAGAAAAAAACTACCCAAATGTAGGTAATAGGTAGTAGGTAGTAGGTACCTGTACCTATAGGCGTTAGGTACGGTACTTCAACTACCTACCTGTTATTATACCTAATTATACCTAAGTATTTTCATTATCTACCTACCAATCGGAGTATTAAGTAGAAGTACTCACGTACCTACTGTACTGTACTGTACTGTACTGTATTATTATTTTTCATTACCTATTGTACCCTACGCGTATTTAAGTATTTAATACTACGTATGATCGTTGTTTTTAGCTAGCTAGGTAGGTACCTGGCTACCTATTTATCGTGTAGGTAGTACGTAGTACGTGGTACTGTAATTGGACGTGAGATACGTACCCGTACTCGTATTCGACGATGTTACACGTAGATGTAGGTATGGTTTATGGTGTATTGTGTAGATGCTACGATGCTAGATACCACACACAGTAGTAGATACTACTACGTACTACCCTACAACCACCGTGATAAGTACCATAGGTTTAGTCACGTCTAGGTACGATGTACGGTGTACGGTGTACGGTGTACGGTACCCATCCAATCTACCTATAACTACGAACTACGCGTACCTACTCGCATATGTACGTAAATAGGTACCTAGCTACCTACCTGCGTATTATACAAAATGAAAGTAGAAAACAAACAATACGAACGAATAAAGAACTTGTTTTTTAAATCGATTTTTTATTACCTACACCTGTACCTAATACCTACGTAGGTATAGGTACTGTACTATACGATCGTATTGTCGTCGATTCTACACGACGCGACGAGCGACGCGAAGATTGTACATAGCAAGTGGTTTCATCATATCATATCATAACGTATCGTAATCGTAATCGTAATCGTATCGTATCGTATCATCAGGCATCACAAATCTATTTAAAAACGGGGCCGAGGCAGGAGTACGTAAACATACCTACGCTACGCTACGTACGTAGGTATACGTATGCATAGTCAGGGTGTCTAACAAAATCTCACACCCCAAAAGAAGGACTTTCAGCATGACCTTCTCAAAATTAATATTGTCCCCCCCACTCACTCACTCACTCACTCACTCACTCACTCACTCACTCACTCACCAAAAAACAATCAAACTCATTTTAGGAAGACAAATTTTTTCTGTTTCCAAATATTTCATTGTTTAAGATGGAAGAGAAGAGTTTTTACCATGATTTCGAAAAAAAAAGTAAATTCACTGAGCCTAAGCGAAGCGAAGGCGAAAAATTTTGAAAAAAGGGGCATCCAGAATCTAAAAATTTCTTCATTAGGTAAAATTTGTGCTTTTTTTCGTGTTTTGTTTAGACTTTCAAAAAAAACAATATCTACGGAGATGGACTCGTTCCTGATTTCCTTCCAAAAAATCAAAATATTTTTGAAAATCGCAATCGAGATCGTTACCTCCTTTGATAAGTGAGAAGGAGAATTTTTTCACTTGGAAATATTAATTGTCTAGGCTGGGAAAGGAAGAAGTTTCACACTACTATTTTGAAAATAAAATTGTGTAAATTTACCGAGCCCGAGCGAAATTTTTTTTGGAGAAAAGAGCATTCAAAAGCTGAACTTTTTGTCAGGCGCCCATATCATCTTTCATTATCTCACACAAAGTTGCCACTAGCGACGTTTCAAATATTAGTGATTTATTTTAGCTTTTGGCGGGTGAGTGTAAAAATTTGAAATGGGAAGGACTTTTTACTCGATATAAGGACTTCGGAAGGACCGGAAGGACCCTTCAGCCAATAGAAGGACCGGAAGGACTTGTTAGACACCCTGATAGTGCCAATTACTAATGCCAGGCGCCACGCCGCCGTTTCCTTTTCGGCCTCTCCCAGTCCCACAATGTTTACTCTTTACTCTAGCTCTAGCTCTACAGCTCTACGTCCTACGTTCTACGTCAACCTCCAAGTCTACGTGTGCAAAAGATCTTCTAGCGCTGGCTATCGTATCGTCGCGTCGGTGGTATTTGTACATTGTACGGCGACAATGCCATTTGTATCGAACCTACATTCTGACGTACGCGTTTTCAGCAACGTACCTACTACCTACTACCTACATCATACCTACATACTACGTACCCGTATTTGGACACCCATTCACCTAGCCAAAGCCACGACGGAAGCGCAGAACGCAACGGTCACGTAGTAGCAGGTAGCACGTAGCACTACCAATTACGCTTACGCATCTTTCCAGTTAGACGTAAAGTTATCCGCGTTTCGAAAAAAAATATCTACGTGCCTACATAATTTCGGGTACCTATTTCGATGGTTGATTGACATCATCCGCGCGACTACTACCGTACAGACGTACGTGTAATACCTAGACCTTCCTACCTATCTACGCGACTTTAAGCAACCAGCCACCTCGAAAGTTGAAACTTACACTTACGCTACAGCAGCAGCGCGACGGTACTGGGTCTGGGTAGTGCTAGTGCGCGTCAACTTACAGATATTTACATTTAGGTACGGTGCCATGCCGTAATGAAAAATTCGCAATTCGCTCGTTCTTCCATTTCTTTATTATTTACGCGTACGCGTATTTATACAGTAGGTATTCTTAAATATATATGTACATATAAGTAGGTACAGAGAGAGGGGTGGGTACCTATAATTTTCTTTTCTTTTTTAGTTTAGGTTGCACGTAGCATGCGTACGTAGAAAAGAGTAAGTAGGTACCTATTTACAATCAAGGTACAGGTACAGGTACAGGTACCGTACCGTACATACTCGTACGGTGTACGGTGTACATACAAATAGTACACGGATATGTAGTTGCAGCTGGAGGAGTTGCGCATGGTAGGTATACTTGATTTTTGGAAACTAAGCGGAAGCAATCCAACCATTTGACACCAAATACGACGACACCGACTGAATGATATCTTGCGCTCGTTCTATTTCGTTAACACCTTTCTGTAAAAACGAAACGAAACGAAACAAAACGAAATGTTGCGCTGAAATATACGAGTACCGCATTTTCCTCTCGCCACGGGATAAGTTTATCAGTCATCACACATCACACATCACACTTTACACTTCACACACTGGCTGTGGTAGTGGCTACGGGTTACAGCAAAGTAGTGGGTACAGGAGAGTACTGATAGCAGGTAGCTAGCTAGCTAGCTAGCTAGCTACATAATTCACCGACTGACTACCGAACAACAAATTACCCAACTACATAAGTGAAGCGCGAATGTAAATTATGAACAACTACCCAAGTACCCACGCATTTGGTATAGGTAGGTAGTAGGTAGCTAGGTAGCTAGGTAGCTAGGTAGCGAGTTAGCTAGGTACATAGCTCAGGGTATGCGATGCGATTGCACTATGGTTCGCCAAAGTATCGAAACCGTAGGTTAGGTACCTAACACACCTAACCTTACGCTACGCTACGCTACGCAGGCGATCAAATTACTATCTAGTATATGGTAGTACCTACAGCGCAGCGCACGTACAGGGTGCCTCTGCCAACGAAAGGCAGGTCGCTGCGCTGAAACAAGAGAAAATTTCACAAACACGAAGGCAAATCCGAACTTGAAGTAGACGAATTTTTGGCGAAAAAAATATTTTCAATCGTGAAAAGAAATGAAAAAAGAGCAGGAAAGTCCGGGCCAAGAATCTCCATTGTGAATGGAAATATCTTTACGAAAGACCTTCTCGCTTTATCGAAAAAAATTTACGAACACGTATACAGTATACGCATATAGGCATAGGCATAGGCATAGGTATAGGTATAGGTATAGGTATAGGTATACTACAGGCACATAGGATCAGGTACATAGAAAAGGCTTCAACTTTGAATAATATGTAGGTAGTCGGCTAGTGGCGCGTTACTTATAGGTAATTCACCTACGCGTACGTTGTACGTTGTACGTTATACGCGTTACGCGCACCCAGCTATCTACTGTTTACTGCCTGTCCGAGTGATTACCCCCGTCTCATACAGTATTCGCGTCAGTCGAAGAAAAGAATAATCAATGTAACGATAACGGATATACATGGACATACGGTATGCGAATTGCGAGTACCATGTAGGCAATATAGGCATGTACGTCTACGTACATAGGTTCGACTAGAGTACACAATACACATACAGATACAGATACAGATACACGGGCTAGGTGTATGTACTCTCCAGCCTATGTCTATGTCTATGTCTGTGTCTGTGTCCATATCGACGCGACGTGGACTCCCATCAGCATCAGGTAATACGACAACAACGACGAACCCTATCAACCTACTAAAACCTAAAATTAACCCAGGCCACAAACACTGCGCTTTTCTTCTTCTTTTCCGCCTTTTCCGCCTTTTCCGCCTTCTCCACCTTCTACGATATACTGTCATGTAGGTAGTACTCGTAGATAAGATTGCAGTTTGCAGGTTGGCCTAAACCAAAATACGCGAGTAGATTACCAACTACGACCGGTACTTACTAAAGAAATAGGCTCGGGCAAAAATACAATTCCACGTATCGCAGCCAGAATAGAAAAAAAAATTAAAAACATTAAAAATTACAAACAGGTAAGAAATAGATACCTACGCACATGTAGTACGATGTGAAAGAAGACGATAGTTAGGTAGCTAGGTACCTAGCTAGTAGGCACGTTTTACGTACCGCAACAGTAACCAATCTGTCTGTCTATGTCTTTGGATGATTTATAAAACATTTACCTACACAACTGCGTACGGTACGCTGCGTAGCGTACCGTAATTCGGTAAATACGTATCAGGTATCTATTCACGTATACACAATATACGTATATGCTTAGCATAGTATACGTACGTATACTTACACTTACATATATTTATAGATACACGCACGCACTATGCGGTGCTTCCCTTTTTTTGTTTCCTTTCCTTTCTTTCTTTCTTTCTTTCTGCGGGAATAGGTTTTTCCGAAGGAAAAATCAAAAAGCCGCAAACCGCATCGAAAATCGTAGAACGTCGCAAAAAATTTTAAAATTGCAACCGAACCGAACGTAGAATGCAGAACGTAGTTAAATAAGTATATCGTGTAATAATTATGCGCGTAGTACATACGTCTACGTACACCTGATTATTCGCGAAGCCAGGCATCTAATTCGATGATACATAAATACGTATACGTATACGTAGATTGATAGTTAGGTCTATTAAGGTACTCACTGTGAGTAGAAGAGTTTTCAGCGATATATACTGCAACGGGTACAACTCGTGAATGGAACATAACTGAAAACGACGAAAGTAGATCGGTAAAGTAAACAGTCGGAATTTTTACAATCATTTTAGGCGTTCGTTTAATTCGTCTTTGTACCCAGCTATCGAAGAAATGACGAAACAGCCGGCACCGGATAATGACGGCATCGCAGCAAGCGCAACGTAAACTTACTTACCTCGATTTCGGACGACGATAGCATATTTGAAGCGGAAGAGGTGGCGTTAACGTTAGGGTTCAGACAGCGCAAAACGTCGGTTGAATGCTGCGATATTGGCTGGTGTTCGGTGGAGTAAGTGATTTTTTTTATGATGGAAGAGGAATTTCTTTTTCTTTCTCTGCAAAAGAATAACGAAAAAAAAAACGAAAAAAAAAAAAAACACAAAAGTATTAGTACGCAGCAGCAGCAGCAGCGCGACGCGTCTACAATAAAGCGCGTGCGGTGACAACTCGACGAGGCAAAGATACCGAATTCGTTTCATTTGATTCGGTACGACGTGATTTTTTTTCTTTTCGCACGAGTAATTCTACGCACTAACGTAAGCAGTTACGATTTACGAGTTACCCGACCTCAACTACAAACTCGTATACCTGCAGCACAATTATAATAATAATAGACTGGATCCGCAGTACGGAGTAGCGTAGCAGACTTACGTGCGAGGTAAGTCTGACGCGAGATACGCTACTCGCTAGCACTACGCCGCGCCGCGTCGTATCGGTCGCGGCTAGATCAAGCGTACGCGTACGCGTACGCGTACGCCGGCGATCCAGTATTTACCAACGAATTCGGATAACTGAACCTCTTACGAACCAACTTTACACGTACAAATCAGCCATTCAACCATTCGTCTACTACACGTAAGTGTTTTAACTTTAAGTACGTCTACGTATATTTGCAACGGTACCCGGTACCCTCGCGCCTCGTATCAGTTTTCCGAGTTTTCGCGTTTGAAAAAATTGAAAATTAAAAAACTAGAGGTAAAAAACGAGATGTACTGATGTACCTAGTACCTACTACCTACTCGTCTTTGTCGCAGAGAGAAAAAAAGTAAAAATAAAACAAAAAACATCTTCACCGTAATCGCACATGGCCTACCTAAAAGCTAAGCATTACGATTACGAGTGCGGAATCACTTACCTTCTTTTTATCAACTGACAAGGATGGAAAGTCTGCGCAGAGTTGCCGCTGTCCTAGGAAAAATACGCACTGATACAATGAAGTAAATATTAAGGAATCTATCGCCAACCGAGCGCATTACCTAGACTCGGTTCGGTTCGGTTCGGTTCGGTTCCGGTTTCGGGAAGCCGATTAGCCGACAAATAATTCGACACGTTGCGAAAACTCGTTCGTTGAAAATTTTTACGATCTAATTTCGAATACCGCGAAATCTTTAGGTACTTAGACTTACTGATAGGCCTACGTCCAGACAGACAGTTGAACGCCGAGTACTGTTTGAATATCGCAGCTAATTTACTCGGATAGTATCCACACCAACTACCTATCCAAGTGTCTATACGTATGTATCTATATCTACCGACCTACCTATCAAATCTATCTAGCTCGAGGAGGTTTTTGCGAATTAATTTGTTGTTGTTGTTGTTGTTGTTTTTCGTTTTCCGTAAAAATAACGAGTATCGCAAGTTCGCAACTAGGGCGGATAACAAATGTAAATGTTGCAACAGTCCGTTGCGCCGATCATATCTATCAACGCGCGTCACTGCGTCAGTAGAACGTCGAGAAATCCCAAGTATCGTCCAGCGGTTCAACTAATGTCCGCGAACAACGCGATAACGGATTCGTAATAAAAATTTTCAAATCTTAACGAGGCCGTTTTTGTATTTCAATAATCCATCACCATCGCGGTTAAAGTTTGGATACTTTTCTTCGCATTATTTTCGTTTGGTCGTTTCGTATCCGGTGACAAGACATCTCGATTGTTCCAACCTAACATGAAGGACGCGACGACGCGACGCTGCGCCTATGCGAAACGAAAGCGAGTACACCCAGCTACGCGTACCGGGTGCTCGATTAATTATGGCTCCCCCCCCACCCGATACTTTTTATGTCAAAAATCCAAGTTGGCAATACTTCTTTCCATTAAACGCAATCGAACGAAGTGTCGCAAACTTACGATTTTTGACCTAAAAAGTATCGGAGGGAGCTAGAATTAATCGAGCGCCCGGTATATCGTTGAGAAACGTAACAAAAGACAAGACCAACTACCGATCGTACGGCGACGACGACGAAGACGAAATAAGCCGCGAACGCGATACCTACTCCAAATACATATAATGACGAATTTACTTACAGCGGCTTTATAGTTCTGTCGCGCTACCATCAAATGGCTGAATTGCACGCATTCGTCTAGGGTAGTCAAACCGTTATTTCTGTATCGCAGTAGTTCCTTTATTCGTCGACGCAGATCGTGTTCTCTATGTAAACTACTCAACAATTGATCGTGTTCTGTGGCAGTCATAAACTGGCACAACGAACGAAATTTATCTTCGAAATCCCTGGTAAAGAGAAAGAAGGTGAAGAAAGAAAAAAAAAAACTAACTGTAAACTGTTAACACGTGCGAGGACACGCGACTTGGACCAAGTATCGCACATATATAGATACGTAGTAGGTATAGGCACGCGCACGATCGATCCCACATAGATTAGATACGCAGTAACGATGGCGCCGCGGTACTTACTTTTGGTCTCGCGTCAATTTCTTTTTGGACGGCCGTTCTCGGCGGGCGGCGAAAAATTGCGACACCAACTGATAATCTTTGACGACTCGTTTTCTTCGCGTACGTTCGCGTAAACTGTTCATATACATATCCACTTGAGCCAATTTCAACGCTGTCGTAACACGGCGAAATTAAAAACTCGCACTTGGTTCGAAATGCGCCACGATGCCGTACTGCCTAGTAATCCGGAGAAGATACTAGGCGCGAACGGACGACAGACCATACGTACCTATGTCTAATTCATCATCTTCGGCCGGATTGATGGAAAGCGACGATACCAATAACTCGGCCGCGTTATCGTATTCCTGAGAACATGAGTACGTATCGACCGTGTTAGCGAAAGAAAAAAAAATCCCACGTATCGACGAGGCCTTCTCCTTACGAAGCGCACTCGCGTGTAACCCAATTTTTCAACGAGTCGGAACGCTACGAGGAGAAAATTACACTCCGTTTATACCTTCTCAAAATCATCTCTCTGCGGCATATATCCCAACAAGGTCGCTTCTTCCGATGTTATGTCCAGCGGCGGCAATTTCGCCATACAAGCCGGACCTAACGGTCCGTCGTCTGGAATCGTCAAATCGGTGAGATGCGGTCTTAAATCGTACGCCGGTTCCCAAATCACGCGCCCTATACTGCCTTCCAAGAATCGGTTAATGTACTCTTCCTTCGCTTCTAAACGCGACAACGAAACGATAATTAGTAAAACTAAAACCTAACGTAACGTGCGATGTGGAAACACGAACGAGCGATCAAATTGAAATGCAATAAATAACCTTCGGGTGTTCTCGAATCGATATGACTAGAGATATCCTCCCAATTTCCGTAACCGTAATTCTCTATAGCGTCCAGTAAACTAAGTTCTTCGCTAGCCGTCCATCCAGACTTGCTCACAATCGCCAACGTACCCGCGTTCTGAGAAAACAAAAAGCAATAGCGGACGAAAATGAAAACGATCACTACGTAGGTGAGTAGGTCAGGTACCGTAGTAATATCGCAGTATTACGAGAAACCCGTAAGGCCGTAACATCTAGTTTTCCCAGCACCATTCTTTCGAATTCGACTTTTCAACTTGAAAATTTTCCATTTCTTCGATAGCTCGTAATCACTTTTGCCACAAACGGGATTTCAACCATCTCGGTCTAAATTTATTCTCATTTCCGAGTTGACAATTTTTCAGCTCTAAATTTTTTCGATTACGATAATTTTATTCATTCGTTTACTTACTTATTCAAAATTCATCAAAATTGTATCCCATTTCCAAGTTTCTAATTTTTCCAACTTGTTGGTCTCAAATTTTTAATTAAAATTGTAAAAATTATGAGAATAATTTTAATGTTGGAAAATTTTTAAAATTTGGAAAATGGATACAATTTCGAAATGTTTAACGCTCCGTTAAGACGATTTAACGACCCAGGATTGGCCCGTAGGTCCGTTAGCAGACAACAGGCGATTGTAAAACTGGCCCTAGAATAATAAAAGTAATTGAAGAAATTTAGAGCTGAATTACGCAGCTGAATAAACGATGAAACATTTTCAACTTTCAAGTTCAAAATTGAAAAAACGAAAACGAATTGCTCGGAATAGCAGACTCTTCCAAGTTATGGAAAATAACAACTCCCCGCATAACTTTAAAATCATCACCTGATCCAACCGATCCAGCCAACTTACCACAAATTGATACGGATGATTATTTTTATGCGAGCCTATCTCAGCGCCATTTGAAAAGCACTGCAACAACGATACAATTATACATAACGTTGGGAATGAAAATAAAATTCAGGCACCGATATACCTAGAGTATTTATTAGTCAGTCTGGCTCACCTGTAAACAAAGAACGAAGTCCTCGCAATCGGCGCATTTCACTCTTAATCCGCTGATTTCTTCTTGACAATAAGTACACGAATATTTATTGAACATGGTAACCCGCGTAATAGTTAATTAGTTAATCGGAAAAAGAAAAATAAGGTCAACTAAAACTGTAGGAAACTAGTATAGTCGTCACTCGGTCACTATTCGACAACATAATAATATTAGTTAGGTATTTATTATAAATTGAACTGAAATACTCTCGACCGCATTTCAGGAAACCGTAAAAATATTATTTATTGTACGCGAATGCGAATTGTAATTTGTAACGTAATTAGTCATCTGATAAAATTCGAAAAAATAATAAATATTCAAAATCGATATTTTTTTTCCTTTTACGAGGAAACAAAAAAAAAAATGCAACGTCCGTGCGTCCGTCCGTCGACAACTCCAAAATCAGTGTTGCCAGCTAGGTGACACAAAAGTACAATTGAATAACTGAAACTGAAACTATGGAAACCTTAAACGGTAAAGGGGAAACGGGAAACGGGAAAGCAAAAACAGAAAAAAACCGATAACGGCGATAACCCCCGCGCCCGCCGGCCAAACAAATTGCTAGATTACTTATCAATGTTTTGAATTTTTAAAAAAAATGATAAAAATAACGCGCAACGAATGCACCTAAAAATATTTTCACATTTCACTCGAATAAAATAAGCTGAAATTCCAATTTCCAATCAAGCGGTGTCACGCAATTTTTTGAAAAATGGCAGATTTACATATATTGGTTTGCAAGTGTAAGTTTACTATGTAATATTTTGGAATTTGTAATGCTTATGCTAATTGCCAACTATTTCAGTGTTTGATTCACGATGAAGTTATGACTTTTTTTTTTCAGACAAATGAAGCAGATGTACCGATACGGACTGTATGTGTATATGTATAGTTGCGAGAAGTTGATACAGCGGTAATGATAATATTTATCCATTACGAGTTTCCGTTTGTACGTTCGTTACACCAAATATGTACCATTTTGAAACGAAGCGATGACTATCCAGTAGGCCCCAGTTGCGACTACTACATTGGTACTTGCCCGAGCCCGCACCACTGTACACTATTTACTTTTGTCGGTGGTATGTAATAGGTATCCTACAAAGTGCGTATATACTGCATAGCGGCCGGTATGAAAAGCGAATATCGATCGATGTTTGATATCTGATAATAATGAATCTAATTTACGCGACGATTTTATAGGTAAATTATTAGGTACCTACGCGATAAAGTTATGGAGTTGCTGGTGTTGAAGCGATGGCGTGTCACGTTCGCGGATAGAAATTTATTGATTTTAGTCGGCTTACCGATGTTCATTTTCTTGCAAAATACTGCCTGTTTTAGGTGAGTGTCGGACTGTAATTTTGATCGTTAGGTATTATTAAATAACCGTGTAGTAGACGAGCGTGGTTAATTAGTTTGTTGGGTTCGGGTTAGTAGGTATATTATATTTATACGGGTGCTAGGTGACAGGTGGCCGTTTTTCGGTGCTGCCGTATTATTTTACTCGAATCAACTTGGTGAAAATTTGGTCGATCGTTGGCAGTGTCACAAAAATATCGTATCTTCGTTAGTACATAGTTGTCGATCGAACCAAAACTGTAAAACCGTAATACCCGATGCCTATCTGGTACCTGTTACGTAACCGAGTGTACTACGCCTTACGATATCTGCGATGTATCGTGTATGGTAGACAGAGGCGCGCGCCTGTTGACTGTTGAAATGATTGCGGCGCGGTGTAAGTTCGAACCGCGAATAAAAATTACAACGAGCTGGATTTCGTTTTCCGTTTTCCGTTTTTCTTTTTTTTTTCTTTGTTAAATGCCAATATTTGTCGTTAAAAAATTGTTATCCTATTTTGGAGGCCAACTTACGCGCGTTCGAACTTGCTGCGAGTGTGGAGTAAGTCCGAAGGAGCCCGGCATTTTGAATTTCATTCAACTGCGCCAAAACTAACGTCTCCATCGTTCTCAACATTTTGTTGCACATTGGGTACACGCTGAAGAACTCGTCGAATACTTTTTAGCCAAAAATATTCGTATACTGCGGATAGGAATACGGGCTGATTCGAGTTGAATTAGTGAAATTCACGTTCCGACCTACCCTACTACACCGCAACACTTTTCGCTACATATGTACTTACGACTACGCGTATACTATATTTTCTTTGTATTAGCAATATGTGTAGCTTTCGTTCTGTTTGTTTGATTGCGTAGCTTTTTGTGCGGTACAATCGTTTTGAGCTGTTATCTGACGGGAATTTATTGTTGCCGTTGCGTTACGAGGCAAGTACGAATTTATGGATAATTTATCGAAAACGGTAAACAAGAATACAGGCTGGCGTATAACGCGCGTTTTTCTAACACACATAAACCCGAGTTCGTTAACATGTGATCAAATTACGTGCGATTGTACAGTACTGTATAGTGTATAGGTATGCTAGAGCGTAGTGTAGTGTGCAGAGCGGAGCAGAGCGGAGCAGTGCAGTGCAGTGCAGTGCAGTGCAGTACGCAGCACTACGCTAAACTACATACACTACGCACCGAGCGTATAGATATAGCCTAATAGCTATGTAATGATTTTCGTGGTACGTTTGCGTTTGCAGAAATTTGTTACCGTCATTTGTGAATCGCGTTTTGCCGGTTGCGGATTCCGATGTGACAATCGATTTAAAAAATGGTCGAGTACCTGGTGGAATATTTAAATCTCGTCCGATTGACCGAGCTTTAGATCAGGTTTGTCAGATAAATTCCAATCCGCGTCTACATACAACGCGTACCTACTATGCCTACTACGAGTACATATGTACTTATTAGGAATCGGATTAGAAGTAAATCCAAAGGTATAGGTAGTAGGTACTAGGTAGCTGCGCTTAGCTAGATACATTACATACCTCATACATAATCAGATTAATCGCGTATGTATTATTGTATAATTATGTATACTAGCTGCGAGTTGTCACAGCCGCGCAGAGAAAATCCGGTCTCGGGCAAAAAATTTGAAGAGCAAAAAAAGGTCTTACGTAACTAGGGGCTAAAAAATCCAAATTTTTGATTTTTGAAATCCAATACTGCGCGTAAGAAGGAGGCTGTGAAGTCTAGAAAATAGAAAAAAAAATTAAAATCGACTAATATGTTCCGATCGCGCACGAGCCTTCAATTCTTGGAAAGTTATTGTCAAAAATTCAGTAAGTAAGTATTTTCGGAAATAATTTTTTGTTTTAATTCCGAGAAAATTCAAAATTGATTAAATCAATTTCAGGGATTACGCGATTATTTCCCCACTGTGTAGACCAAAAAGTACAATTTTTTTTTTGCGAAAATACATACTTACCTATTTTATTATAGTTTTTTTACATTCTCCTACTACGCTCGATTTCATCGGAATTGAAAAACGTTATAAAATGGCGATTTTCTCGAAAAATTGTGCTTTTTGGTCCGCATAGTCGCTAAATAATCTTTAAAATTGATTTCAATAACGTTTGAAATTTTTGAAAATATCGAATTTTCGACGATTTTTAAAGAATTGAAGGCACTCGCGCGATCGGAACGTAAATTAATCGATTTTGAATTTTTCAAATATACTTTTCTAGTTGCATTAGTCCTAGTATTTTGTTCGGTATTGGACTATTGGAACTCGAAAATCAAATATTTTTGTTTTTCGGTCCATCCTATTACGCGACTAAAATTATAAAACAATTCAAACCAAACCTACGATTGTACTCGTGTGACGTGAGCGTGCTACGGCAATTTTTTGTTTGACGGGTCCCCGCCCCGGTGACAAAGACAGCATGTTATGTTTTGTAGTGTTAAGGTGCCCCCACGGGCCCCCAGAAAACCGGAGTCGGGGGAAACCCCCGTGCTCCGTCTCTGCACAGGTGTTGGAGTAGTACGTAGGTGCATCTACATTTCATAGGATATCTACTCGGCGGCATTCGCGAATGTTAATACCCAGTACCTATACCCTATACCTATTACGTACACCTAGTTGCCTAGTTGGGTGGGTGCGGGTACTGGGACTGGGTATTGGGTAGTAAAATCGGCGTTTTCGATAACGCGTGTTTCAGCTCTTCGGTCGTATCGTCGACCAATATATTTCTACGTGGTACGCCAATATCTCCAGCGATACTTGGTTTCAATTCGAAATACGGTCCGCTATTCGTCGTATCGTGTGCGACCTTTATGGTCGAATGGCTCGAGTAAGTGAACGTAAGCGACGGCGACGAGTGCGTGCCTAGCTGCCTACTTGTAGACTTGGCTACTTGCCTACGCCTACGCCTACGCCTACGCCTACGTCTGCGCGATTAATTTTCCAACCAATTTTTGCAGATCAATTTGGAGCATTTCGTATTAGACAAAGCGCTGCCGATATGTTTGGCGCACGCCGAAGCCGTCGCTGTTGGCCGAAACGTGGAAATTACGCGCTTACACGTGGCCGTGCACAGTCGTAAATCTGAAGTTTTGTACGTTCAGAATTTATCCAAATGTATTCTGAAATGTTTACTGTCGACGTGCGACTTGAATTGCAAGTAAGCCTAGACGATGTCGTTAACTTTACGCTTACGCAATACGCACGTACGCACGTACGCACGTACGCAAGGCGTGTATCGTTGTGCAGTACATTTATGTAGTTGCCTAATTGGAAATGCCATTTGAAACTGCGAAATTTGCTGTTCTCCAGGTCGTACGCTATATTGCTGCGCGAAATAGTATCAAAAAGCGTTATTCTATCTCTTTCGGACGCCATATGTAATCCGTGCGTTCTGAATCGATTAATTCTGCGTTATTTGGAGATGGACGAAACGATTTTTCCGAATGATATTAACGACCACGACAACGACAACGACAGCGACAGCGACAGCGGTGGCGACAGCGGTGGCGACGGTCACGAAATTCGGTTGTTGCGTAAATTTGCAGACGCGTGTAAAACAAATTCTTATAATGGGGTTAGTACGGTTAATGATCTATATCTGTATCTGTAACCGGTAGCTCTAGCTAAGTACTCGTATGTCGGGAACCGACGGAGAAAACGTCCGAACGCTAAAACTCGTTCCACGATCCACGATCCACGACGTTATGCGGGGATGCGGGAGTTCGAACACGTTAAGATCGAGCCGATCAGGCGATCATATTCCAACTCCCGCGTAACGTCGTTGGACGAGATTCAGGCGGTCCAGCATACCCGCTCTTATATGTATGTACTGTATTTAGATCCCTACTCGTATGTAGATGTACCTACTACCTACTACCTACTACCTACACCTACTCGGTAGAGCTGTGTACGATACGATCTAAAGCCGATAAATATCACGTCGATATCTCGTTTTGAAACGATATCGTGTAATATCGGATATCCGGGATATCGATGCATAGAGCGTATCAGATCGAAGAGGATAAAACGATTCCGATTCGGCAGGACTCATATTGACACCGTCCAAGTACATAACACGCGCGCGCGCGCACTCATCCTTTGTAAGTATGACCCAACCTATGACTCATCAAGCAGATACGATACGATGTGATGTGATGTGATGTGATATGATGCGAATACCGTATCACGCAAAGCTCTACTACCCACTAAGTGATTGTAGGTTACTACATGTAGGTATAGGTGTACGTGTAGGTAATGGATCGGTGCATTTCTACCAATAGGTAGTTAGGTACCTATACCTTCGCGTTGACAAACGTTACGTTACATTGCGATGCGATGCGTCATGTCTTAGTACGTGTTAAAGTTGAAGTTCAAGTTATTGTTTGACTGAAAACGTGAAATTTTCGCGCCGCGCGGCACTCGCAATAAGTATGGTACACTCATACCTCGTACCTGCGTCATACGTCGCGTCGCGTCGCGTCGGTGTTTGGTTTTAGTGAGTAGATAGTAGATACGTAATTAGACCTTTACCTACAGTGCTGTGCAAATTAATGTGGACAAGCTGTTTTTCCACTTACGCAGTCGTGAATTAAAACGCTCGTAGCTCCGGTCAAAATGAACGTTCCGGGTTCGTTTTGGTCTCATTCGATTCGGCAGACTTTCGACTACAAAATGAGACCGGAACGAGCCCGGAACGTTCATTTTGACCGGAGCTACGAGCGTTTTAATTCACGACTGCGTAAGTGGAAAAACAGCTTGTCCACATTAATTTGCACAGCACTGTACTAATTGGTGAATACTAGGTACCTGTAACACTCGGCCCTCGGTCGGGCTTATAGTTACCTACATTCGATGTGATTTACCTGTACGAGAGATTTGGTTGTGGTTTTGATTTTGATTTTGATTATGATTATGATTTTGATTGCAGTCTTTGCGTCCGGATGTGAACAGCATTTTGAAGGATAAGGAGTTACAGAATACTTTTATGCGTTTCTTACAGAGTCACAACGCCGAACATGTTTTACAATTTTGTTTGGATATCGGTACGCGTACTACGAGTAACGTATACTTCGTATCCCTTCCAGCTACGTAATCGCATTCGCATTCGCATTCGCATTCGCATACGTGCGTAATGTGTATGGTATGCATTTGATTCCGTATCTAATTAACCTACGTCTACGGTCTACGGTCTACGGTCTACGGTCTACGTAGCATGCTTGATTACGTAGGTAGTTTCAAAGTGGCTATAGTATAGGTGCTGGGTGCTGGGCGCTGATGGCGCGCATTTTAACGACCTAGTGTCGTAAACGGTAAATTGTGGTCGTACTCGCGTATTACTCGATGGGTAGGGTTGAGGTAGGTGGTAGCCTATTAGGCACTACATTCAATATAGGTACATATTAAAAATCTGTCCGCTGAATTGGTTTTCGAAATTCCCGAACATGCAAGTACCTATTTCAAAAGTGACCGATACAATAGATCGGATCGGATCGGATCGGATAGGATCGGAAAATAGTTGTACTTCGTAGGTGGGCTCAGCTATGCTGTAATGCGCAAGCAATTTGAACGCCTGTTTGCGCAAAAGCGGGATATGGTACTTATTTAGTTCAGTACACGCATAGTGTAGGTAATAGGTATACGAAAATACACGAGTACGAAGACAAATAAAGACGAGTAGGCATAGGCATAGGCATAGGTTTCGCTTTCGTAACGTATCGTACGCTATACGTATCCATCTCCGTAATGTACAATTCAACGTAGCAACGTAGGCACGTTATACGGCGAGTCTAGCTGCGCGGTAGATTGGTGGGCAATAGCCAATAGGCATGCTGCGCTGTGTTTGTCATTGCGTACCTTTTAAAAGCCTGTTATTGGGTTGGAATGACGATGATAATGATGAACGTGCGTATGCGTATGCGTATGCGTATACACGTATACACGTATACATGTACATAGTACCTATATTAGGTATAATATACGTAATTGTACATTTGCGTAGCGAGTTTCAACGAGAAAATATTGAAACCGGAGTTGGAAGCCGAAGAGCTGGACGATTTGTATCGAGATGCGTGGGATTTGTTTTCCGTTTATTTCAGCAGTTATTCGCCAAATTGCATAAATTTTCATAAGGATCTGGCATCACCGTTAAGGAAAGGTTCGTTACTTAAAGTAGCTAAGTAGCTACTAGCTACTAGCTACTAGCTACCTACCTACCTAAAGGTACCTACATAGATGGTGGTAGAGTGGTAGTGGTAGTGGTAGTGAGGCTAGCACTCTGGTAGCAGCGCAGCGCACTACGCAGTGGCACACGCTGGGCGCTGTAGCTGTAGCTGTACATACGGACGCGGACGTCGTGGATTGAGTGGGGTGCGTAAATTATCTACCTGTTCACGACGCCTAACGCAACGCAACGCCTCGCCTCGCCTCGCCTCGCCACACCGCGCCGCTCGTTCTCGCTTAATAAAATTAACAGGACTAACATAACCGGCTGTTTACACGTGCTACTGTGCTACTCTTACGATTTTCTTTCGCTCACGTTTCAGCTTTGTCCAAAGACATTTTAAAGTTACGTACCACGGCGACATTGTTCGAAGCTTACGAGTACGCGTTTTCAATTTTGGAAAATCACTGTCAAGAATTCCACAACAGTGCCGAGGTATTTTTCTTATTTTTCCACTCATTATTTTTTGTCTCGTATGAGACAAATGTTCGCATCGATGCTTTCGCTTTAGTACAGGCAGTAGGCAGTAGGCAGTAGGTAGTTGGCACCTCTACCTACCTACCTATCTACCTACTTACCTACTTACCTACCGTTCGTACTGCCGCGCCGCGCCGCGCCACGTCACCATCAACAATACGCTGCGCTGCTGGCTGCTTTGTACGCATTACTGATAGATAGGCGAGTCTACGAAGGTATTTACCGTCGACTGTTTTGTTGTGTGTTTTTAGTTTTATCGTTGGCTTTACGGACGATGCGATTCCCAAGATTTAACGTATGCGGAAAAGTGAGTAAATACTCTTATGTAGGTACCTATTCTTTGCGTCTATTAACGCGCTACCGCTACCGCTACTGCTACTGCTACTGCTACTGCTACCAAGTTTCATCGCAATGCCTACCAATAATACCCGCCTTGAATTTTCAGTAGTTTACCATTGCCGCTGGCTCCGTCTCCGCCACCGCTGGCAGCGCTGCCGCCGTCGTCATCATCGCCAATGTTGCACTGCGTAACGGACACCACCAGAGATAGGTTCGTATCTACGCGTATGTACTACGAATAACGAATAACGAATATATATTTTTGTGAAAAACCACATAGGTATATGATGCATGATTATAGACGAATCGGAGTTTGCTGCGGGTAGTATTTCTGCCCTAAACCAAATTACTGCGCATAGGTTAGATACATGTTAAACAGGTTTTGCGTAGACCTTGGAAATCCAAGGTCTGCGCAATACCTTTACAATGTACGCTACAACCTATGCGCAGTAATTTGGTTTAAGGCAGAGGATAGACTACAAGCAGCAAACTCCGATTCGTCTATACTAGGTAGTAGGTATACTAACGTTAACGTGTAAGATAACGCATTTAAACTACCTTCTTGCCTACTGTGAGGGGTAGTTAAGTAACGTGCCTTCCTAGCCGCATGCCGCATGCCGCATGCCGCTGCTTCGGGTACTTACACTTAGCCTACTTACATAGTACTGTACACACCGTACGTCTACGTCCACGTATGGTACAATATTCAAAAATATATCAGTATCAGTACGAGTAGTAGTAGTTTTATGTACTATGTACTATGTACTATGTTTGTACATGCGAGTAGCCTAGTAGTACATAAACATAGTAGGTACTAGGTATACTACTATGAGTAGTGAGTGGCGAGTACATATTCGTATGTACTCGCCAATAAGCGCGTGTGGCTGTAGCGTGTCACGCGTCACGTGTCACGTTGCGGAGCGAAAGGTATGCGAATAAACGCGACGCGTACACTTGATCGAGTATAATATTAATGATCGATACGATAGTACCACAAACACTACCAGGCGCGTTTTGACGTTACAGCTTCGGACGTAAAACTATAGCGGAAATCGGCCAAAAATTTAGCAAAATCAAAGAAGCTCTCAAGACCGAATCGGTGCTAGACGGACGTCTTTACGGCGACGATTTCAATAGTCGAGCGATCGAAGCGGCGCAAGAATTTCTTTGTACCGAAGTGGTTAGTACCTAGACCTACTACCTAATCTGTATAGTGCATATATGTATGTAGTAAGTACTTAAGTAGGTAGAATACGTACGTGGTTGTACCTACCTACCTACTTTTTTTCTTTTTTTCGAAAAACATTTATTCAAATGAAAACCTACCTACCTACCTACCCTAGTAGCTAGGTAGCTACTTACCTACGTACCTAGATACCTAGAGGCTAGAACCTATACTTGGATACCTTTATTTTTCGTTGCAACGTTAACGTTGGTTTTGTAATTGTATTTCGACGAATCTCTGTTTCGATTTCGAATACGATGCCCTGTGGTGCGGTGCGGTACCGTGCCGTGCCGTGCCGTGTCGAGTCGAGTAAGTAGCGTAGGTTAGCTACGTCGGGCGCATGCATTCATGTGCGCAGTGTATACTCGTAGTTGAATAGTTGACTGTCCAAGTGTGGCTCTGTCTTGAACTAGTAGAATTTATCTGAAGCGAAGCAGTTGTTGATGTCTTGTGACGCACGGCATACCCAATACCCGATATCCGTTCATTTCTCAACACCTAATTCAATTCTAGACCTTCGCCAGTGTAGGCTACTCCTATTTGTATTCAAAGTACGCATCTATTTGAACTTACACGGACTCGGACTCGGACACGCTTACCCGCTTACCCGCTTACCCGCTTACATTTATTATGTATAAAGACCTGATCGAAATTACAGGCGTTTTCATCGCCAAACACCTTAATCAACACCAGCTTAATATTTTCACTTGAATCGTGCTAGCTCAAAAGCGACCAAGCGACAAATTTGAAAGTGCTGAGATTTTAACGTATTTCTCACTGGCATGGGCATGGGCATGGGCATGGGCATGGGCATGGCAGTGGGAACACAAAATACGCTTCTAAACACGTAAAGTACTGATATCTAGATTAATGTTTCCAGAGTTCATATTTCTCATACTTATTATCCCATATCCCATATCCCTTCTTCAACTTTTTCACAACTTATCGTACTTTCAAGTTTGTTTTTTGGTGAAATTTTTGATGCCGCTTGGTCTCTTTTGATTTAACGCGGTTCACTTGATTTGTAAGCAAACGTTGATGAGCCGCGCCAACCACCTATGTAGGTAGCTAGGTACCAATACCTACCGGAGGACTAATATACGTGTACGTGTACTTTTACGTATGTGTATAAATGTATTTAATAGTTACACCTACAATTTCGGCGCGGCGGCGGCGGCGGCGACGGCGACGGCTGCGGCTCCGCCCATCACTAATCCTATCCTTATTTATGTTTGTGACGCTTTTGTGGTCGGATAACCGCACCGTACAGACGGTACTTGTACTTGAACCCGTCTGATACCTGCATTACCTTAGATACTGTTTTCGGTATTCGGTATTCGGTATTCGGTATTCGGTATTCGTTATTCGTTAAACGTTGACAGACGGCGCGGCACCACGACGCGACGCGACGCGACGCGACGCAACACTCGACGCCCGTACAGTTGCAGAGTCGAATATAGATTTTCTAAAAATATCGCATTCCGTATTCGCGAGCGTATTGCTCGACAACAAATAGCTAGCTAGGTAAGCAGATAGGTAGGTGGGTAGGTACGTAGGTAGGTATTAGAGTATTAGACGTAGACAGTGCACGTACAAATACGAATGTCTCGAGTAATACTCGCGCGTCTATTTTGTTGGAGGGTGTTGACGTTCAACTTGCAACGGTCGCAGATACCAAGAACATCAACGCGTGGAAAATTTCCGTACCTAATATCAGTTGGAGAACGGACCCGATCACCGATGCAGCGTACGCGGTTCTAGTCATACAAATTACCAACGAAAGTGAGTAGGCTCCCGCTATGTGTACGACTGTACGAATGTACGAATGTACGTGTGCAATGCAATTGTACATCATTCGAAGTCGACCCGCATGTTTAGCTTTAGCTTTATCTTTAGCCGTAGCCTTAGCCTTAGCCTCAGCTAGTGATGGCAAAATGCGCGCATAATCTTTTTTGCTTGCGCGCACTGAGAATATGCGTTCGCGCACGCAAAAAATCACTGCTAAAATATGTAATCCGTGGCTCCATACTTAAATAACTACGATCGCATATTCTGACTATCTCGTTTATTTACAAAAAAAAAAAAAAAAAAATGTTTTTCTTGAAAAAGTGCAACAAAATCTATATTTTACGCCATTTTTTCCAAACAATCAAGCGAGGAGATATGAGATACGTGAGATACGATATTGGCATGACATAGAGGAGGTGATACAAATTCGGCACCCACTCCAATCTCGAACGTCAGGGGCAAAAAATCCAAAATATTTGTTGGTTTTCAAAAAATATTCACATTTTGTTAATTTTGAGATTTCAAGAATTTTTTACACGCAAGATTTTTCGATTGAAAAGGTATTTTTTTGTGTTCGATCACTTTTTTAAAAATAAAGATGGTATAAATTTGCATAAAATAGTGCGATTTAATCCCACTTTCGTTGAAAAATAAAAGAATAATAGTATATCATTCATCTCCCGAGTTGCATACGATATTTTTTGTTGTAGAGACTAGAGAAAGTAAAAGGCTAGTTTGAGCACTCGAGCGATTCGCGAGAGGGAGTAAAAGTAGACTTTTTCTCCCTCTACAATGAAAAGAAATTTTTCGACGATTTAATTAAAGGCGATTATTTGTGTTTAGGAAAAAAAAATGGGGTACCAACTTTGTATCCAGTTTTTTTGGACCCCCAAAACTGAGTTGTTTTGTTTTACAAAAAGGGCAACGCCCCCTCCAATTAATATTTTTTAAATTCGATTGACAGGAAATGCGCGCAAAGGATTAGCGCACATTTTGGTCCGTTTTCGAGACATTTTGGAAATGGGGGTACTTTTATTTCTTTAAAATGACATTCTATGTTGAAAATACAACCACGCTATTGATCAGCGTTGCCAGTTGCGAGTGTGGTAGAAAATTAATTTTTTCAGCTTCACGAACCATAAAAAATGAATATGTTATCGCTTCCGAATGTCCGTAGAACAGAATTATTACTTAATGCATCAGCCAACAAGTTATCTTTAATTTTCCTTCTACTTTTTCTTGAATTTTGAAAATTAGGTACCTACTTGAAATGTGTAAAAATCAGAATCCGCCTTGACATTTTTTTTTTGCGAATTTTTTCTTCAAAGCTTTCAACTATCAAGAATCCCGAGTTTTTTCTTCTAAGGACTAATTATTCAAAGTTTTCATTATCGACAATTCCAATTTCCAACTCGCATTTAAGTACCTATTTACAGCGCGACTTGTTCACAATAAAGTTAGTTACTCCTTCAAATGAGCTCGCCTACCCGAAATGCGATAAATACGGCAAATTCGAAAACCGAAACGCTACGTATCTAGACCTACACTTGCGCGTTTGGCGCGGCTCTCAACTCCAAGTGTCGCCCGTTAGCACTGCGAATGAAAAACATCCGCGTATGGTGCGTACTCTCCTATCTGAGCTAGGTACCTAGCTACCTAGTACCTACTCATTATTCGTTTTTATTAATTAATATCGTTATTATTATTATTATCATTATTATTTAAATCTGTCAAAATTCTACTTTGTCTCTCCTCTACTTATCTTACTGCTTACTATTCACTCTTTCTAATCTTTCTTTTTCTATTTTAATATTGTTTCTTCAACAAATACCGTTCGTTATATTATATTATTTTTATTCTTTATTTTTTGTTCTTTTTTATGAAATAATTTTAATAATCCGCGTCCTCCGTTCACGCATTGCGTATAGGAAACGGCGCGTAAAAAATAAACCATTCATTCATTCATTCATTATTATTATTATTATTATTATTATTATTATTATTATTATAAAAGATCATCTCTCTGGCGTTATGGTGTTACAAAAATTGGCAATCCGAAATATTGTAGGGGCTAAATCAAAAACTTCAACCAAAAATTTATTTGATGAATTGAACCTTTTAAATGTTGAAAATTTGGTAAAACTAAACACACTACTATACGTAAGGAAAAACTCTGAAAAATTCAAAATTGGAAGAAAACATGGAAAAACACGATTAGCAAATACCCAAACTGCCCTGCTCCCAGATTGGTATAAAATTCACTCTAGGCAACAATGTGGATACATAGGCCCAAACCTATTTAATAGTTTGCCGGAAGAAATAAAAATGAAAAGTTCTTTAAAATCCTTTAGGGCTGCCCTCTCAAAGTATTTAATTAATGTTCAAAATTCTGTGTAATTTACACAAATACTGAAACTGCCCAGTGCCTCCCTGCCGCTTTTTTGCCGCTTTTTTGTTTTTGTTTATTGTCGATATTTTTTTTTTATCGTTTTTACCTTTATTTTATTTCCCTTACTCTTATTTTATTACCTTTTATGTTAATTTTGTTCTGTCTTATCTCGGTCTGTTCCTATTTATCTCTCTTTTTTCTTCTTTGTCTTCTCTCTGTCTGAAACTCTGTCCTTTCTTTTCTTTCGTCCATAAAAATTCTCTCAAACTTTTACTTTGTCTCTCTATGTTTGATTTCTTTCTTTTCTTGAACCTTTCTTTCTTAGATCTTTCTTTCTTAAATCTTTCTTTTCTTAAATCTTTTTCTTCTTTTATTGTTCTAAGTTTCGTTTTATTCTTTATTTTTTGTTCTCTTTTGTAAAATAATTCTAATAATCCGCGTCCTCCGCTCACGCATCTGCGTATAGGAGGGCGCGTAAAAGAAATAAATTCATTCATTCATTCATTCATTCATTCATTATTATTATTATTATTATTAATTCACTCGCAACGACCAATCGACCGTATTTCGCACGCTTAAAATGCTTACCGGTCTCGGTACTGCTTAGTGTTTACGTTAGCTTACCGCTTACCTAGACTCTTGACAGCGGAATCGATTAAACTGAACGCTTTTTCGTACCTACGATCCGTTTACCTCTAGCTCAGTCTACAGGTATCTAAAATTAATATTTATTCATTTTTTTAATCGTTTTACGTTTAGATGGCGATGAATGGCTGGTAGAACGTCGGCCCATCCATGTGCATTCGCTAAATGCGAAACTTATCGCACTCGACGACAAAATGCTCAAAGATTTTCACTTTCACTTACCTACGTTAGAGTTGCCAATGACGCAGCAGTCGTCGACGACCACACTAGAAAACGTACAGGTTAGTCGTATTCGTACACCGTACAGTTTGCATCTGTAGTTTTAATCGGTTATTCGAACGAATCCCGCGATTACTAATAAGTAGGTAGGCGCCCGCGCCTCAGTCAAACGCAACCGCTTGACAGGGAAATTTTTTGCAAAAAAAAAGAAAAAAGAAAAAAGAAAAGGGTAAAGAAGAATAAATCATTTCAAGCGAAGCGCGCGTTATTCTATTAAAATATATTTCTTTAAAAGAAATCTAAATCTATCAAATTTAGGCGAAATAAGAGCAACGTTTTTCATTCGTAAGCTGAAATTTAATTTTCAATTTTTTTTCTACATTGTACATATATCCGAGTTACGCACCGAAGACGCTTGAACCGAAGTTGAGGTGACTATGTATCAAGTAGTACATGCACCTAATACCATAGGTACCTATTAAATAGTTGTGTGCCATTAGGCCAGCTAGTAGTTACGCAGCGTCACAGACGGTACTTTACTTGCCTACTTACGTAGCGTAGCATGTCAATGTACCCAACTACCCATGTAGCACTTATTCGTATCTAGTATCTATTCGACTGGTACCTATTCGCATTTTCGCAGATGTACGAAGAATACCTTAGGAAATTGATAGAATGCGTCGAATTGGACGACTCGCCTTTGTTGTACGATTTTTTTACTTCCGCGGCCGCTTCTATCAACGATGAACGAGCGGTGATTGGTGACAGCCGTAGAAATGTTGATACGGAAGACCGTGGCGGCGGCGGTGCCGACGACGACGACGACGACGACGACGACGACGACGACGTTCTCGATGACGAAGACGACGACGACGACGACGACGACGACGACGACGAGGATTACGAAAACGAAGAAAGCGGTATTGGTAAAATTTTTCGTAACTCCGTTGTACCCACGCTGAAAAGAGAACGTGGCCAGAATTTGGAAACTTTTGTCAGTTCCTTGATAAGTTCGTGCGCGGCAACGTAAGTGTAATTTTGCCTACCTACTACCTCCTACCTAGTACCTACCTACTTCGGTAGCATCTTTTTTTTTTTTTTTTTTTTTTGTAGGTATATGGAACCGCAGCGTGACCTCACTGTATCATTGTGCACGTAAGGCTCCGATTTGTAAACAATCTCATTAGCTCCTAGCTACGAATCAAAAATGTTTTCCTGTCGAATTAAATGAGAAATTGCGAATTTTCAAATTCAGTTTTCTTCACATTCAACGCGGCGATAATATTGAAAAAAAAAAAAAATGTTTGAGGAGGATGCTTCTTCTCCAACATACTCTTTGTGTTTAAAAAAAAAATCGCCGCGTCGAATGTAGAGAAAACTGAACTTGAAAATTCGTAATTTCTCATTCAATTCGATGGTAAAACATTTTCGCTTTGTAGCTGGTGAGATTGTTTACTTACGCACACAGTTGGTATCATGGTTTTACGCACACTTGAACAAGTTGCGGTTCCCTATTCCTTTTCGCAATCGTAGTTGAATTACGTTGAAACGACACCACACCTCGGTCCAACTGTTACTTCTTTCTTGCGCGATCCCGCGATCGGTGTTGAAAAAAATTTGATTCACCGTTGAAACTGGAATACCTGCGTTGGTACCTATTTTTTGCCACAACATCTCGCAGCTCATGGTGCCGTCCGTTATGAGCCGCCGGCGCGCCGGCTTCTTTCAGAAATGATGAAAAAAGCATCGCGCGCGCGTGTGTGCGTTTTTTCAAAAATTGAAATCGAGGCGGGGAATGGATAGGTATCGTTTTGCGAATAAGAGAAAAATTTTTGACCTACGCTCGAAAATAGAAAAGAAAAAACCAAAACCAGGAACAGAATACACAGCCGCTGCGACGCGACGTACATATATGTTGGAAAATGATAAATGTAGTCGTTGCAACGTGCACCCTGTACATTAGGTATAGGTACGTCTTGAGCCAGAAACTTGGTGAATTAGGGCAATGCAAAGCAAAAACCAGCACAAATACACCAAGCGAGCGCAATAAATAAGAAAAAGTTCCATAAATAATCGAAAATCGCGCTCGTTTCCAGCAGAGCATATGTTTACTCTGACCTACCTACCTCTTTTTTTTTTTTTTTTTTTTTTTTTCGTGCAAAACATTTATTGGTATAAATTACAATATTACAAAGCTCACATCCATCCCCTTGCATACCGGAGGTTTATAAAGGGGAATGGTGGAGCATTTGAATTGTTGAAAGGAGATTCTTACTTATATAAGCATAGCATATTATAAAAGATGTATAAAAGCGCAAAAGGTAAGGATAAACAAAAATAAGAAACAATGGGGAATAATTATGATAAACAAAAAGAAGCGAATAAGTGAAAAATTAAAGGAGAATAATCTTATAAGTAGAGGGAAAACACAGTGAAGGAAGTGATTAAATAATAATAAAAAAAGAAAAAAAAAGAAAGAGATTAACGCGAATAAATAATTGAGGAAAATAATAAAAGAATAGATAATGAATAAAGAAAGAGGGAATCAATAAAATATGTGAAAACAGTAAAGCTGAGTAAAACAAAATAAGGACATAAGTAAGGAGAAATATGAAACAATAAAACTGAGCAAAAACAAACTAGAGAAAGAAGTAAGGAGTAGGGGAAGAAACAGTAACAGTAACTATAAAGGAAAATAAGAGGCTTGAAGCAAGCGAATTATACATTTAAGATAAAGAGGAGAAGAAAAGGGGAAGTGACACCAACATGAAGCCAGGGAGAAGAAAACCAGCTGACTCCACCATGGTCTGCCACTCTCACTCAAAAAGAAGGGCTTAGAAAAATTTCTCTCGCCTCTTCTCGAGTGGATTTAGGATAACAGAGAAAGAGGCGCAAGGAAAAGTGGGGAAAGTGACACCAACGTGAAGCCAGGGAGATGAAAACCAGCTGACTCCACCATGGTCTGCCACACTCACTCAAGAAGAAAGGCTTCTCTTCTCGAGTGGATTTAGGATAAAGGGAAGGAAAGGAGAAGGAGGTATAAGGAGAAATTCAGAGAGAGTTTAGTCAGAAGGAGAACGACGGTAAAGACCTACCTACCTACCTTCTTTTTTTTCTTTTTTTTGCGTGTAAAAACATTTATTGGCATAAAAGTTACAATATTGCAAAGCTCACACCATCCCCTTGCATATCGGTGCGGTGGTGGTTTATTAAGGAGAAAGGTGGAGCGTTTGAATTGTTGGAAAGAGATACTTAATAACTTAGGTACATAGGTACTTATTGTTATTATAAAATAAAATGATCAATAACATAGGTATCTACCTGTACCTACTTACATATTATAGGTAAGCGTATTTCGATGGTGCATGGCTATGTGACTGGTAGTAGTACGTGTGTTTTATTTTTGTTGCGCTGTAGTAAATACGAGTGGAAGGATGTCGGCGTCGTCTGCGAAAGAAAGTCTTTCAACAAGAAGACCCAATTCAACTTGAAATCGAGTCAGTTGTACGGAAATAATTTCGACATAGACGCGAACCGAACTAGAGAAACTGTTGCGAACACCAACTGTGCAAATCGAGTTCGCTTGACGCCTTTCTCTATCGTGATTTACGTTGGTACGCATAAAGCATTCGCCTCGGTAGCGGTAGCGGTAGCGGTAGCGGTAGTGCAAGTCTTAGCACTGCAGGAACAACCCTCAAAAAATATAGTAAAATACAAATGTCGAACCGCCTTTTAAAAACGATTTTTCTTCTTTCTTTCTTTTCGCAATCTTCGTTGTTTTACCAAACAAAGACCTACCTACCTACCTACCTACCTACCTACCTACCTACCTACCGAGAGGTATATTAGGTACCTTGGTTTAATTAGTAAAATAAAGTAAACTAGTAAAGTAAAATAGAATAAAGTAGGTGTATTATTTGAATCTGAATTTGAACATTTATGAGAAAAATTAAATAGGTACATTCATTAGTATCATTACGCGCACCTACAACTCTAGGAATAAATAGGTAGTTTGAATGTTACGTTAACGTTAACGTAATAAGGAAAGAAACACGACGCGACGCGACGGACGTATTAATAAAAAACGATTACCAAAGAATCAAGGTTTGATTTGAACTTGGAATTTTTGAGTAGATGTTTGAATTGGGTTAGTCGTAATCCTAATCGCCATGCAATGCAATGCAATGCAATGCAATGCAATGCAATGCAATGCAATGCCGCCTGATACCAACTCGACTTTACATGCGTTCACTGGTTTAGCGTTTTGGCTTTGCGTTTAGTATGTACTAAGTACTATGTATCTGCAGCTGCACGTCCAGCGCGCAGCGTCCACCTCGCCTAAGTACATACATAATACGGTAGTATACGCTGATACGTGTATCGCGTATCGCGTACCTAGTAAGTACCTACTACCTACCTAGTACCTACAGTCTACTAAACTTGTCGTTGTACAGTTACAGTAGCTAGCTGCGATTGTAGGTAAGTACATTACAATTACAAAATCATACGTACGCGCAAAAAAGCGAAAAGGATACCTACCGTACATCTACGTACTTTTACATAAAGTAGGTACTAGGTACTAGGCGCTAGGCGCTAGGCGCTAGGCGCTAGGTGCAAGGTACTAGGTACTTCGTACGTCGTGCGTCTACGTATGTATGCGTTCTGTTTTGCTGTTTCGCTGTTAATGCCAATGCCAATGCCAATGCCAATATTGTCAAATTTTCAATTCCCGTTTCCAATGCATCGAGTACCTACCTACCTACCCACCCACCCACCCTAACGCGTTATTTCTTTTTGCTTTTTGCTTACAGCTTACAAAATCTACAACTTGAGAACGGAATTCGTGCGAATGCTGCTATGTTTGAAATCGACTTTCGGAACTTTGGTCGATCATTGTATATTTAAATTTACAAGCTCGCATTTGAAAAGTATTACGAACGAATGCAACGTCGCTTATTTCCTCAACACCGTCGAATGTAAGTGTATCAATACCACCGACCGTTTACTACCTACCACCTACCACCTACCACTTACCACCTACTACCTAGTATCTACTAGTCGTTATATGTAGCTATACGCGTGCCTACGTAGTACGTAGACGTAAACGTAAACGTGGACGTGGACGTACGTAGCTACGTACGTACTACGTACTTGTTATCGGCGGCAACCGCCGCACCGCGCAGGCCGGCCGGTTATCACTTAGGCACTTACCATACGCAAGCACAGCTTGTACGTGGTAACGTTGCGTCGTTGACAAACCTTATTCGCACAAATGTCCCTAACTAGGTAGTAACTAGCTAACTACTCGTTACTCGTACTCGTTTTCGCTTACCTTTGTATCTGTGCGTGCGCGCGCGCGCGCGCACGCACGCAAGTATTCCAAATAAGAAGGTACAAACACATCTGAAGAAACTATAGGTACGTTTAAAGCAAAAGACCTTACTAACCAGTAACCACATACCTATTGTTCGGTTGAAACATCAAACTTAACTCTTCTGCATGCAGATGCATAATTGCATAGCACCAGCAAAGCATATTACAAAATTCTCATAATTTACATAGGTACATCTAATAGTTGATCACTACAAATCATTTTTCTCTAGCTGATGCGAATAATTATTTACCTATATTGTTAGTGAAAAAAAATTGAAACAATAGATATTTCGTACCATATGCTTTGCAATGCATAAACTGGTTACTGGTTAGTAACTAGTAAGCAGGTCTTAAAACGTACAGTTTTTTCAGATGTGTTTGTACCTTCTTATTTGGAATGGACTATATAGTACCTGGTACGTTACGTACGTAACATAGGTAACGTAGGTAACGTAGGTAGTGCCTTACTTGATGAAAATGAAAATTTCCTCGCGCAGGGGCCGTATTTGATAATAAAACAAAGTACAGCCAGCATCAAATTAGAAACAGAGTGACCAAGCTGTTGACCGATATGAACGATAAGTGGCCGTATTCGGTGTACCAGTTGATTTTTCAAACATTGCAAGACGCCAAGAAAAATAAACAGGTTTGTGTTCGTGTTTGTGTTTGTTACAACTTTTTATCGCTCTATTCCATTCACCATCCATTCTTGTTTCATTTTCACCTAGCCACCTAGCTACCTAGCTGTAGGTACGTACTAGGTAGTAGGAGGTACGCCTAATGCGGAACTCGGTTATTTCAAACAATTTGTCACGCGCGCTTACCATTTTTTAAGCAGCTATACCCGTGTATTACATAATTATGTACCTAGTACCTCTACTACTTAAGTACCTAGCTACCTACCTACCTACCTACCTAGGTATTGTACGCCTACACACGGGTAACTGAAACTTGAAACCCTACATAGAACCCTGCACCTGCGTCCTGCACTGCGCAACGCTTTAAATTGAACGACGCGACGCGGCTTTTCAACTGTAATATGTAGTTGAAAATGTTGAGAGGAGATAGGGGATGTAGGGGAGAATGGAGGAGGGGGGAGAGAGGCGCCTGCCCGTTATGAAATTACAAATCACGAGCATTTTTTAAAAGAATTACGAAGCATGGTAATTTTATACAAATACCTACATATCAAGTTCTGCGAGTAAATGACCGATTCTACGTACATCTACATACATAGGTACCTACATATCGCACCTTCGGTGCAATAACACCACACGTGAAAAAAAAAAATAAACTTTTATTTTTGGCGTAAATTTAAAACTAATCGAAGATACTTAAGCAGGTTTCAGAAAAACATAATATGAGGGTGAAATTTTTTTGAGATATGGCGCTATTGCAGCGGAGGTGCGATATGTGTATTTTAATACGTACCTATGCGCTAAAGTTAGCCGTTTCTTTTCCGCCTTTCAGCTTTTCTACAACTTATGCGACGCTGCGATGGAAGAATTGTTTTCGGAAGTGTTTACGCCGATCCCAGAGTGATGTATTTTTAATACCCATACCGTATTACAAAAATGCCTGTTAGTGTTACTCTCGACCGAATACGTAAGTAAGTTACCCGAGTACCTAGTACCTACCTACTTTTAGATTTCTTTTGTTTGTTTTTTTCACTCATTACCTACTGACTAACTACTTACGTTGATGGTTGATACTCGATTATTGTTTAGGAATTTCTGATATCGGCTCAGCTATCGCGACGATTCGTTGCTTACCAACTTGATTACCTACACGATCGCGGATCGCGATCCAAAAACGACGAAGAAAATTATTTGTAACGAAACCGCGGCTATGCGCCTATAGGTCATCTCGTATTAGACGAGATTTATGCCGACGCGAGCGCCACGCCGCAGTAATGTTATGGTACGCCGTTTGCGCGTTTTCAGGGATCCCCATCGGCACCCACCATCCCTTCGTCGTCACGAGCTTTAAAACCAAACCCCACGCAAAAATATCACGACCAGCAACGTTTTTTTTTATTTTTTCGCCGCAAATGCAAAATTTAAATAAATTATCAAAAAAACAAATTTTCCCCAAATTTTACTTTTGAGGGGAACCCGTGCCCCCAAAACCCATTTCCAAAATTTGGGGGGCAGAGGGCCCTAGCGCGCGCGTTCGATGTTGTTGAAGTTTTTTGAGTGCGGGCTACGTTACAAAAACGTTCTTACGTCGCGTCGTTGCGTGTTGCGTGTATGACAGGGAAGGGTAGGTGTTCAAATCACTCGTTAAGTTATCGTTTTAGGTTATCTAGAGTATACTCGGTGTGTTTCGATTTTTTTTTTTTTTTTTTCCATTCAATGACCGTTGAAAAAACTTGTAAATATAGCGATTTTTCCCCCGATGTTTTTCGGTTTAAATCAGAACCCTCAAAAATTGAAAACTACAAGTTTTCGGAAAATTTAAGCTACATTCTTCTTTTCTTTACAATACTCGGAGTAGTGAAATACTTGCAGACCATAGTTGAGAACCGATTTTCGTATTAAAAACATCGAGAATGATGAAAAAAAAATCGCTATAGTTACAAGTTTTCGGACGAGGCATACTCTAGGTAACCTAAAACGATTCTTTATCCAGTAATTTGAACACCTACCGTCCTACCCCTCCCCTGTTGCACATAACGACGCCTGGTAATAACGAACGCGCGCACTCGGGCGTCACGTCCTCAACTTTGAGTGCCCGGCGCGGGTTAACCTCAACTCGAAGGAGTGAAATTTTGGGAATAATTTTTCTTCATACAAGTGAACACTTGTGTGGGGAAAGGGGGGGGGGTGAGTGCGCGTAAGACCAATGTATTTGAGAGAGAAAAAAATTAGAAAGAGAAGCCGTACTACCTAGACCTACGTCAGACTCGCGCTTGTACTCGTTGCGCCTATAAGACCAATGTATTCTGCATATTTGAGAGAGATATGAGAAAAAACCCGCTGTATGTCTACGGAGCTATACTCACGCTTGTACTCGTTGCGGTCATAAAGACTAATGTATCTGAGAGAGAAGAACAGAAAGAGAAACCACTAGAGCTATGCTATACTCGCGCTTGTACTCGTTGCGCTCGTAAGACCAATGTATCTGAGAGAGAACATTAGAAAGAGAAGTCACTGGAGCTACGTCAATGTCAAAACCGGGTACGCGCTTGTACTGGTTGTGTGGATATCTTTTTCAACAAGTCGACCGGATGTGTTCGCCTTCGCCTAAACAAAAAAAAAAAAAACGAGGGTCGACGTTCGACGTGGTACAACTCATAGCTTGAATTTATTCACCAAAGAGTACCGCTACACCGCTACTGCCGTGATGTTAGATGGTGTAATCACTAATCGTTGTTTTCACTGTATTGTATATTCAGAATTTTCGTGTAATTAGTGCTGTGCCATGATGTTAATTCTAGTAGTGTATTATGTAATCATTGCATTCTTAATCAATACGAATGTTAGCGCTGGTTTCGCGAGTGTTCCCACGATGGTGAAGTCACCGAAATCCAATACACGTTCCCCTGCTATGCAAAATTCTAGTACGGGGACCTCCATTACGTTTCACGATGGTCCGCGGAAAGCTAACGAGAGCACTAAAATTGGTACGTCCTGTCGAAAAATCGAAAAATGGAAAACGACATCGTTGTCAGAATTGAAAAATCTTCAAAAATTGTTTATTGAAATACGCAAAACATGAAATTCGTTTTTTCTTTTGTTGCACGTGTCATCTCTGTTCATAATTTATAGAGGTACGTTTGATCTATGAGCATAATATTCAAGTAGTTTATCAGCTCATAACTTAATCATCACCACTACGTTTTATGAAAACAACACTTATCGGAGAATGAACTTTGGTATGATATATACCATATCACTCATACTTATTATAAGTCGTAAATCCGTATTCACTTTGATCCTATTGTATTACGAGTAGGTTTACTAACCACCTCTGTTCATAGTTTTCCGTAAGTTCATTTGCTTTGAACTAGCCTGTTCGCGATCTCGTTTTCCAAATTACTGTAAAAAAAACTAGACTGTTCGCGATCTCGTTTTCCAAATTACTGTAAAAAAATGATGAAGTGGATTCTTTATTTTTCCTTTTTCGTAGCGACCGCCGATGCGACGACTCGCATTCTTTCGGTGAAAAATAATTCAACAACCGCCGCCTTCGTAGTAGTTTTACAATTCGGATATGGAGATAAAATCGTTGCCACATATGAAATTTTCGCCACCCAAACAAAAGAAGTAAGTTTCGTAGTCGACTCGGCGTCAGCCATGCTGCTTCCTGATGGACCTCCACGGATGTCGCTATTCAAGAAAGTGGAGCCCTCGTCCAAAAAGTACGCGATTCGTGAACGAATCAAATTAGGTTCTAGAGACCTTTGTCTCGTTATTAATGGTTCGTATGGACAACCAGAACTAAATTATATCGCCTGTGGCACCCCGGAATCGGAAGAAGATCAGTCAATTCGTGGTTCCACTACAAAAAGCCCTGGATTCAAGCCAGTGTATATACCCTTGCACTATCAGTCGGCGTCGTCGTCGTCTAACCCTTCAGCGCCCATGCCTACTAACACAGCATGAAAAACCATGTGGGGTTATGGTATACCCCAGGATTTTGAGCTCATGAAAGACCACGTGGGGTTCACTTGTACCCCACATACCTGATTAAAAAACTCCCCTACCCACCCACTGTAATGTTCCTAAACATTGCTTCAATACATCGTCCACGCTGAATAACAACTTTACTTTCACGAATCAGTGTTGCTTATACTGCAAACAAAAAATGTACCATCTTGTATGTTGGGGTACATATATACCCCACATGGTTTTTTATGACGTGTCACCAAAAAAATATTAGTGGGGTATACGTATACCCCACATGGTCGTTTAAGGGCTAATTAACAGTGTTGCAAGAGTGGAGTGGGAGTGGGAGTGAAGAGTGCAAGGGAGTGCAAACTTTTGAAAGAGTGTCAAAGGAGTGAGAGTGAATTTCACAGGAGAGCATGGGAGTACTCTCATTGTGGAGTGTTCTGTACAAGAGTGGGAGTGGGAGTGGGAGTGCTGAAAATCTCAGCACTCTTCACTCTTTTTTTTCAACTGGTAAAGAGTGGTTTATAATCAAGTTTTAAGACTTTAACTTTTGACTTATTCCTTAAAATATGGATAAATTGATATTTTAAGGAATAAGTCAAAAGATATTTTGAAGAAGTTGGTAATTAATTTTGATTGAGAACAAGTATTTTAATATACAAATGGCTAAATTATGTTTACCAGTAGTACCACTACCAGTACCTACTACCTAGTACTAGTACCTATTTTCTAATTTCTTGTTTTTTTTAAATTTTTTTAGTTTTTGTCTTGTCTTTTGTTAGTTTTGTTAGTCTTGTTTATGTTTTCCTTTTCCTTTTTGATTTTCATTTTAACATAAATAATTTTTTTTAAAAAGTGAATATTCTAAATTCTTGTTTTGTTTTAGTTTTTCCTTTTTTGTTCTTCCAATTTGAAAAAAAAAATAAAAGAGTGAGAGTGGGAGTGGGAGTGAGAGTGGGAGTGAGCAGAGTGAAGGAGTGGAGTGAAGTAGGAGTGAGAGTTACAAAAAAGTGAAGAGTGGAGTGGGAGTGGAGTGGAAATCGAGAATAATGAGGAGTGAGAAGCACTCCTAGGGAGTGTTTTGACGACCACTCTTGCAACACTGCTAATTAACATCGCTTTCGTTTCCATGTAGTCTCAATTTTTTTATACCTATGTGCATAATTTTGTATGTGTCGAGTGAAGGTAGTTATATAATCGTATATTGAATTAGGTTTTCTAATATTGTATTATTTAGCTAATACCAGAGCTTAAAACCTTTTGAGATTCAATTGGTTGTTGTAGTTATGGTATGTAATATTTGAAAATCAAACGGTTTTGGTTTTGGCTTTTCAATAGGTTTTTATTAACCATTTTTTTAGGTTATGGTTTTGAAAAGGTTTTGAAAATTTTTTCTTTCGTGGGTATGGTGGTTATGGTTTTTGATTAACCGATTCAAATTTCAAATGGTTGTAATGGTGGTTACGGTTTTTTTAAATTTTTTTTTTCAAAAACTAGAAAAAACCCAACTTGACTATAACTATTTGTTTGGTAGTACCAAAAAAACCAATTCAAATCCGATTTGTGAATAATTTGTTAATAGTTGTGTTGGTTCCAATCAAATACATTGAAATGGTTTTCTCAAAAAAATATTTGTGGTGGTTGTAGTTTCGGTTATTTTAAAAGTGAGTTTGTTTTGATTATTGTTTAGGTAATGGTTTTTTATCATTTTTTCTCAATCGGTTCTTTATGGTTCTTTTTGGTTATTTTACTCAAAATTTTTGAAACGGTTCTATTGGTTGTAATAACCGTTTGAAATTTTCAAAATTATCTGGTTGTGGTTGTTGTGGTTTTGGTGGTTTTAAGCAGGGCTGGTTGAACTGAACAGAACAGAACAAAATGAACGATTCAAAACGCTAAAATTTTTGTTCATCATGAACGATAACCAGAACAGAACAAAATGATTTTTTGCACAAATAAACCGGAACAGAACATTAAACGAAACGAAAAGAAAATGGAACGGAACAGAACGGAACGGAACAGAACACAACATGACTTGACCAACAGTTTGCACTGAAGTCTCGGTGGAAGTTTTGTTTTCAGAAATGAGGTTCATCTTAAATGAACAGAGATTATCGATGAGTGGAGAGACGATTAGGAGAAATTTCAGCTTAATAATATAAATTTATAACTGTTTTATTTTAAATTTTGAGTTGTGATTTTCAGTTACCCTGTTCATTTAAAAGTTCTAAATATTTTAAATTTTCACGTTTTTCTCAACATTTTCGATATTCCTTCGATAATCAGCGATGTTTTTCATTATTTCTAACTGAACTGAACAGAACGGAACGAAACGGAACTGAACGGAACTGAACGGAATGGAACGGAACAGAACAAAACAGAAAAATTGAACTGAACAAAATCAGAACGGAACGATAAAAATTTGATTTTTTCTTGAACAAAAGAACAGAACGGAACGAAACAATCGTTTCGTTCACCAGCCCTGCAGAACGGAACGATAAAAATTTGATTTTTTCTTGAACAAAAGAACAGAACGGAACGAAACAATCGTTTCGTTCACCAGCCCTGGTTTTAAGCTCTGGCTAATACAGCTTATACTACGCAATGCTTTCTTATGGGGAAATACGTCAACTTGCGATCGCTCTTTTTTAAATCTACTCATCGGATTTTCTTTGTTCTTGTTTTAAAAATGAAGTAAATAATTATTATTCAGAGGTATAAACATGAAGGTTACGGTCAAATTTGTGAGTAAAGTACGATATTCAAAGTTAGGATAAGATTTGCGAACACAATGCTTTCTTATGGGGAAAACATCAACTTCCGATCCGTTTTAATGAGACAGTGTATTTTTAGGAGAATGACAGAATTAATCTTTATGAGATCTTATCCTTCAGGATTTTAGTAGAAATTTGAGTAAATATTCACATTTATATTTGTTAGATCGCAAAATGTCTCCAAATTATAGATATGTTTCTAACATTGAATTAATATAGTTTTTAGTTAATTTGTGATTGCGTGAGCAGGGCTGGTTGAACTGAACAGAACAGAACAAAATGAACGATTCAAAACGCTAAAATTTTTGTTCATCATGAACGATAACCAGAACAGAACAAAATGATTTTTTGCACAAATAAACCGGAACAGAACATTAAGGGCATAGTTCCCATAATATTTTGCCTATTCGTTTTCCTGACTTTTACATTAGTCTTATGGGACGTTATGAAATATTAGTTTGCGGGTAACGAGATGGATGAAATCGACTCAAATTTAGAATTCTGACATTTTCAAGATGATATCTACAATCGTACGCATGGTTTTCTCGTTACATCTCATATTTTACGAAAAAAAATGATTAGAAAAATCATTGGATTTTTCCAAAAAAATTCAATGATTTTCTAATTCATTTTTTTCATAAAATATCAAATGTAACGGGAAAACCATGCGTACGATTGTAGATATCATCTTGAAAATGTCAGAATTCCAAATTTGAGTCGATTTCATCCATCTCGTTACCCGCAAACTAATATTTCATAACGTCCCATAAGACTAATGTAAAAGTCAGGAAAACGAATAGGCAAAATATTATGGGAACTATGCCCTTAAACGAAACGAAAAGAAAATGGAACGGAACAGAACGGAACGGAACAGAACACAACATGACTTGACCAACAGTTTGCACTGAAGTCTCGGTGGAAGTTTTGTTTTCAGAAATGAGGTTCATCTTAAATGAACAGAGATTATCGATGAGTGGAGAGACGATTAGGAGAAATTTCAGCTTAATAATATAAATTTATAACTGTTTTATTTTAAATTTTGAGTTGTGATTTTCAGTTACCCTGTTCATTTAAAAGTTCTAAATATTTTAAATTTTCACGTTTTTCTCAACATTTTCGATATTCCTTCGATAATCAGCGATGTTTTTCATTATTTCTAACTGAACTGAACAGAACGGAACGAAACGGAACTGAACGGAACTGAACGGAATGGAACGGAACAGAACAAAACAGAAAAATTGAACTGAACAAAATCAGAACGGAACGATAAAAATTTGATTTTTTCTTGAACAAAAGAACAGAACGGAACGAAACAATCGTTTCGTTCACCAGCCCTGTGCGTGAGAACATACATTAACTTAAAGTATAGAAATTTAAGAAAGATGGATACAAAATATATAAAAATTTTGAAACTGTTTAAATGAAACATTAAGTGAAAAACAGTGTATATTTTCTCAAAAACTTGTGAAATGAACAATTTAAAAATATGGAAATTTTAGAATGTTGAAAAATGAAGGAAAATTCGAGAAATTATTAGGTGGCGTAGAACATACATTATATATCTAATATCACCAATAGGTGTTAACATCTTTGATGGTATCATAAAGTGAATTTTATAGAAAAATCTTGGAAAAATGTAGGAAAACGTACCTAAATGGATACAAGTTGGATACAAAAATTTGGAATTTTTGAAACTGTTTAAATGAAACATTAAGTAAAAAAAGATGTATATTTTCTTAAAAATTAGTAAAATAAACAATTTAAAAATATAGAAATTTTAGAATGATGAAAAATGAAGGAAAATTCGAGAAAAACATGAGTGCGCCAGAACATAACACGACTACTTCAGTTTTTCAAGATAAATAAGAAATGTTAAAATAACGGTTGCACAAATGAAAAAAAGTGAAGTATGATAGAATGGAAATCATCATCTATATAGAAGGTAGAAAAAAAGTGAACATATAGAAAATTTATAAAAATTTGATACAAAAAATTGAAAATTATACAACTTGAGCTCACAAAAATTAGGAGAGAAGTTTTGTATTTTTCTTATAAAAATGGGAAGAATCTCCATGTGAAAACTTAAGGAATTTTTAGGATTGTTGAAAGTCGTGAAAATTGAATGAAAAAGTGAGACATTGTTCACTGCGCCAGAACATACATTAGGTATCTACTTGCGTGTTTGTGGGCAATCCGTTGTATTGGTTTTGTACTTGAATAGCCAACAAAGCATCGGCGACTTTATTGTACGAATTCGAGAAGCGAATTTTTCTCACTACATATGCTACTTGGACTACATTACCTACTACGTCTACGTATAAAAAATTTCGAAAAAAAAGAAGAAAAGGTTCTGCAGGAACGCGAATACGTTTACACATGTACCGCATTCTCTTTCCACGAAACGTGAAAAAAAAAGCAAAAAAGCGAATGACACACGCATTGGCTCATTCATCCTTAACAAACATTTCTACGCCAATTGAACCGTGTCAAATCAAAACTCAAAAGCGACCAAGCGACATCAGAAAAGCGCTGTTCGCGTATAAATATGTATTGCTAATACGCGCTTTTTTTTATCGAAAAATAAACGCACTTCTGCCATGCCATTCCAACCTACCAAGTGTGTGGGAGAAGGTGATCGGCAACGGGCAACGGGCAACGGACAATGGGCAATTGGCAATTGGCAACCATTTCACCTTCACTACCCGAAGAACCAGTACCTATCTATGTACGTATCTACATATCATTCAGCAAATCAGTGACGCATATAACGATTAACGATTAACGGTTTATTCGATGTTACAGTCGAACTAGTGTTTCTACTATACCTACGAGTATTACCTAAACTAAATGTACTACGTAGTGGGTAGTAGGTAGTGGGTAGTGGATAGTGCGCTGTAACACGCTAGCGCCACAAATAAGTATAGATAGGTATCTACTTATCTATCCAAGTAAGTAAGTACATATGTACATAATGTACAAACAGAAACAGTGTTACTGGCACATCTACATACATACAATTCTCGCAATTATGTACTCGTGTGATTTAGTCGCAATAGTGGTCGATTGACGAATGAAAAGCGCACGAATAATTTCACTCGAATACAAGATGAATAGGTACCTAGCCTATCTTCCAAAAGTACCTAATACCTATACCTATAGCTCATTAAACGATTACTCGAGATGAAAATCATAAAAATCGTACCGTACACTTACCTATAGGCACGCGCACGCAGGGTGTACGGGAATGGCGTAGTGAAGTGAACATTCGTTGTAAAAAAGTAGGAAAATCTGAGTACTGTACGAAAGAGAATTCGACGCTTCCGCCAAAAAAAAAGTAAAATGAAATAATGGAAATACTTAATAATGAAAAATTGGAATATGCGTATTGCGTACGTTTCCGTAAACTAGGCCGGTTGATTCAATTCCAACACGTAAATATTGATTTGAAAAAACTAAAACAAAAAACAGCACGCGCGCCTTGGTATCGCTGTAAGTACGCAATTCGTCGCTTCCGATCATCACGAAAAGTGCACAGTAGGCTTTTCGCGCGCACAAAAATTTAAGTACACATTATCTAGATACCTAGATACCTACATACACTATAAACACTCGACCAACGCCGAATACCCCAAAGTTGCCATATACGTATATACGTATAGTATACCGATACGATACTTAGATAGTACCTAATAAAACAATTCGAGTCGCGGTTGCGGCGGTTTTTTTCTCATCAATATTAGCGCGATCGCGAGCCTGGTTCGCGCGAAAAATCAACTTTCAAAAACGCCCAGGTACAGATACGGTACACGTACATCCTTGATCCTACATAGGTACCGCACCGGTACGTCAGCCTACCTAGATCTGTAATTTATAGGTAGGTAAATTAGCGCGATTTTTGTTTTTCGTTTTTACGCGTACTTCGATCGATCGATTTTCTTTAAAATAAGTATAAGAGGTTTAGTTTTAATTTTAATCGGCCAAAACGAACGATAACTGAACGATAAATGCGAAAATCCTTCGATAACGTCCAATATTCGATGGGTGGTATCTATGTACGGTTTCACGTTCGGCGAATACCTGTTACGACCTTCGATTAGAAGATGGCTGAACGACATCATTTCGTTCGATTCGGCGGCTAAATTTTCGCTTTTATTGTATCTGCAATGGAAATGAAACATGAAACATGAAACATGAAACATGAAAAATACAAGTACAAATACAAATACAAATACAAATACAAATACAAGGAAGAAAATGAAAACCGAGACGAGAAACTACCGAGCAAAGACGAACGGCAGGCGCACGATCGCATCGCGTTCGGTTCGGTTCGCTTTTCGTTTTTCGTTTTTCGCTCGCAGCGAGTTCACCGAGTTCAGACACTTACCTCCAGTGGTCGTTGAGTTGGGTGAATCGCGTGACACCGGTCTGAGCGGACAAAACGTCAATGTGCACGTTGACCGCAGCACGTGGCGCCTCCAAAGCGTGTAATCTAAATATGGCCGTTCCGCCGGCGTAGTTGAGCGAAGCTATTTTTAACAGCAGTATAGAGAAAGCGAAATTCGTCAACAAATGCGACACAGTGCCGAGCCGCAGCAGAACGGCGTACAAACCGGATGTATGAGTTCGATTCCAACTGAAAAGAAAACGCGCCAATAAACCGTTATGTATAGGCGCGTGATAGTCATATATCGCGTACCTAGACCTACCTACGTACCTACCTACCTACCGCCTACCGCCTACCGCCTACCGGTAAGGTAGACATTAGACAAGCGGGTAATAAATAATGGTAATACCTATTACCTACATACGTAGGTGTAGGTACTGTATTATTAATCCTAGCTAGCGAGTACTTTACTTACTACGCAACGCGGTCCACTTACATTCGATCGCATAAAATGGCCGCAGAAATGTTGAACAACGGAAACGTGTAAATTACAAAACGCAACTCCTTGTGCGGTAACAACGAGTAGAGCAGGATAAATCCGACGGCCGGAATCAACAAACGGCGAACGCGTTTTTCGTGAAACGCCGCCAAAGGAACCAGCAATACGGTGCATCCGAGTCCTCTGGGCAGAGCCGAATAGAAATACCACAAAAACGGCGATGTCTACGTTTACGCAGCGATTAAGGATTTCGACCGTACACGGTATCGGTAATTCGGTATCCTCTTACGTTAATATGTAATGTACTCGTGTCTCGTACCTATTACGCCTACGTAGCGTAGTTTTCGCGCTGCGCTGCGCTAATAAGCTGCGGCTCGAAAAATACTCGCACCTACCAAGTGCCAACAAACCTACAAAAGTACGAAGAGAAAGACGGGCGAGCCAATTTTCAAATCGTCTTCTGGTCAGTGATGGGGCGATTCAGCGATTTAAAGAATCGGATTCCCCAAATGCGATTCTTTTTTTTCTTTTTTTTACATGTTACAATGACGCGACGCGACGTGTGGATTTTTGATGTAGGTGTTAGAAAAATCATAATTATACGAGTAGGTATAGGTATCCATTTTCTTTCGAAATTTCGCTTTCACAAACAAAGATAAAACTGCTGAATTGGAGATGATTTAATCATCTCTAATGCAATTCATAAATACATTTCAGCAGTTTTATCTTTGCTTGTGAAAGCGAAATTTCGAAAGAAATTGGATACATGATTTTTTCAACACCTACACCACAAATCCACACGTCGTCGCGTCGCGTCATTGTAACATGAAGTTTACCAATTTAGATGAAATCGACTCTAGCTCCGATTTTTATCTCCCCCCCCACCCCTTTAGAAGGTGTCCCTTGATATAAAAAAAATCTGGAAAAAAATTGACCCCTACTCCCCTATTTGAAATTATAGCCATTTTATTGCATTTTTTTTTCAAAAAATTTCAATTTCAACGTAGGTACTTATTCAAGTACCTATCATAAGTACCTATCTACTAAAGGGAATTTATTATGATTTTTTCATCAATTTTGGTGCGCTCTTTCGCGTTTTTACGGTCATCTGAAATTTTTAAACATGAAAAATGTCATATAAGCAAGAAACCACTACCTACTTACTCCAGAAAATTTACTGAAAAATTATTTTTGGTTTTGCCGTTTTTTTTTTTTTGGCCAGAAAGACCGAAAATTATAAAAACCCTTACCTAAGTATTAGGTAGGTACAGAAAATAAATGTGTTTATTTGGGCTGATTTTTAAATCTTGAACATTTTATACGGAAAGAAATGACCAAATGAAAAAACTAACGTCGGATTCGTGTTAAGCAGATCAAAATATCCCGATAAACAGTTGAACACCCTTTTCGCGATCATTTTACTTTAAATCTCGAAATTTACTTTTTTCACTGATTTTTCGCGACAATAAAACTAAATTTCGAGATTTAAAGTAAAATGATCGTGAAAAGGGTGTTTATCGAGGTATTTTGACCTGCTGAATACGAATACAGGATTGGTTTTTTCATTTGGTCATTTATTTCCGTCAGTGGCGTACCGAAGGCATTTCCCGTGGGGGGGGGGTTCCATGAAAATCCAAACTCAAATTTTTAAAATTCCCAACTACATTTCGCCGATATTATTGATAGTTCAATTTTTTTAAAATGAAAAATTGTCCATTTGTTCTGAACGAAGCTAGGTATTTATCTAGGTTGAAACGAGAGTAAAAAATTTCAAAATTATTATAATTTAATTTGAAAAAAATTGTATTTTAATGTGAATACGAGAAAAATGAATTTGGCCCGAGCGAAGCGAGGGCGAAAATTTTTTAAACCTCCTAAATTTAAAGTGCAATCAAACCGTGCTTTGGATTAACAAACTTGAATAAAAAATCGGTCACTTTTACTTTGTAACTATTTAAGAATAAATACAAAAAGGCCGAGCGCAGCCAGCGAGGCCAAAGCTTTTGAAAAATTGGTTTTTAAACATCAAAAATAAGTTTTACGGAGAAAAAATATAATGAATATTAATTGTAATAATTTTGAGGAAAAATATTAGTACAATCAGGCCGAGCGCAGCGAGGCCAAAGTTTAAAAAAAAAAATTAGATTTGGGAGATGATTTCACGGATGGATCGGATTTCTAAAAAGGGACGTTCTTCACCAAATTTTTTTTCGAGGACTTAGAATGAGGTTTCTCTGATTTCAATTTTTAAGCTTAAAATTTACCGACTTCATTTATTAAGTAGATACAATAACATCGGAAGCTTTTTTTCGGAGTGGAAACCAAGTAGAAAGACTTGGAATAACAGAAAGATTTTCAAGGGAGAAAACTTTTTTTTTGCATTGTTGACTGAAATAATTTATACAATTGTAATTTTGTTAATGCCCGAGCGAAGCGAGAGCGAAAATTTGAAAAAATTGCGTGCTTAATGCTTAAAAAAGGCCTTTTTCATCAGTTGGGAAAATGACAAATTTTCCCAACTAATGTGTTGAAAGGTTCAATTTTCCCAACTCACAAGTAAAAAATTTCGCCAGGGGGAAGCTCCCCCCTCCCCCCTATCGGTACGTCACTGATTTCCGTATAAAATGCTTAAAATTTGAAAAACCTACCAAAATAACAACATTTTTACGGTTTTTCGCAATTTTCGGCCCTTGTGCCACCTCAATCGCCAAAACTGAATACGTGACGTGAATCTAAGTCAAAAAATACGTTTTTGGAATATTTTTAAAAATTAGTCAAATTTCGCTGTTGAAAATTACAAATGGACAAAACCTCACGAACAGATGTACCAAAATTGATGAAAAAATTCTCGTAAATAGACCTCTACTAGTTGTAACTTTGCGCCAAATAACAGAAAATTTCATTCACTTCCGTTGGAATTGAAAATTCTTGAAAGTAGTGCAATAAAATGGCCATAGCTCCGAAAGGGAGGGGGTTGGGGGCCAAAAATTTTTCCAGAATTTTTTTTCATCAGGGTACAAATTTGGGGACATTGCATTGAAAATCGGGCCTAGTGCCAAAAACACCCCTTATTCGGCTGACGGCTATACCCTTATTAAAAGAAGTATTCAACGTTGTATTTAAAAAGAATCGCAGATGCGCGATTCAGTCACAAAAAGAATCGCGATTCGCAAAATTGCGATTCATCAAATTGAAGAATCGAATCGCGAATCCGATTCAGAAATTCTTTACGATTCACACCGGCGATTCTGAATCGGCCCATCTCTGGTTCTGGTAGAGGTAAAGGTAGAGGTAGAGGTAGGGGTAGGGGTGTAGGTAGGTAGGTTAGTCATCCATCGCAAAAGGATACGCCCCAATTACTGCTTTTATTCAGAACCGTATTGAACCAAAGAACTTCGGCTTCCGGCCAAACCAACCGATTCCAGAACCACGAATCGATCGCCACAGTACACAGGACACAGAAGAAAGCGGCCGGTAACGCGGTCGTAATTAGTCTGCAAAACTACGGATAGTTGATAATGGTAAAGGTAATGCGCAGTTGCGGCTAGTCCCAATATCGGTAGTTCGGTACACGTTAAACGTAGAAAATATGCTCGCCTTTTTAAAGACATTCTTCCGAAGTATAATTCGAACAACGCCAACAATCCGAATAGCATGGCTAATTCGGCTCGAAAAATTATGACCGCCGCCGCTGAACACCACACAAAAAGCGTATAACGTCTTCGGATCCACGCGTGCAAAGCGATCAATACTGAATGGGGGAAAAAAAAAACAAACATGAACCGATAATGCGAGCGTCCGCCAAAATAGTTTCGCTCCATCACTCAACCGTGCGCGTCGATCCAAATCAATGCTAAACGTCGGTCAGATCAATACGAGTACCTACTACCTAGGCTACCTATGTCGCACCTCCAGCGCAATAACACCACATTTCAACATGAAAAAGCACGAATTCAAAAACAACGCATCTCAAAAAACTATCAAAAATATCATACGCGTATATTGCAAAAATCTGTTGCCACCATTGCAAAGTACGTGAAAAATTATTACAAAAGATATCTACAAAAAAAATTGAATGCGAATTTGCTTTCGTCGTTTAAAGAACCAAGAAATTTCTATTTTTTTGAGATGTGTAGTTATTGCACTGAGGGTGCGATGTACGTCCACGGTCCACTTCTCTAGTCGGCCGAATAAGTACCTACTTAACTTACCTACCCGATACCCACACATAGGTAGAGGTACATCCACATATACCTGCACCTACACCTACACCTACACCTACACCTACGTATAAAATGTTGATAAATGGTACTCGATTGCAAATCGGTATACCGTCCGTATACGCACATACTGCCGCCTGTCGCCTGCCGTCACGCCGTAGATATGTACGCGTATTGTACTGCGGAGTTGTGGTTGTGTATCTGATTTGTACAATGTACATAGGTACAAACTACACATACTATATATGTACGGTACCGCCTACCTTATTTAATAGAAAAAACAATAGCGTTAGTCGAGTATATTTTACAGTATACCCGGCCAGATATTGAAAACTGATTCACCTAACGCCGCCTGCGCGAATAGAATACCAAAAAACAAACAAACAAAGAACAAAGCACCGATTCAAACAGGTAAATTTTACCAATTCAGATTCGAGAAGTGTATTGATTGTTTGTTTCGAAAAATTTCGCAATTTTCCAATTTTTCTTCGCTCAAATCTGTTTACGTATTATCAGCCTATTAAAAATAGGTACTCTGACAGTCTAACTACACTAGCGCCACTGAAATAGGTAACAGGTGACTCAATTTTTTCATTGAAATTTGACCCCCCCCCCCTCCCGCATCTTTTGTCGAATTCTCAGCCCCTCCCTTAAATAATTTCTGCGTACATTTATGGAAGGAAGGAAATAAACGATAACGATGCGATATTTTTAACAGTAGTTAGGTCGACGAACAGCGTAGTAGGTCTTGATGTAGGTATTGGTATGTATTATAGGTAGGTATAAGGTACGTAGTATACATACTACATAGATATTTAACGTAATCGTATATTACTAATATTACTGATTAATTTGCCTTCGCGCCGTTTTTACACGCTACAAATTACCATGCGATTGTTCTGACCTAGAGGTAGGGCCATAATATTGGGTAACGGCCGGCTAAGGTAGTACATGAAGTGATACTGCGACACTGAAATATACGTAAACCAAGTAGAAGTGTTTTTACCGAAAACTCGACCAACCGTGTTTTTCAATTTCGAGAAAGACAAGATTACGCAAGTTCCCAGCACTGCTCGCACTGAAACATGAAAGTAAGACAACGTGTTACTCGATATGTGCGCAGGTAGCTAGACTAGCTACCAGCTACAACCAGGTACTTAGTAAAACTCGGCGCAAGTGTACGCAGGTACCAGTGTGCCGCGAATCATACCTAATTAGTAATTACCAACTCGCGTTTTAGAAGTAGCTACCTAAGAGGAATCGGAGTTATTTTCGAATCATCTTCCAACGACAACGATTAAATGATGCGACAATATGTACGTAGTTGGACGAAAGCTTTAAAACGCGTATTTTTGTAAATGAGGAGCGTGTGTGTTCCCACAATTGCCCAAGCCCAACGTTACGTTACATTACCATTACCGGATAGAATAAGACTTACGTTAGATAGGTACTATGTCGTACGAGCGATGTACTAATATCTAGACCTACTACTTATTCGTTCTTTCCGCCGCGACGCGGCGACGACGTAATGACTTCCTTCAAAGTTTGCACATTGCATTCAGCGTCAGCGCGGTACTTACAACTACGAGCGTATGCAACACACCGAATGGAATACGTAATTCTAATTATTTGTCGCGACGCGACGTTTAATCCCGCTTCGACGTTCGGCACAGCAAAAACAACGCGTACGTGCCTGTGCTTGGGTAATTGGAAATCTTGTCAGTAATCGAGAAAGCAAAAGCGCACGGCACGGCGCACGAATGAAATTTCGTGTGTGTACGTAAACGTATACGACATCTAGTACATGCGCGTAGGTGTAGGTAACTGCTAACTACGCAAATATTTCCCGCCGCCGTAAGGAACGTGACAATTCTAGAATGGGCAATTTCAGCTCGGCAAAGTAACGAAGCAACGAAGCTCGCTTCATTTTATACGGCTCGACGCGACGACTTGGCGGCGGTTAGCGTCGGCGCCGGCATGGCACCTCGTTAGGATTTTTCGCGGATTTCTGTCACGACCTCCGAAGTAAACACGCAACTGCGACCACACCGACGTCACCGACAACGAAATACGTTAATCGAACGCGGCGATCGGCGTTTTGTACGTATCGTATACCGCATACGACGGGCTGGCAAAAAACGACGCAGCAGTTAAGATGCTGGAAAACGGTTACGGTACAACGTTCGTAAAATGCGGCGTAAATACTTGCCCAAATATTGCGTCGCAAATCTATTAGATTCCAAATAACGCAGAACCGCGAAAAGTGGCGACGACAGCAACGATACAGAAAGCGCGCCGATGAACGTCCTTGGAACGACGCCGGGGAATTCGAAATGATCGTACTGCAAACATCAAACAAAAATTACGTAGGTGGTACGCGTTAAGAAACGCGCGCAAGGACCTTAGTATAGCGGCGTTCGTTTTTTGCCTGCCGCAGAAGCGTTTTCTCGACGTTCTTCGACAGCCAACGAACAAACGATTATCGCAGGAAATCCGAGTGACGGTTGGTGGTGTGGGGAAGAAGAAGGAGAAAGGAAAATAATTGGTAAAGAATAGGCTCTGGCAAAAATTACAAAGAAGCGCGCATTACTTGGCTTAGGTTCTGTCGATGATAGAGTATATCGTGCATCGCTTGTACATTGAAACTTTCTTCGACTTTGGTAAAAGGGCAACATATCAGGTGTATGGCGCTGACAAGCGCCAATACCATCAAGTCGCTGCAAAAACGTAAATCGGGCATTCTTCTCGCAAATCGGACGTTTTTCACCGCGCCGAAATTCAGCTGCGTCGATTTCGCGTTGCGTCTTGCAGCATTCGATTCGTTCTCGTTGCTTCCCAATAACAGCTTTTCGTTTCAATAACGCTGCGGTTTCACGATCGAAATGGCAGGAAACTGGACATTCTTGCTCTTCGTACGCCGCCGCGTCGTATCTACTTATTCGTCGAATATATGCATTATTCGTCGGCCAACGAGAAACAACCGGCGTTTAAACACTTTAAACGTAAACACGTGACTTACCGTTCGTAGGAGCAAATTTGGCGAAACTTTTCGACGCTCGATTCGGAAACGAAATCCACTCGCACTCGCAGTCGCAGTTGCAGTTACAGGTTCCCTGAAAGTATAAGTTCCATTTCTTCGCAATTCGGGGTGTAACTTATACGACGTCTTTTCGATTTCTAAAGTTGTTCAAATTCGATCGTCTCCTCTCGAGTTTGGATGAAATAGAAATAATGAAAAAAATAATAAAAGTACGAATACGAATACGAATAACAGTTCACGTCGTTATCCTTCATTCCTTTATCTTTCGGCTGACTCGTTCGGCGTTATCATCAAATTTTTCTTAGACCATAGAGTATTAACATAGACTGCGCTACGGCCATAAGACGTACGTTGTTACCGTGTTCCAACATTATTTTATGAGAATTGGGCCCATTCCTGCACGGGAAATTAAGAGAAATCAATTTGCACTATCAAGGGGAACTCAGAAGTAAAAAAAATTTGCAGCGATTTCAAAAGACGTGGCTGTATTTTTGGTTCGAGTTCGGTGCTTCGGTCATCGGTCTTATTTATCCGCCAAGTACCCAGTTCAACTTGCTTGAATTGGATCAATTCCTGCAAGAGAAATGCAGAAAAATTATGCCCAAGTCAATTTGCACTATCAAGGGGACCTCATAGAAACAATTGGACCGAAATTAAACGATTAGATTTCATTTCTAGTCCGAGTTTAGTCGTATACGCCAAGTACCCAATTCATGCAAAATAATGATGGAACTCGCCGCTTATCAGTAGCGCGGTCTATGTTAATTCTCTATGGTCTAAGAAATTTTTCCAACTCAGTGTTACCACTTTTGCTTTACATATAAACGTTCTTCTGTTGGCTAGGATTTATATCCGCGGACAAATAGAGGAAATTCGGTATGCTGCGTTGCCATGCTAGGGCTAATACTATCACACCACCAGTTATCACCAAAACAAGAACTACACAGGTCGACATTTTTAAGGGCATATTCTCCAAAACATTTTGCCTATCCAATTTACATTGCGCTTATGGGAGCTTCTAAAAGTTATACTACTCGAAATGGGATGGGTGAAATTGTCTCAAATTTGTAAATCTGTATTCTTCGAGATGATCTGTACAATCTTACGTATGATTTTCTCATTACATCGATTATTTTACGAAAAAATTGAATTTGAAAATCCCCGAAAATCGTTGGATTTTTTTGGGAAAAATTCTGAATTTTTGAATTCAATTTTTTCGTAAAATAATCGATGTAATGAGAAAATCATACGTAAGATTGTACAGATCATCTCGAAGAATACAGATTTACAAATTTGAGACAATTTCATCCAACCCATTTCGAGCAGTATAACTTTTAAAAGCTCCCATAAGCGCAATGTAAATGGCAGGCAAACCAATAGGCAAAATGTTTTGGAGACTAAGCCCTTAAACTTCAAAAGCTATTTGAAGTTTAATGAGTGATTTTTATAACATTTTTTCACACTGATCACAAAAAAAGCAGTAAAAAAATTCCATCGCCCAACGATTTCTGACAATTTGAATTTTTTGTTGAATAGTTTTTCTACTTTTCTTATTTCTTGATAACTTATGACATTTAAAGTCGATTTTTTGAAAAAAGGAAGGATTCTACGAAAAAAATGAATAGAACATAAATTGTAGAGCGTAAAATTTCCTTTCTGCATAGTGCAATTAGTTTTTTCTTAGAAGCCTCAGTTTTTGAGATATTTTCAAGTCAAAAAAATAAGTTAAACTTAGAACTTACAACTAAAATATCTCGAAGGCGAAGCCTTTCTAAGAAAAAACTAATCGAACGCTACAGAAAGAAAATTTTACGTTCTACAATTTATGTATCATTCATTTTTTTCGTAGAATCCTTCCTTTTTTCAGAAAATCGACTCTCCAAGTGTCAAAAGTTATTAAGAAATAAGAAAAATAGAAAAACTATTCGACAAGAGAAATCTTTGGGTGATGGAATTTTTTCACTACGCTTTTTTCGTGATCAGCATGAAACAATGTTATAAAAATCACTCATTAAACTTCAAATAGCATTTCAAGTTTAAAAATGCCGACCTGTGTAATACTTACATTACAATGTTTTGCTGATAACTGGTGGAGACGCAGCATGGCAACGCTGCATACCGAATTTCCTCTATTTGTCCGCGGATATAAATCCTAGCGTTATGTTGAACGTACCCATACTCGTACGGCCGTAACGGCCGTACGGGTATGGGTACGAATACTGCGCGGACTGCGTGACTGCGTTTCTTATCATTTTTTCATCTATGCTGCTGCTGCTTGAGTGTGTGAGTGTGAGTGCGCCAGTGCTGCGTTAGTGTTAGTGCGTTTAAAAGTTGAAGTTGAATGTAGAATCTAGTAATCTAGATCGAACGAAAGGGTTGAAAAGTTGAAAGTTAAAAATTGAAAAATCTAGCGCAAGGCGTTTGTTTGCGTTTTACGCTTTTGTGTGTTTGTGTGATTGATTCAATTCGGTTCTCAGTTCACCGAGTTCAGTCAGTTCAGCTTCGAGTCGAGCCAAGTCAATGATATATTCGTCTATCACTATCACGCTTTCGAAACATCGATAGTAATAGTAAGACATAGTTTGCAGGAGACCTCGCTTCCACCTATTCTATTTATATCCTTTTTTGGCCATAGATGAAGAATATGGGCCGTCGGACTTGTTTGCCTGGCTGATGCTGATCGCGAATAGTAGTCGTCTAGTCAGGATGAAGTTTCATCGGTTTTTCTTAATTTCGCTCTGTAGTTATATTATTCTATTATGTTCCACTTCGAAGGCGCAGTCCCCGGCTAGTGCTGGTGAGTACGACTGCGAATACTTGATACATTTTTACAGATTGTTCGAGGTGAGGCGTCATCGCTGTGTTTCAAGTTCGATTACGATTTGCGAATCCCACGTCAAACTCTCCCAATTTTGCTCGCTTTCCACGAATGTAGCATCGCGATAAATGCTACGGCGATTATTTTGACGGTTACCGCAGACGTATTTCGATTAGATAATAAAAAAATACAACGCGGAAGCGAAACCAGCCAACCAAACAACCAACCAATTGGCGATCGTTTTGTCGGCGTAAACTCGAGGCTAGCGAATGAGCGGAGCGGAGGACGTCTACTATACGTCGAAAGTTGATTTGTCTGTCTAGATTGCGTTATTTCTCTGTTCGTCTACCGTCGTCGGCATCGCATTAGCTCCGTAAAGTGAAAAAAGGAATTTTCTCACTTTTTAAACGAGCGGTATTGACGGGCGACGCGAGGCCGGCAAATGGCCTCGCTGACCAACTTTGATTTCTCAATTTGGCGGCGACGGCCTCGGCGTCAACCGGCGGTGCAGACCTCTTACCTACAGACAGATTGGCTCGGCTAATCGGCTTATGTTGTACCTACGACACGACGCGACCTAACCTAACCTAATCTAACCCAACCTAGTGTAACGCTAACCTGGCTGGACCTAAAGCGGATGATTTTGCATTTGTTTCAGTTTCTATTTCCAAATTGAAAATTGAAGTTAAGGGTGGAGGAAATGCCTGTCCGAAAGCCAGTGCTACGAAGCAGGAAAACTGCGTTCTCGGCACTATGTTCAATAAATTGACGCTCAGATGCAACGCTACATTGAATAGTAGCATGTCGCTGGACTGGTAAGTAGACGCTAGTTTGCTAGATAGCTGACAGTTACATTCTACATATGGTACGGTACGCTGCGAGCAACGAGTACTGAAAAGCGAGTTCGATTAGCGCTAGCGCCAGCGCCAATGCCGATATCCGCGTCTAACCGTCGCCGTCGGCGTCAAACGTTACCTACCGAGTGAGGCGAACTTTACTAGATAGGTACTATTACATAGTACATATTGTAGCGGGTAAAGGTATAAATACGTATTACGCTTCTAGTACATCTACATACCTACTATGTGGTCTTGTTGACTTTATATTGAGGATGACGGATAACTGGCGCTAGCGGTGGCGGTGGCGGTGGAAAATTTCCACGATCGCGAGGTACAGACTGCAAAGCGACCCAACCCATACCGGGCGATATTTCCACATCGGAAATACATTCATCGGTAAAGGTGCTCGGCTAGTCTGTTCGGCAATCTATGCTACGCCCACGTTGCGTTGCGTTGCGTTGCGTTGCGTTTCGTTTCGAGAAGTAAATTTTTTAACCGAACGACAGCGACAACGAATGCGATGCGGCGAGTACAATGTGATGGTTTTCGTTGTTGAAAAATTTTAGGTATCGATTGACAGACGGCGACGCCGTCAACTCTAGAGAAGCCAAATACGTGCTGGTGAAAGGAATGAACGACGGTCGCGTAAGAGTGTCCGGTAATGAAATAGAAATCAACCTGTTATCGGCGTCCGAAATAGGTTTGTACCAGTGCAGCGTTACGTCGAAAAATGTGCCGAATTCGCCAGATCTAACGCCGATAGCGTTTGGAATTATCGAGGTACAAGGTACGCGTATGTTTTCAAAAATTTCATTTCTCTTCTCCCCACGCTCGCTCGCGGTTTACATTGTGTTCAGAACTTGTTAGCGAGTACAAGCACGTTGTACGTTGTACATTTTTCATCTTTTCAATTTTCACGTCTTTTTGATTTGTCCTGTCAGCATTTCCTTTGGTGGCGCCTATTGTCAAAGATATGACCGTGGTCGAGGGTAATACCATCAATATAACGTGCGCGGTCACCGGCAAGGCTACACACGTCCTTTGGAAATTCGGTAAGATGCAAGCTGCGAACGGCTAGCGACAAGTGGCAAGCGGCGCGACGTTCACCAACGTCGATATCGCCACCGCCATACGCCAGTCTAGGCGTGCGTGCTGGCGTATGGCGTATGGCGGTGCGAGTCGCGTTCAGTCGGCAAAGTTTTTGTTTTCGTTAGGTTTGGTTTTTTCGAGGTACGCGGTACGCGGTATGCGTTGCTCAAAGTACCCGTAGTACCTACTACCTACCGTCGTATCGCGTGTTGGTGTGCGTTATCGGGTTTGTATCGCGATTACGCGACGCCGCGACGCAGCCGCAAATCAACAATTTGAAAATACATGCATAATCTAAGTCTAACCAAAGACGAACGCTATCGTTTTCTGTGTACCTACTAGCTAAGTGTAGGTAATTAGGTATCTACCTAACCTACTACTCAACAACTGGTAACGTCGCCTCGTTTCGTTGTAGGCGATAAGGAGATTACGAACGGTAGCGAAAATCGAGTAATACTGAAAGAATTCCGAGGAATACCGGACGCCACCCTACTGATTCAACACGCCAACTCGACCACCGATCGCGGTCATTATTATTGTACACCCGTCGGCGCTTATGGAAACGGCAGCAATGTCGGAATAAGCAATGTCCGAATTAAAAGTTGGTGCCTCGTTGCTCGGCGACGGCGGCTGCGGCTGCTGCTGCTGCTGCTGCTGCCGCTGCCGCTGAACGCCTAGACGACCGTTCGTTCATTTATCTGTTTATTTATTTTTAATTTTTAATTTTTTTCTTAGGTAAATACGCGGCTTTAGCGCCGTTTTTGGGTATCTGCGCCGAAGTAATCATCCTATGTACCATTATACTCATTTACGAAAAGAAACGAGACAAGACCGAGTTGGAAGAAAGCGATACTGATCAGGGACCCGAAACGTGAGTAGTTGTCGTTCTTTCGCGTTACGCTGGGCTGGTATCGTCGCATCCGTCCACGTCACCATCGTCTCGACTCCTCGGACCTCGAGTACGCAGTTCTGTTTTTGTAGCAGACTGCGGATGCAGATGCAGATGCGGATTTGGCTATGTCGATGGTATCGGCATTTCGTATTGATTTGTCTTTTGTTTATTTCTCGGTTTTTGGTACGTTGCAGAAAAAGTAGCCCGGATCACGGTCAAGACAGCGTCAGGTACCGAAAATAATTCAACCGATCGAATATTCAACGCGTCGTTACCTTCATTACCAAGTTTCACCATTTCGGTGCTATTAAATGGATTTACTAATTCAGACCGTTCGCTCGTAGTAATCGAGGACTGCGTGTAATTCGTTGCGCTCGGTTTTCTTTCCTCCCTTTTTCTCTTTCTTTTTTTTTCATTTTCATTTTTCTCCTCCGTCTGCATCTTCTTTTTTCTTTTCTCCACCCGTCGCTTTCAATTGTTTCTTCTTGTTATCGCGTCTCCCGTCTGTTATCATTCTTCTGTTTCTTCGTCTTCTTCATCTTCTGTTTATTTTTCTTCTTCTTATCCAACGAACTTCACTTTTTATTGGCTTACTTACGTAATACGTTATACGTGTACTATTTTACTATTGTACGTATTTGCCGCAACGAGCCAACTATTCTTAAATCGTGTTAATTTTTGTCATTTTTATTGTAAGTATCGTACCTTCTACGTATGTATTTTGCACGTGTATCGAGCGTGTACGTGTACGTGCAAAATTCTTGTACATAACGTTTATTTTCTTTCCACGTATCCCGCATATTGGGTGCATTTATGTAGATGTGCCATAATCCATAGCCCATAGCCCATAGCCCATAGCCCATACTCCATAGTCCATATGCCATAGCCGTTAGGTAGATTCAGAATCAGGTATAGCGAGTAAATGCAGAGAAAAGTACCGAGTACTGGATAGCTGGTAGCTGGTAGCTCTAGCAGCTGTAGGTACTAGGTACTAGATACTAGCCTGTTGGCAATTGGTAGGTACTAGCTAAGCTGAACGTACATTGCGCTTCACCCAGTTACTATCCGCAGATTGATCGGCACCGCATCGCAACGCACCATCCCCTTTACGTGCCCGAGTGTCATCTGCAGTTGAACGTCGGGTCGCATCGCATTGTACTGTATTGTATTGTATTGTAAAAAAGTGAACAAAAAATTCTCATAACCACCTATTGCGTTTGTTCTTTGTTCGTTCGTTTGTTTATTCGATATGTAGCTGATGCGACGCGACGCGTATGTTTCGAAATTGTAAATTACCTTCGATCGTCGATGCAATCGTAGCAAGAGGCAAGAGTCAAGAGTAATCGCTCGCCTTTCTGCGTGCATCTCGCAGCGGGTTCCCGTTTTTTACGTTAGTTTTACCTGTACCTATACCGTATACCGATACCGATACCTATACCTATTCGTTTACGTTTACAGTCTACAGTCTACAGTTATATCTACATACAGTAGATACTAGTTAGGTGAAGAAGTGCGCGTAGCCGATTGAAAATGCCCAAATCTGTAAATCGCATTAGTAGGCGCACGCGTGCTTTTCTCGTCGTACCTCCATCCACACGTATATATGTATAATAAGTACTAGTTCATGTACCTATGTACGTTGCCGCATCCAGCATCCATCGCGTATGTACGGTATGCAAGTTTGTAATACCTATACGGCACGGCACGGCACGGCACCTATATACGTTAAAAGAGTATCGGTAGTGTGAACGTGAAGCGACATGTGACTGGTCGAAAATTCGCGGTTTGGTATCGTGTAAATAGTACATAGTACCTACATAAATAGTAGATAGGTATGTACTTATTGGGTAGTAGCGGCCTGAATGCCTGGAAAAACTTAGATTCGAGAAAATTATAAGAAAAAAATTTGAGTTGGAAAAATTGAAAGAAAAAAATCCAAGTTGAGAAATGAAAAATTTGATTTGGTGGTAGGTGGTAGATATCTACTATCTACATACCTATACGCTATACCTACCTACGTAATTTTATGTAGGTATTTTATTTTCATTTTCAGTGTACCACGTACCGTGTATCTGTATGGTATTGGTATCAACATTTACCTACGTCTACGTGTAGTCCTAGTCCTAGTCCTAGTCCTATACGTGCATGCGTACGTCTACGTAGGTACTAGGTACCCTAAATCTGTATTACCGCTGGTACGAAGATTAATAATTTTACCTGTACGTTAATATACTTACATTACTTACCTACCTCTATCACGTATCACGTAGACGTACGAGTACGACCAGTAAGCACTATTTTTTTCAATTACACGCGTATAGTTCAAAAACTCGCGTTCTCTTCATTTTCCTTTCCACGTTTCTACTTCTACGAGTTTCAGTAGAATCGTAAAATATTTTTCGCTGGAAAACGTGTAGGTCGCGGCCGTACACTATAGGTGTACTTGAGAACAAATTTTCAGCTCCACACGTCACATCTTAAGGCGTGTTGTGTCTTGTGTCTCACAAAATATGTACTACCTACCCATGTATAGGTTTAGGTACTTATTGTTATTATTTTCGGATCTCCCCCCCCCCCCCACTACCTCCGCTGCCCTTCGTCGCAATTATCACGTACACGTACTGTACCGTCCTACCTACGAGTATATTATTCACATGGCGAAATGATGTGATTTCCGACGAGTTTCGAGTTTTACATATGTATAATTTAAATTTAAACTCGTTGAAAAATTGAAAATTATTCTTCTTCCCAGTACGATAAGATATTTTTCGTTAACGACAACGAGCGAGAAAAATGCTTGCTCGTGCTATCGAGTGATCGGCGATCGGCGAAAGCGAGAAAAAGTAACGCCTTTTCTTTCTAGTGTACCTATACCTACCTACCTAGTACCCGCCTAACGAAAATGTTGACCAAAGTAACTATAAGCGCGGTACTCTTTGATTATTCGCATTACCTACTCGTTGTTTTTCACCGCACATTGATCCCGACGGAATTTTTCGCAGATTCGGTAACCTCGCCGAAACGGAATAAGGGAGATAAAACCCGATTATTCTACACGTAAAAAAAGTACGTCATCACTTCATCAGGTATGCAGGTACGTAAAAATACGGACTTAAAAACGGACAAATTATCCAACATTTAGTGTAAGTGTCGTACCAATAACTTTTTTAAAAAAAAGTAAACAGCGGGTTGCAAAAAAACAACCGAAAACTCATTTTCAAGCTCAATGCATGCAACGGGCGCCGCGCCGATGCGTATCGCATCCATCGACTGTAAACTGTTATAAAAAAATGTACTTTTAGCCTTTCACTGGGTAGGCGTTAGGTCGGTACTCGTAAGCGTGGCCAGGTATACATTACATACATACGGTACGTTAAAATTATGCTCACCTAAAGCGAAAACCAGTGAACACGATTCGCTAACCCCCCGAGATGATGTATATCGATGTAAAAAAATTCGTGAAAGTGAATCGAATGGTACAACGGGTCTTTTACGCATTACTATTTACAAACTGCAGAAGTCTTCTCGGTATCTTAGTCTGAATCGAAGAAAATAACGCGGAGTCTACGCAAATGGCTTTAGTTCTGGAAATTACGCGTAATCGAGTCGCAATTCGGTGGTTTTTGAAATTAGGCACTTTAAACACCATTTTAATTATAAACCTGTTCGTATAATTATAAATATTTATATAATCAATCGATCGGTAAAAATCAAACCGGAAAAAAATCAAATCAATCGTAATACATGTACATAAATTGATAGTAATAAGTTTTTTAATAATACAAATCGTAGTACCTAATAATCGAGAAAAAAAAGAAAAAGAAAACGGGAAAAGAAGATAAGAAGAAGAAATAATAATAATAATAATAATAATAATGAAAATAATAATAATTAGGTATCGTAATAGTAATAATAAGAAAGAAGAAGAAAAATAACGTTATTTTCGGCGTGAAACTTTTTAAAAATGCCGACGACGTTTATACATATACGAGTAGGTATAATCGAATCTTATTCGCCACTGAAAGCGAGTTCATTTCGATTTTACTTCAATTTCCGTTCTTCTTTCGCAATCGCAGCTTCGCAACATCGAATAAAAACACCAACAGCATTTATAACGAATTCAACCAACGTACAACTACAGACGCACACCAACGACGGCATTAAAACAAAACAATAATAACAACAATAATACTCGTCGTAAATTGAAAATTACAAGTGTTACTAAATTGCTAATGGTAATATAGTACAAATAGGTACAATTTCGACGTTCATCTTTTAATCGCGACCGGCGCGGCGGCATCGGCAGCCGTTATATGTAGGTATGTATGTAGTAGCATTATACAGTAGGTAGCTAGGTACTAGTATTAACAAGTAGTATTTTTAGTATCATCATTACAGAACGGATGCGAAAATAGGTAGGTATCATTATTGGAAAATACGACGATGCGTCGACAACGATAGTACCGAGACTAATTAGCGACGATAAAAACACTACGCGCAGGGCGGAACAAAGCAGCGCATTACGTAGCACTATACTATACTACACCACACCACCACGCTGACGCTGTACATTACGTACATACATATGTACAATTGTACATAGGTAATATGAACTAACTTACGTAATACATACGTAGACGTACCCAGAGTACAGAGACGTTAGACAGTCAAGACGTCGTCGTATACTTTTACTTACGTACTACGTAGGTACCTACTACCTAGGTACATACCTACATACTACGAAACACGTATATGTATACACGGCTCGGCAAGGGTGGTAACTGGTAGGTTTAGATTGCTGGAGCTGGGAGTGGATATTCGGTATTCTCGATTTCATCTCGGTAGAAATAGAAACAGACTGGATAGGTATAGGTATAGGTATAGGTATAGGTATAGGTATTCGGGTAGCAGATAAGTAAAAGGCGCATACATGCACGTTCAGGTTTACGCGATACGTAAGGATAAAGGCAGTACGATGTACAATGTACATAACTAGGTATTCGGCTTTAAACGTCATTTCATCGCGTTAACAAAAAACAAACGTAAAATACAAATAGAGCCGGCCGCTTGAAATGGGTGCCGTGAGTGTATGTCGCATCGTCGGCAGTTTTCAACGCCCTCGAATGATTACGCGATCGAGTACCGAAGACGTAGTACACTCGACAGTAACGTCGCGTCGGTCGGTCGGTCGGTCGGTCGGTACTCGGTAGCAGGCCTATGTATTGCTATCTATAAACGTGTGGGTAAGGAACGTGATGTATGCGCCAGGTACCACCGCATCGCCCATGAACTGCGCACCGCGTCACACCAAACGAAACGTAAAGCCACCAGCGCGACGTATGTATTATCTATACACAGATGAATGCGATATCATTACATAGGATGAGGTTTGGAGCACGGGAAGAAAATATCGACAATGGTTTGTATACGAATAGGTATTATAAAATAAATATCATCGTTATTACTTCGTACGCGCTATAAATTTCGCGTCCTGTTAAAATACATACAAATATGCGTAGGTAGGTAGGTAGGTATTGGGAGGTATTTATATGCGACACGCGTATTAACGATACTTATCCACCGTATTCGTCTATGGTAATCGAGAAAACGGTTAGTTGGCTATATATTTAAGGCTGCAGAATGAACGAACGTTATCTGAAAGAAAAGCACATTCGTTTCGTATAACGGCATTATTTTGCACAAAATCGCATTTCGGGATTCACGATTCGCGAATCACCTGCGAAAACGCGAATATTCTGGAGCCAGCTTTAGAGGCAGGGCGCGTCGCGTCACGTCCTCCGCGGCCTACTCACCTGACTGACGTGTCTCAGCAAGAACAATTGGAATCTCCGCTCGACGATCTAGCGTCCGGAGTCAATTTAATTTGATCCGGAAATTCGTTAATCATTTCCATTTCGGATTCTTGGGCTAAGGCATTTTTGGCGATGGTTTGAAAGGCTTGCTCGACGTTGGTGGCTTCCTTGGCGGATGTTTCGAAGTACGGAATATTATTCTTACTCTGGCACCATTGTTGCGCACGTTTCGAGTTCACCTGCGAGCGTATCGTTACGAATTATTATTACGAGATACCTAAACGCTAAACCTATCCGTATCCACCCGCACCCGGTAGCTAGACGGCGCGACTGCCTCGCGATTATATACTAACGACCACACTTACGGCGCGATTTTCCAGATCGATTTTGTTTCCCAACACGACAAATGGAAAATTTTCCGGATCCCGAGGCGACGCTTGTACTAGAAATTCGTCTCTCCAACTATCCAGCGCTTTGAATGTATTCTGCAGCGTAACATCGAACACTAAAACGCAACAATCGGCCCCTCGGTAAAACGCTACGCCTAGCGACTGAAATCTTTCTTGACCGGCAGTATCCCAAATCTGTTTTCGTGAAAACACGTCAAAAATCGTGGCGATTAAATTATCACCTCGGCTACATTGGTAGTTGAGCAGCTATTCGTTAGATAAGCGCTAAACAGGTTACACGTCGACCGATCGTAATAATTATCGCCGGTATCGCTCTGATTCGTGTTTTGTCACTTTTGTGCAGCACATTTACGGGACGGGACGAGACAGGTCCAATACGAGGATCAAGTGACTACCTAGTACCTACTACTACAGTACATACTACATACCTTACTACCAACAACGTGAACGTACCGTACCGTACCAACTAAGTACATCATTCATTTTGCGTCGAAGAGTTTGCAAAATGGTTGTGTCGCGACTCGTTTCACAGTACCGCGGAGGATAAGCAAAAGTACCACCTTAAAATATGACGGGCGAAGCGCACGACCGTGTTTCGATTCTGTGCGCGATTTTTTGCAAATTAAAAGATTTCACCTCACGCCGATAATTTGAGCGCAAATATGAGGAAATCTAACCGCCGGTCACTCTTTCAAGAATTACGTGACATGTTTCAGATTACGGACATTGACGAAAATGGGGGAGGGGGGACGAGAAAACTGGAAACCATCAAGGGCGGATAATTGTTGAAACTTGCAACCCGTTTTAAGCGCTATACGAGGGGACATCGCTCGAAAGCCGATCACCGACCTAAGCATTTCTCACCTGCATCGTAACAATTCTGTCGTCGACCATCACTTCTTTGGTCAAGAAATCCGCTCCGATAGTGGCCTTATATTGACCGGAGAATTTTTTGTTGACATATTGATTCATCAACGACGTTTTTCCCACTCCGGAATTTCCCAAAATGATGACTTTTAATAAAACTTTCTTCTTGGTGGCCATAGCTGAGACCCTGCGTAGATATACGTGGCTAACGAGTGGGTATGGGTATGCGAGTAAACGGAGCTAAAAAAAAAAAAATGATCTTTACACATTCGATCTAGCAAACGATCAGTTTTCAACGTTATTGCTACGTTTGATCATCGTTTGATCGAGATCAACTGTATAATCGTAAGAGTTGTCGGTTAACTTCGTCCATGTTACAATTATGCAACGTTGCCATCGAAATTAATATCGTTTCAAATACCTAGTCAGGTACACTCACATATTCAACTGTACCTTCGCCGAATTCGGCGCTTACATTTCGCTTTTGACCATCAGAGAAGCGCGTAAAAGCGCTCATACGAGTTACAAACTTGTTTTCGACAAATCGAAGGAATCCGACAAAAAATAGGAACAAAACTTATTAAAAAATAACAATGAAAAAAAAATCTCGAGTATCTATACCTGATCAGAAATAATACGAGCGTTTACCTTCGATAGTAATGAATAGTTGGACAACAGTCATATACGAAACGCAAAGGTATTACTTAATTACGAAACAGGCCCTTGCCTAGCATCGAACACCATTGCTACGCGAAAAAAATTGAACTACGACGAATCGGGCGATAAAATGTTAGGATCACTCGGAACAATGACAGTATTCACTTTCTCACGAAGCAACGCAGGAGTATGAAAAACACGACGTATTTCAACCGGAATAATAAGCTTACAATCGCCAATATTTTTATCCGATTTTCACGTAATTTCAATAAATCAAGAGACTGGATAATATCACAACGAATACGCCATCTTTTTCATTTATCAATAATATTTCGAGTTAAGCAATTAAATTAAATTATTGTTGTTGTACAGTACAATCGCAAAATAAGTTCGCAAATCGCATTCGCAACAACCAACACACACACAGACAAAAAATAGAAATAACAACGAGGTATGAACCAAGTATGAACCTCTGGACGACCTTGAAACTATGATGACGTAGGACGTAAACGTGAGGATCGTAGATGAAACCGCGACGACCGGATGACCGGAACAAAATCGTATTATATTTTTTTTTATTGATTTTTCAGTTATCAATTCAATTTCAATTCCAGTTTTAGTTTCAGTTTTTACCTTTCACTTTCACGTCTTGTTCGTCTTGTTTCAGTTTCAGTGTTTCACTCGCAAGACGTGACCACGTGACACGTGACCACAGGTTTTTCATTTTTTTTCCTAATTTATTAGTTTCTAGTTTGTGATTTCATTTCATATGTTGTATCGTTGTGGTTGTATCATATGTTGTATTGTATGTAACTATTGATAGTGGTGCCGTTAGTGCCGTGGTACCCTCTTGCAGTGTTGCCAACTTTAAGGATATATCCTCAAAGTTGAGGATTTTTGAGGTCTGTGAAAAATTGTTGAGGATTTCTTTGAGGATATCATGATTTTAGGGATTTTTAAGGATTTTCGAGAAAAATTGAAAAAACGAGCCAAAAACACACATTTTTTATGTTAAAATATCAATTTTTTCTAAATTTTCTTCAAAATTTTCGCGAAGTGCCCTAATTTTTCAAATTTTTGTTCAATTTAGGCCAATAAACGGAAAAATTCTTCAAAATTTTCTAAAATTCAAATAATTTTGTTCCCCGACCCCAATTGGCAGTAATGGCACTCCAAATCTCCGCCTAATTTCTTTGTAAAAATTTCTGAAAAAGGTATAAAAACGGGCTTCGCAACATAATTTGAAGTAAAATTCGTTCAATTTTTACGTTTTTATTCCTTTTTTTTCAGAATTTGGTGATAGGTAACGTTGAAAGTGACGTTATTCGTGAAAAAAAAGGTTAAGGATTTTTTAAGGATTTTTGACCAAGTGCATTTTAGTCGTTATGAGGATTTTTCGATACTTTTGGTTGGCAACACTGCCCTCTTGCCCTCTTCACAGTTCACCCACTGCCCTGATAGATCAAAAGCTAAAAGCGCTTGGGTTGTGTTTTCGCGGATCGCCATTCGTTAAATTCGTTTTACTTTTGTTATTCGTTACTACAGTACGTCGATACTTCGCGATATTTTTTTAAATTTTTACAGTTGTCCGATTATTTTTCACTATATACGTTTGTAGGTATTCGAAGATGTCTCTGGTACGCGTAATTTTTGCCGTGTGTTAGCTTCCGTGCAGTCGGACCGAAGGTATAGAATCCAACATCTGTCTTGTCGAATCGCCGATTATTCCGACAATTTTACAGTCCGATGGCTTCTCGCGCGTTCTAATCATTTTGTTGATAACGCATAGTACACGAGAGACGATTTTGAAGTGGTGTAATTGGTTCGCTGTTTCAGGTGTTTCTCGCCGTTGAAGAAGAAGGAAGCTTCCAGAGTCTTTAATTTGCCGTGAAATCTGGTCGGGCGTTCGTTCGAGTTGATTAGAGTCTGATTCGATGGAAAGAAGAAAGTACTCGTAAGTTTGATTTCAATCGTTTCGCGTCTGCGAACGGTTTCGTTATCCGTTGGCCGTTGGTCTTTGCCGTCGCCTATCGAGAAAGCAATGGTCCGGCTCGTATCGTTACAATCGTATCACCGAGCTACCTACGTCGTACCTAGTTGCTGGACCTATCTTCACCACCACCACCACGTTTCGCACACGGTTGCTTCGCACGTTGTCAGTTCGTCGCAAATGTGGCCGCACAATCTTCATTATTTCATTCGCAGTATTAGTCGGTATTGCCGAGCGAATCGTTCGAAACGAAAGCGTAAAAATTCGAGCTAGAAAGGCGCCATTGTGGCCATCAAACTTGGACTCGGGAGACGTTTGCCGGGTAATTTGCAAAGTTGTTGGAAATTCCCTCGAAATATCGACACGCGATTGTTTATCGTTTTTACTCGCCTGTTCGGTATTAACGGACGATAGTTGTACGTTTTGAAGAATTACGCAGCTGCGAAGATTGAATAATGCCATTAACAAATCGTAAGCGAATCACGACCACGATGACCGATTGCTTTCTTTATGTTGCCGCAACTTTTTCGCCCGATCGCCGCTCGAAGTACCCTCGGGTGTTGTTTACTGCCCTTGGGAAATGCGTGCGCGTGCACTGTGTTTTTCTCGATATTGTAGTCTATAGGTCTTTTCGGGCGACCCGTTTCAGTAAGTTGAAGTTGATGAAGTTTCTGCAACAAAAAGTTACTGAAACCCTACTGAAACGGGTCGCCCGAAAAGACCTTATACCTATGCCGAACTACTTGTACGATGCAAACGTTTTACGTATAGGATAGGTAAAGGGTAAAGGGTAAAAGGTGAAGATAACGATAAGTACCGGATAACGCGATTGCGATACGTAAGCGATAGTCGCATCGCGTCGTTGTGTCGTAGTAGGTAGCTAGGTAGTACATAGGTACGTGACGACGACGACTACTACCACTACTCCTCCACGTGCCTCTACTTACACAGATCTTGGTGCAGAACTGTAGATATTCACTTCCAAGAATTACCTACCTACGTAGTACGTACGTATAATTTGTAATGCAATGTTGATTGTGTGATGTGCGCAACTGCGCAACCAGCGCGAAGGTAAAACGACGCATTTTTTGTCGCAGAGTGCGTACATTTTTCATATAGGTACCTACCGAAATGAAAAAAAAAAACCATTACCTTTTCCAACGTATTGCAGCCAACAAAAGTTTGTAAGCAATCGTATTCATTTGATGGTTTCAATTCATTAATACCGGCGCGGTGGTCGGCGTTCGCCGGTTGCCGGTTAACGAGCATCGAACCGAAAAACGTCGCGTCGCGACGTACGGCGAGGTGTTGTACCGACGCGACGCGACGTTTGGAAGCTTCGTTGAATGATTCGATATCGTCGTTCGATTTGTCGCGTCGCGTCGCTTTTCTGTTGTAGTGTAAGCGTTAATGCAATACATACTATTTACTTACTTACTTCACACAATGACGTGTATTATAGGCACATGAAATACCTACGTATGTAGGTATTACATTTTATATTATATTATATTGTATTACGCAATACCTACGTAGACGTACTCGTAACTTGTACATGTAGTAACTAGTAAGTAACTGACGCGGCGATGATTTTTTTCTATTTTTGTTGTTTGAAATGTAGGACGTCTGGCGATTCGCTGTACGCCATACTCGCTTTACCAAAAACCGCCACCTCGGACGACATCAAGAAAACCTATCGTAAGTTGGCGCTTAAATACCACCCGGACAAGAATCCCAATAATCCGGAGGCCGCGGAAAAGGTAGCTACGCTTTCGCTTTCATTTTCATTTTCACTTTCACTTTGCTGTTCGTAGACGTATTCGCGTCTTCGCAGTATTCACTAGTCAGTAGTCAGTACCAGCACTAGCGATTATCTAATTACGTGGCAATGTAAAATGATTCGCGGAGCTATTTTGCATAATATTGTGACCGTGGGGAAAGAAGAAGGTTAGTGTCCAGGAAGTTTTCAGTGCTTTCTCCGATGGAAGTGGTTCCAAACTTGTTGGACACGACGCGACGGGACGCGTAGTTTTCACGCTCGCGCTACACCTGTAAAAGTAAAAAATTCTTCATTTCTGTCTAAAACTATTTTTGTAATAACGAACGAACGAACGCACGCGACAAATGAATGCAGAATGCCGGTCTCCAAACTGCCGTGAACAGTTGGCAACACTGCACTAGTGAAGTGCACAAGTGTATAATGCACAAAACTTGCGCCACCAATTAAAATCTTGCAACGAAATCGAGAACAAAATATGAAAACTTTGAAGGCGTTTTTCTGGAAAAGTCGTTTTGGACACTAAGCGGCGTTTTTCTCGCCCCACCCCGCGGTCACAAGGCAACGTAGGTACGCTAAGGTATAATACCTAGGTATTTCGTTGTCAAACATTTCGTCTGGAATGCTGTAGACCACTGTTGGCGCTGGACTGGAGTAATTTTCAGCCTTTCAGCTTCAGCATTGTTTAACGAGGACGCGACGCGACGCGACGTTATTCTACACAATTTAGTTATTTTACGTTCGGTATTCTATTGTAGGTATAGGTACATACCTTGCACGTATTTATTATTTTGCACAATTATTTTACGTTACGTTATTTTAAACGCGAAATAATTGGTACCTATAGGCCATATTACGCATTCGTTGGTACATATTTTACGTGTAGAATAACAACGCCGCGCCGCGCCGGTCAGGCGGTCAGTACATATGTACCTGTACCTGTACCTGTACCTGTACCTGTACGTGTCGCGTCGCGTCGCAAACGTATACGTTTACGTAGAACGTAGGACGTAGGCTGTAGGACGTATCGGTCGCACACGCGAATGCATTACTGCATTACACGTTGGTGTTTGTATTTTTAGTTTTGCCGCCAGTTTTGGAGGCACCAAAATACTAACGTGTACTCGAAGTGCGATGGTACTCGTATTTTGTTAATACATCTAGGTAGTACATACAACATACAAAATACGAGTAGGGCTAGGGCTAGGGCTAGGGCTAGATGGTACCTAACTGTAACTACCTAGTATCTAGTATCTAGTACCTAGTACTTGAGGCTTGAGGCTCATTTATATTTGCGCTGAATTTTTCTCTGAAAAAAGTTGTTTCTGTGTTTTCACTTTTCATACGGAACTGTTTATAATAGGCACTGAAAGATTTCAGTGACAAAATCCAGCGTCATCGTCATTATAAACAACTCTCTGGTATCTACACTTGGATAGTACAAAAAAAAAAAAAAAAAAAATTACCTCCTATCATACTTCCTCCGCATCCGTATCCAATGTAGGTACAGGTAGGGTATCTACTTGTGTCTACGTAGTAGGTAGTAGATAGTAGGTAATTACGTAGGTATTTATGTCGTATGTATGTAGGTATCGGTAACTACGCTAACTAGGTATCTCTACCTCTACCTCTACCTCTATTTAATGCGATAATTTTCTTATTGTTATTTTCGTCTAGTTTAAAGATGTAAATCGAGCTCACACCATTTTAAGCGACGATACAAAGAGAAATATCTACGATAATTACGGTTCGCTGGGACTATACATTGCCGAACAGTTTGGAGAAGAGAATGTCAATACGTACTTTTTGGTCACGTCTGTTTGGTGCAAAGTAAGTCTTATTACCAGCACCATCCACCCACCACCCACTACCCGCAACCCACCAACAGTCCGACGGTACCGTCGCGTCGGCTCTTATACGTGTATTACGTAGTCCAACTCGATCTTGATCTCGATCTAGATAATATTAATTGGCGCGGCGTTTTCATTTATTTATTTATTTATTTATTTATTTATTTTTTCCAGGCTTTACTAGCCTTTTGCGGAGTGATTACCGGTTGTTATTGCTGTTGCTGTTGCTGTTGTTGTTGTAATTATTGTTGCGGCAAATTGAAACCCAAACCTCACGACGAATCTGGAACTTATCAAAACTTGAATGTGAGTACATATTGAAATGCGAAAACTCGAACGTTACGTTACGTAAGCGCAAGGCAGCGTGAAAACGGACGCTACGCCAAGCCGAATCGAGCCGTCTGCGTGGCACGGCTGGGCGTGGCGCAACGCGACGCGACGCGGTACTCTGTTTAAGTAGAGATTGCCTAGCGCCTATCGCTTATCGCTTCGCTTTGCTTTTCCACTTGTACAACTTAAATTTTCCATCTCGTTGAATTATCCGCGTTCGTTTCGTACGCCAGCGTCACTTCTTCGCATCCAATCATTAGAGCCGCTCTACCGTGCCACACAGCGCCGCGTCGCGTCGCGTCGCGTCCTACTCGCACGCATGTAATGTACCGTGTGCTGTACTAGGTATGCGAATGCCGATCGCTGCTGCTGCTGCTGCTGCTGCCGCCACTACCTATATTTGTTTTCCTTTTAACGTTCATTATCGTTTGATTTTTAGATAAGTCTTAAATCGACGCTATTTTACGTAGGTACATTTATTTGTTGGTAACGTGGGTCTAGGCGTAGAGGTATCACCGGTACGGGTACAGGTACGGGTACGAGTTGATATTTATTGCAGCAGTTGCCAAGCCGAGCACCGCACGCTCCAGAAATTTGAAATCGTGTAAAACCTGTGAATTTGGTGGTACAAACGAAAAGCGCGAGCGCGCGTTCGAAAGTCGAAAATCCGACCAATTTACGTATGAAAATGTTATTACGTACCTGTACCTGTATCTATGGCTCTGTGTCTGCGTCGCGTCGGTTTTTTTGCGTATATCTTTACGAAGTACGTATATAGTACGTATATAGTACGTAGTACGTTCGTGTAATCGTAATCTAACGGTAAACGCAAAATCGAACAATGCGGCTTCAAAATCTTGACATCATCGCACCACTACAAATGCAAATCTGTACCAGTTCATGTACCAATTTGTGTACTTTTTCAGAAGGGGGATGGACGAAAAAATTTACATCGATTCTTATGGGAGTTGTATCGTTTTTTAAATTTTTCTCAGTTTTGATGCGTTGAATTTGTTATTTTTTGATAATTTCAACGAGTCAAGCTCTCAAATTAGTCAAATTTGTCAAAACAAAAAGAATTAAACGCGTGAAAAATGAAAAAAATTGGGAAAACTATAGACCTGCCTTAAGAATCAATGTTAATTTTTTCGCAATCTCCCTTTTGAAAAAGTACACAAATTGATAATGCGCATTTGTAGCGGTAAATGTGACGTCACACTTTGAAGCCGAATGATCCCAGTTCCTCGTTCCTCGTTCCTCGCCGCGTTGCTGCTGTTGCTGCAGCTCGTGTACAGCTTAAACTTGCGCAACGAACCTAGTGCTTCGCATACTGCCTACGCCTACGCCTACGCTGTAGATAAGAGACGAGACGAGACGAGACGAGAACGGGTCTGGTGGTCTGGGCAGTTAGACCTACGACCTACAGGTAAGTCTACGGTACGTCTACGTAACTGCGTTGACATACCAGTACAGTACGCGCACTACATATATATTCCAAGTCATCGCATGCGTTACGCATTATTCTGCGATTAGTGCGATTACAAACCAGAAACCAGAACCACACACCGCACCGCACTGGTAGACGTGGAGTGGCGTTTTGCGTTTTGCGTTATGCGTTATCGTTGATTCTCAGCCGTATCAGTGCATCATACGTAAATAAATGTATTATAGGTATCAGGTAAGAGGTACCTGTCATTGTATCGTACCCTACGGCAGTACGAGCGTCGAACGCGTAACAAATACGCAGTCGCACTAGCACTAGCACTCACTACGTCTACGTACCTACCTACGCCTAGCTACTACCCACCTATTGTTTGTTAATAATTCTTATAGGTAGGCAGGTAGGTAGGTAGGTAGTAGGTCGATACGTACCACGTACTACGTAGACGTACTTGATAATCGCTTTTCGCCATTCGCCATTCGCCATTCGCTATATTCAGTAGTCGTTATAGTCTGGTAGTCCGTATTCGTTTCAATTTCACCTACGAATGTCATGAATTTCAATAACGCTCGTAATTTTCGTCGGTAGACGTTTTGAGTTTGCATTTAGTAGCTTTTTCGACCTCCTTTTTTTTTCTTTTTTTTTTGTGTTGTAGACCGAAGACGGACGCGGAGTCGTCATCAACGAACAGCCCAAATCATCTGTAAAGGTAAACACGCTTAAAACAATTAATCGATACCTACTTGTAGTTACCTAATTGTACATGCACATATACCATACCATACCATACCTATGATTGTTCCTGTTCCAACTCCAACTTTCGTTGTTGGCCGCTGTAGTCCTACTTGCGAATACACTGTGTAGGGGTAGGCAATTAGGCATAACGCGTTGTGCCTTAGGTACCTGGAAGGCCTCCATCGTCCCTCTCTCTCTTTCATCCTGTCACGTCACGTCGCGTCGTTGTAACGTTTACGTTACCAGCGCATACGACGCGACGCAGCGCAGCGCAGCGTCTGTATTTTCCGACCGACGCACAAGGAGCGTAGCGGTGGGGCGGCGTACCATAGTTGTACGCTTTGTAGACGAATTATTGATGGTATACCTACACGCTACACCAACACCTACGCCTACGCCTACGCCTAAACTTAGTAACGTAAGACTTGAGAGTATCTCCGTCCAGTGCGATACGTAGATCAGCGATTTTGTACAGAATCTAAGTAGAAACTGTGATCGGCGATCCATCAACCGTTTTTACTACCGTCTATTCTTTATCGCCTTATCGTTGCGCGGTGCCGAATTGACTAAGCGACCAAGGTGACTAGCGCACGCGCACGCGCACGCGAACCGGCGGGTGGACTGACGCGGACGCGGACGCTGACGCTGCAATATTTCTCGTATGGATGGATATTTTTCAAGTTGACCGTACTCCATACCGCGTGCGTTGCGTCGCGTCGCACCGTACCGTACCGTACCCACGCCCGATCCGCTCCGCCATGCTGTGCTGAGCTGTGTGCTGGTAGGCAGGCTGGCTGGTTTGGGTTGCACGTTGCACGTTGCACGTTGCACGTTGAACGTTGAACGTTACATTTTCCCACGTTCAGATAACACATATTTTCTATACGAGCATGTATCTGTTCGAGTGCAATCGACTAACGTGTAACGTATGTCGCGCCTCCGCTTGCGCTTGCGCTTGCGCCTCCAGTATGCCTAGGCGAAGGTAAATCACGTTTGTACAATAGCCGACGGCGCGACGTGATGCGCCGCGCCGGTATTTACACCTAGCTCGAACTATACGCGACAACGCCGATCAATCACGGTATTGCTATTCTCGCGCGATTGTATCGATCATTTCCCGCATCAGCGTCAATGGTATGTATATTGTGTGCCTGTCGTCTGTTTGTTTGCGCGCGCGCGTGCGCGCGTGTGTGTGTGTGCGCGTGTGTTGAGGTTCTGCGTACCTACGTATGTAATGTATACGCGTGCGCGTGCGCGTGCGCGTGTCTTGCGCAGTACATTTTTAGTAGCCTTTGCCGTTTCAGCTGTTTGCGCTCGTACCTTTAACGTAACACGTTTCATGTACCTATACCGTACCTTCCTATTTAGACCTACGACTGACTGCTTTACGTATACGTCATCGTCATCGCCATCGCCATCGCCATCGTCATGCCTTTGCCTATAAGTAAGCAATTAGTACCTGTACCTACCTACCTACCTACGTAATGTACCGTCAACTCAATCATGTACGATGTCCGATGACCGATGACCGAGTAACCAAGTACTAGGTCAACAGTTGACTGACCCTACCTCTTATCTGTTGACCGAGTGACTAACGTAAGTAGCGGTAGCGGTAGCGGTAGCATGTAGCGTGTGATTGTTACCGCTTTCGTGCGGAAAACCCTTCGAGCGAATTTCGCCATTTTCACCTTGCGAATGGAATCGTAGAAATTGATTTTACTTTTCTCGAACCCGCAACCGGCAACCCGAGCATACGACATTACGACACCCTTAGCAAGTCGGTTGCTGCCGGGTCGCAACACTTGGAGGTCGAGTATTTGGAATACTGGGTTCTGGGTTTTTTAAAATTTCGGCGACACAACGACGACTCCACTTGACTCGACTCGTTGCTTGGTTTTCTTTTTATTGAAAGTCGGCCTCGCGCCGGGCGCCGCTTGCGATCAAACTTTGCTTCTGCTCAATTTTATTTGACATTTCTATCGTTAACCGCTCGCACGCGGTTGCCTTTTGCCTGCGCATTACATAATAAGTATATACCACATACATAGGCAGTTAGGCACATATAGGGTATGTAGTGTACTATTACTATGTGTATGTACATCTACATACCATATACATATATAGTACATGGTACATGGTACATGGTACATATTACATACCTATTACCTAACCGTACAAAGAGAACGCTGCTCGGATGTGTGTAAGTATGTAGCTAGGTAGGTTGTTATGCTTTTCGTGAACACCATTCTCTGTTATTTATCATTATTACGTATTATCTTTTCCCTTTCCCTTTCCCTTTCCCTTTCCCTTTCCCTTTCCCTTTCCCTTTCCCTTTCCATTTCCATTTCCATTTCCCTTTCCCTTTCCCTTTCCTATCACCGTTTCATATATCTTTTATAATAATTAATAAGTACTTAAGTACCTACCATATGTAAGTATCTCTTTCCAACAGTTACAATTCAAATAGGTTTAGGTACAGACACAGAGCGCTGACGAGCTGACTCGTTGAGTTGCGACGTTTTGTCGTTTTTCGCTGTAAAATTACGACTTACGAGTAACCTTACTCTTCGACGTCAGGCCAGATCAGCTAGTTCGTGCTTCGTGGTCAGTCTTCGTATTGTGTCATGTGTGCGCATATATCGTGTACTTACTACTTAGTAGCTTCGCACTTGTGACTGACTGACGATTTCAGCATCACGCAAGACGTGCGTCGTGTCGCGTCGTGTGCGTCGCGTCGCTTCAAGCGTCAGCAGCCAAGCAGCCAACCCTTCGCTTGGTTTACGTTAGGTCGGTGCTTCGAACCTACGCTACGCTACGCTGCGCTGTCGCCTGTCACCTGTCACCCGAAGCTGTTGACCGATTCCGTCCCCGTCCAAAGTTTTTTTTACGAAACAGTCGTCGCGTTACCTAGACCTGGGTATTTTACTTATTCGACAGAGCAGGAAAAACAAGCTACATATTAATGCAAACGCGGCAAGTAAAATTCGTTAGCGGAGAAAGAAGGCGGGGGAGGTTAAAGGTAGAAACGGTGAGAAAAGGAGAGGAGAGGAGAGGAGAAGAGAGGAGATGAGATGAGACGCGATATGTTATCGACGTCGCGCGGCGGCGCGGCGGTGTTGAAAAGTTTCTTAGTCGTGACAGCCGCGCGATATCGCAATTTTTGTATTGCATCGCATCGCATCGCAGCGCAGCGCAGCGCATCGAGCGAGTATGTTTCACTCGTGCACTCGTACACTGTACAGCTAAGTAAACGGGTAAACAATACTTGAAAAATGGCATGGCATGGCATGGCATGGCATAGACCGGAGCCGTTGCGCTGTATGTAGGAAGTAGTACGTAGTACGTAGTAGGTAAAAGGTACTAGGTACTAGGTACATGCTACATGGTACAAGTACCACCATCATTTACTAGTAGCTGGTAGGTACTAGGTACTAGGTACTAGGTACTAGATACTCGACTACATCTACATATGTATATCTACGTAAGTACGATATGTTTACTACATACGTATTTACGACGTCGGCGCTGGCGCTGGCGTTGCGTTGAATTCGTACTGGTCGATGAAAACTTACCGCGTACGATATTGGTTTGCGCATTTTTGCAGGAAGAAAGCGAAGACGACGTATTGGCTGGTCGAAGTTGTAAAGATGAAAACACGGTCACGTCGCAACCTACCAACAATGCGACTAGTTCAACGAATCCTTTCGCCGCTTACGCTATGCCTCCTCCATCCGGGGTAAGTGCCACAGAAAATACGTCATTGAAATCGTCCGATAAAGTTTCTTACGCGACTGGTAAGTGAACTCCTTATATCTACTTACCTACGTCAACCATTCGTTTTATGGCTACGAGTCACCGGCCACCGGCCACCGGCCAACATGTCAAAGACGCGCGGCTCGGCTCGGCTCAACGATGGTCGGTATACTTACCTCGAAATTTTGAATCCCAAACCGCCGCGCCGCGCTGGGTGCTTATACTGCTATCCGGTCGCCTCGCCTCGTCACGTCACGTCTCGCCTTGCCTTACCTTGGCTTGGCTTGTCTTGCGTTGCGTCCGTCGTTACGCTCTGTCACTCAATTTGAGATGGTTGGTGCAAAAATTCGTAATGTGGCATATTACCCAGCTTTCGCTTGTGCAGAAAATGTAGAAATACACCGACCACGGCCATCCCGCCATATTGAATTCGAGATACAGCTCGTCTCGAAAATTGTTTCAACTCGCGGTTGATTTGAAGATGAAGGGGAAGGGGAAGGGGAAGTCGAAGAGGAGGAGGAAGAAGGAGAATCAATTTTTCAAATTTTTTACGTATACGAAAAATCAACATAGGTAATACTCGTAGGTGTTCACTTTGTAGAAAAGCTGGAACATTGAGGAAATTTTGAGAAAGAAAAATAGATCGATTGATTAACCGAAGTTATAAGTTCTCACGCCGTGACGACGCGACGCGACGTGACGCGACGGTCGGTGAAGAGGAACCATTGATCCGTCGATCGGCGTTCTGAATGACCGGTGGCTGGTGACTGATGTCTGATGGGTAACGCTAACAACCACGCATGCATGCAATACCTAAATGAGACGTGTTGCGCGGCACCGACGACTGACAGCTGAAAATATGATTTTCTCGTTTGCGTCGCGTCGCGTTCGAGTCGGCAAGTCTTAGCTTCAAAGTTACGACGACGTGACGTGACGTGACGTGACGTGACGATAAAATTGTCCAAGCGCCGCGCCGCGTCGCGTCGTGCAAATTACTCGAGTAAATGCCATTATACCACGCCACGCGGCCAACTTTGTTTCGCTCTTCAGCATCTGTTCGAAGCGACTCCAGACTCGAGTAGTCGTGTTTTTTATTCTCATTTTCTGTTTCGCCCGCGACGCGGCGCGCAATCGATTTGTTCGTTCAGTTGGTGCATTATTTTAATGGGTAACCAGCTAACTAATGCGTATGCGTATACGTTGTATAATATGTCATTGTATCATGCAGGTATTGTATATGTGGCGTTCTATAGGAAAAGGTACAACATTGCCGCAAATGTCAAAATTGAGTTATTGCCATATTCTGAAACTAGATAAAATTACCTTTCGAATGAGCTATTAGCGAGCCTTTTTCGTGAAAAATTCGCGGAGTTATGACGTTTTGAAAAGTGAAGTTGAAAAAACATAGTTTCGAGAAAAACGCGTTTAAAGTTTTTGAACGATTTTTTTCGTGAAAAAACGTATTTATGGTCGAAAAATGTCAATTTTTTTTTTAAACTGGTAGGAAATTTTGTGTAGAATCCGAAAAAGTGGGTTTCAGAACCCTACGAGGCCACCAGTGTTGCCAAAACAGCGATAAAAATGACCTAAGTGAACACAAATATGAAAAAATTTACACTTTATTCAACTCACTCCACCACTTCAACGGTCATTTTACACTACTTAAAAGTTGTTTCACGTGTTGTGGGGTATCTCATATGAAAGTAGAAGGATGAAAGTACCAAAATCCATCAAAAACAAAAAATCGATATTTTTGACCCTAATTCACATTTTTGCGTTTTTCTCGAAATCAACTTTGCGGCAATGTTGTACCTTTTCCTATAGAACGCCACATATCAGGGTGTCTACAGGTCGCGAAAGTCGCCATAAAGTCGCAAATTTAGGTACATTTTGCTAGCGTAAGTCGGTCGCGAAAAATTCGCAAAATTCACCCAAAATTCATCAATAGGTGGGGGAGGGAGGGAGGGGGGGGGTGTGCAAATTGAGAGGTAGATACATGGAAAACAGTCGAGAGAAAGTCGCGAATTTCGAATTTTAAAAATCAGTAGACACCCTGTATATGTTTCAAATTGATCTAAGAAATTCGCGCGTATAACGTGCCACGCCGCGCCGCGCCGGTGCCACTGTTTGCTCGTATTCAATACTCGGTACTTAGCTACTTATGTACTACGAATAATCATCTTCGGGCTGTGGTTACGGCTACGTTTTCCGTCAGCTCTGCGGGAAATCGTAAAACTGTTGAATCGTACGAGGTACGATGTACGAGTACTTGAGTACAACGATACGTGTACAATACGATGCGATGCGATGCGATGCGATTCATCAACGTGCGCGCAATTCATTACCTACTCGTAAAATTGTCGGACGAAAAAAAAAAATGACACCGCGTCGTTAAATTTCACCCTCGAAGGTGTACATGTGTTCGTGCGTGTGTGGGTTCTTTCAGCCACTGTGAATCAGTAGATAGAGGTACGCAAAGTACTTAGACTTACCTAATAACTAATTACCTACACGTACGTCGCGTCGCGTCGTACACCTGATGTTTTTCAAAACTCTGATTCTTATTACGATAACTGTGGTGGTGGTTTTGATTTTTATGAGCGAACAATTGTCGTATGGTATGTCGTAACGAGAATCGCCGGCGCCGCGCCGCGTCGCGCCGCCTTGGAGAACGTACTAGGTAGTAGGTAGGTACTAGGTACTTGGATACCAGTACTACTAGCTTTATTTCAATTCCCACTCGCTTCGCCGGCAGTATTTTGAAAATTTTCAACAAAAAAAAAAAACGCCGCAAATTCGGGCAAACGTGACTGAAAGTGCATACTACATACCGACGTTTCCTACTTTGAGGTATAATCCAACGACGCGACGGCGGCGACGCGTCGCCACGCACCTTTTTTCGTTGCCGCCCGCGACATTTTTTTGTAATGGAGTCCTCTACCGCATATGTCATCAACGTTATCGCTTAGGTCTCGAGTCTCGAGTAGCGTCTAGCGTCTAGCGTGTAATGCGTAGGTAATGCGTAGGTAATGCGTATTGCGTATTGCGTATTGCGTATTGCGTATTGCCTACTGTACCTATAATTGTTGCATTTGTTTGGCTTTCTGCAGGAATGAATCAAAACTAGCGGCTGAGTTTACAGCTGAAGCCCGATGTCGAATGCGAATGGTGCAAAATTACCCGCATACGTATCGTACGCGTGTACTTGTAATATAATAGTCATCGTCATCGTCATCGTCATCGTCGCTACGTCCAACACAGCCCGTCAAAATAATATTCGCACGATGGCGCGTCGCGAAATGCAACTACATACCTACATTATACATAAGTATATCTACCTATCAGCGAAGGCGGCGTTTGCGGCGTTTCTTCTTCTCTCCTCCTCCTCCTCCTCCTCTTCCTAATCTTTGTTTTTCTCAATTTTTTTTTCTTCTTTCACGCAATATCTTTACCTATCTAACTACATATTAGCTAAGCTACCCCGCGCCCGCGCTATCACACCATTTTGAGAATGGAGACGATCAACAACCAACAACCAACAACCAACAATCAACGATCAGCGATCAGCGAACGAAGACCGAGACGGAGATGGAGACGAAGCGAAAACTCATCGAAATAAGAAAAATTCGCCGGCAGCGCGGTTATTTCACCCATTTTTCTCATTTTTACCTTTTACTATTTGTAAATTATCGCTATTCGTTAAGCTACCTACCTATTATGATTATTATCGATTATCGATTATCGATTATCGATTATCGTTACGTAACGTTACGTTACTATTATCACATTTATCGCTACGTTAATTTAAATTATCTACCTACCTATGTACATGTTTATTTGTTACTGTCAACTTTTACGTTTACGTTTACGTTGATAGGTCTACGTCCTCGTCTAGGTACACGAAACACGATAGCGGCGTTATGCCTTACGCCTTACGCCTTATGCCTTATGCGTCGTCGTCGCCGTCGCCGTCGCCTGTGGGATTGTAACGTCGCGTCGTATAAATCGAAACCATCTATGTCTCGTCGCGCCGCGCCGCGTCGCGTCGTAACGTTAACGCGGGCATCGACTTTTCAGTTGGCTTATATGTTACGTACGTTGTACTGTTGTACTTACGTTAGCTAGCTGTAGCTGGGAAGGTGTTGAGTGTGTTGTGTGTTGTGTGTTCAGTGTTACTTGCTATACACGCGTACTTGGTGTAAGCGTACCTTACTAACTGTAACTGTAACTGTAACTGACAGTGAGTCCTGAACCCGTTATCCGAGCCCGCCTGTTTACCTGTTTACGTGTTTCAATTTTCAACCGTTTCTTTCCGTTGCGTTGCTTTTTTCTTCTTTTTTCGGCCTTTTTTTTTTCGCACACCTCGTACGCCCGCGTCCGCGTCCGCGTCCGCGTGCGTGTATTGTGTAAATGTATATGTCGTATGTCGTATGTCTATATTTGTATTTGTATTTTGATCGATGTGATAATCAGCGAGGTTTTGCGTAGGCTATCGGTTCGTCAGTCCGAATAGCATCGTAAATTTTCTCGCGAAAAGCCACCACGTTCGAATGCTTAATCGCCACGCTGCCACGCTGCCACGCCGCCACGCCGCGTAGCGTAGGTCCGGAAATTTTGTTCTTTGCAATACGCGACTCCTCTAAGTAGCCAACTGGTATTTGTAATAATTGTAAAGCTCAAAATGACCTTTTTGCCGCTGCGCCGCGCTCCACCCATTGGTTTCGTCACTTTCGTCCCATTGTACGACGCGGCGCGGCGTACAGCAAAACGGAAATAACACTCGTTCTGAATAGTACCTACTACCTACTTCTTACTTCTTACTACCTACTACCTACTACCTAGACCTAGACCTATCGGTTGTTGCCCGTTGTCCGTTGTCCAATGCTATGTGTATAAATGTACCTATAGGTATAGCGATGTGTTTAGCTTCAGCAGTTAGCTGTACCGTTCGCAATCGCAACAGTATGTAACGTATACGATGTACCATGTACCATGTACCATGTACGATGTACGATGTACGGTATACCTATCGACTTTTTCCTACCTAGTACCTAGTACCTAGTGCTGTCTGCTGTCTGCTGTCTGCTGTGAATGTCGTGAATGTCTATGTCTATGTCTATGTGTGTCTGTGTGTCTGCGCGTGAATTTACAAGTGCGCTGGTATGGTACCGGTACAGTACATCAGTACATGTACATACGAGTAAGTATAGTAAGTACCAAGTACGTAAGTACATATGTTTGTATTGTACGTGTGTCGGCGTACATGCGGATTAGGTGTAGTTGTAGGTACTTTCCGGCAGGAGACGGTTTTACGAGTATAAAATGACGAAAAGGAAAGTTAACGAACGAACAAACGAAAGAAAGAAAGAAAGAAAGAAAGAAAGAAAGAAAGAAAGAAAGAAAGAAAGATGATTTCGCTGAAGAGTCGCGTTTTTAAATAAAATTTCATTTAGGTACCCTATTTGTAGTCTGGTCGTTGTTTCTCGCGAATTGTACGTAGGTAGTGGCTAGTGGGTACTTGAGTACTAGGTACTAGGTGTCCTATCCTACTAGCTATAACTGTAGCTCTAGCTCTAGCTCTAGCTCTAGCTCTAGCTGTACTTATCCGAAACCACCGCTCCTCTACCTATGTCATTTTGAAATCGTTTCGTGTTCGTATCGATGTAGGCCCTCTTTTTGGCACAAGGCAACCTTTAGAGTTTTGACTCGGTCACATTTTTACTTTCCAAGTGCCTACGAGTATGTTTGTTGGCCTGCGCCGCGACACGCCGCTCATATTTTCACATTTCAGTTCCCAGCAGCCCAACATCTCGCTTCTTCTATCGCGATAAATTAATACACGCGTACGTCTAGGTATAAACCGCCCTCGCTCGGACACTGGTCTATACCTATACCTATACCTACCTTCATGTTGGTGGGTAGATAGGTAGATAGGTATATAGGTATTAGGTAGGTACTCCTAATTGCGTATGTGATATGCGCGTCACGTCGCGCGCTGCGCTGGTTACATTTGCGTTGTAGGTACAAATAGGACACGGGACGATTCCACGATTCCACGATTTTACGATTTTAGAACGTCGCAGCGTATTATCTAAGTGTGTATTATCTAGTGATTAGTGATTAGCGATTATTTAAGCGTGCAGTACTTACTGCCTAGTACATGGTACGTGGTACATACCTAACCTACGCGTACATTATTACAATACGACGGCGACGCGGCGCGACGCGAGTCTCAAATTATGAACTTTCTTTCTGTAAAAAAAAATTGGGGGAAAAAAAACCAAACAAACTAGTCTTGCGATGGCGTTTGGACGCGTCCGCGTGCGTGCGTATTTTTTTTTCTTTTCTTTTTTCTTTCGCAATTTATATCTCTACTTGTATTATTATGATTTTGTATTTTAAGTCGGATTTTCATTTACGATTACCTATTTTTGTTTTCTGTCTTCGTTTCATCAAGTTGTATAAATGAAATACATACATCGTATCTACCCATATTCTTCTACGTTTATACTGGTGGCGGTACCCACCGCGACTACGACTACGACTACGACTACGACTCGACTAGTTTTTCTGAAATGCAACTAAATCCACTTTTTTTCGAAACGGTGAAAAAATTGATAAAAATTTGTTTTTCCGAAATGCAGCGAGCGCGAGCCCTGATAAATTCCAAAAAACGTCCCATAAATGCTAAAACCTTCCAAGTGCCAAATTTATCATTTTACAGGAGAACTAAAAAAACGTAACAAAATTTGCATCGCGCTTATGGGTCACTTTTGACAGTTTCGACCGAAATTGGGTCAACGGCCATTTTTGACCCTTATCAGGAAAGGCCCTTAGCGACGCTGAAATTAAATTAATGAAAATATCCTTTAGCGTACGGCCGTGAAAAATGTGAAATCGTGGTTTTCGAAATCTGTTGAAAATATGCGAACTTGACCACTTTTTGAATAATAACTAATAAAAAATACAGCTGGGCGAAGGGGCAAGGGGAAGGGGAAGGGTAAAGAGAGGAGTGAGATGTCCAATTGTCCATATTAAAAGGGCCGGCCGGCCGGGCGCAAATAGAAATTTGCCCAAGGTGCAAAATTATGAAATCTGCAGCTGGTAATGTAAAGCCTGAAGCGTTTAGAAATCTAAAGGGCAGCTAGGGAGCTAGGCAGTAGGCACCTACGAGTACTTGTACATGGTGTCCATTCTCTGGAAAACCGGGAAAAGTCAGGGAATTTTGGAATTTTCTCTGGAATTTTTCAAAAATCCCAAAAAAATGTAAATCATTTTGAAAAATGTTATTTTGCTTAGTTTATTATAAATTTTTCAAAAAATTTCGCCCTCGCTCCGCTCGGGCCAAATTATTACATCTTTTATCCAATTATTGTCTTATTCATCATTTTTTGTCGGTCGTAATGTACAATAAAATTGATATTCAAAATCCATGTCTTTGTCCATTGAATTATGAATTATCCAAAAAAAATTTCCCTCGCTACACTCGAGGTAATTTACACTCTTTCTTTCTGCAGAATTTATTTTTAATCTGAAGTTTTTTGGAAACTTATTTTTTAATGAGCTGTGATGAGAAAGAAATGTCACGATACCCTTGACCACGATGTTGAAAAAAAAAAAGGGAGGGAATGAAACAGAAATCGAAATTATTGGCCATGTTTTGGAAAACATGAATGAGGGAAGAGTGGTAAATTTTCATCTTTTGAAGATCTTTTTTCGCAAAAATTTTCGCCCTCGCTTTGCTCGGGCTCAACACATTTATATCTTTTCATTCTCATTCACTTTTTCATTTATTGGTACAAACTAAAAAAATTGAAAGGGATTGGGTGAATTTATAAATTTGAGACGAGTGTTTTTCATTTTGGAGGGGGAGGGGGGAATAAATGTAGAGAAACTTTTTTGAATTTTTAAGCCCGGAAAAATCCGAACTTTCATTTGCTCAATTTGGTTACACCCTGGCATAATTTTTTTCATTTTTCAAAAATTAATTTTGCGAGGGAATACTTGGTTTTTCCTTTTTATTTAAATTTTTTTCTGTAGGTAATAAATTCAAATTTTCAAATTTTTGTGGCCAGGGGTGTTGGATAGGCGGAAAAATTTTCAGAATTGAATTTGAATATTTTTTTGACCCGAAGGAGGGCATCTAAAGATCTCGTAAAATGTATCTAGTGATTTCGAAAAAAAATCGTAAGACCCTACGCATTTTATATCATTTTTATACAAAATTTCGGGATCTAAGTACATCACGCGAAAAAATTACCCCCCCCTCTCCCTCCCTGGTTTACGAATATCATATTTATAAGGTCTGGAAAAATTCGAATAATTGGTCTGGAAAACCTGGAAAAGTCAGGGAAAATCATTTCTGAAATATAGTGGACACCATGTTGTATGTACTACGTAGAGGGTAACGATAACAGTGAAGGTACAATGGTATGGTAATGCATCTAATATAGTTAGGTACTTGTAGGTGTAGGTGTAGGTGTAGGTTGCAGGTCCCGGGTAGGGGTACCTTCGCGCGCGGTACTTTTACGCTTACGTAGGTAACGTACCTAGGTACGATGATTCGCAGTTCGGAATTTGCAGTTTTCATTTCTCTCTTCTCACTCTTCACACATTATCCAAGGTGCCGATGTAGGCAGAGGCAGAGGCAGAGGCAGGGACCAGAGGCACAGGTAGAGTAGATGTACCCATCTCTGTGGTACCGAAAACTCCACATAGGTAGGTACTAGGTATCCGAGTTTCGAGGCGCGCGTGGGCGCGAGCTAGTTTAGTACCGGGTGCTCGATTAATTCTGGCTGCCCCCGTCACTTTTTGTGTTGAAAATCGCAAGTTGGTAATACTTCGTTCCAATAAACAAATGAAACCGAGTATTGCCAACTTGAAATTTTTAGCCGTTTTCAACACAAAAAGTAGGGGGTGGGGGAGCCAGAATTAATCGAGCACCCGGTACTTACATCTTCCATCTACATCGCTACCTGGTACCTGTCAAAATCGATACCCAGCTGTAGCTGCGAATGTGTAGGTACGCTAGGTAGGTACCGATCTCTATCTGTAGGTACTCGCAGCTACTGCTGCCAAACGTGTAACCTACATATATCTATAGATAGGTAGTAAATACTAGTTAGAGGTACTTACGGCTCTGCAGGGTGTCTACCGGTCGCGAAAGTCGCGAATTTTGATTTAGCTAGCTAAAGTCGCGAAAAATTCGCAAAATTTACCCAAAATTCATCAAAAGTCGCGAAAAAGTTGCAAAATTACTTGACATTTTTTTTGTCTTGTACAAAACAAAAACAGTAAAAAAATTTCACCTTTTTGAACGTTTTTTCTAAAAATTTTCAAACCCCATTCTTAAATTACGTAATAGCGATCACGATTAGGATTTTCAAAGCGAGTATCGTGTCCATTCTCCGGAAAATCTTAAAAAATCTGAGAATTTTGAAATTTTCAGCGGTATGTTTTAAAAATTCAGAAGGAGAAATCATTTGGAAATGTGTCTCTTTTTTGCTGTTTTTAAAATAAATTCTTCCAAAAACGTTTCGCCCTCGCTTCGCTCGGGCCAAATAATCACATCCTTATGTTGGTAATCTGCTGATGTTTCAGACTTCCCACGAATTTATTTCTCAATTTTAGGGCCAAAATCCGCGAAATCTATATCATCCCGTGTCATGCCAGCTTTCCTTTGTGTTAAAAATAGGTACCTTACGAGATAAATGCTCGATAAACATCTACCTACCTAACAATTTTATCCGTTCTAACAGATTTTTTTCGTAAAAATTTTCCCCCTCGCTTCGCTGGGACAGTAATAGTTCATCTTCTTCAACTTTCAATAACTCACTTTTAGAAAATGTTTGTGAAAAATTGTATTTTTTTTTTTTAATTGAAGACATATTTCTTTCCGTGTACGAAACTTTTTCTGTAATAAATTTGATCTCGTTGATTATTTTTTTTTTTTTGGGGGGGGGGGTGTCAAATTGAGAGGTAGAGATAGATACTAGATACCTTGGAAAAAAGAAGCGAAATTTGATTTTGAAAAATCGGTAGACACCCTACTCTGGCTCTAGTCGTGGTTAGTGGTATCCCTATCTGGTATCAGCTACTTGTAGGTCGGTATCTAGACCTACTACGAGTAATTGTGTACCTAATGTACGTAATACGTATCTACCTACATGCACATGTAAATGTACGCTTCTGCATCTACGTCTACCCTTCCTAAAACTCGTACTTATGACTCGTACGCACACACCATACAGCGTACCAGCGGCGTCGGATTCTTTTTTTGAGAGGGGGGGGCAAAACAACTTTTTTTTCTGCACTTTTGGCTCAGATAATTCATATAATAGTGATTTTGTTTATGCCTTTGAAAAAAAATGGGATGTTCAATGCCCAAAAAAAGGTTTTTTTTCATGTTTTAATGCTTCGAAAATCCCTATCTGATGCAATTGGGAGGGGGGAGATGTAAATAATGATTAACAACACTCCTCCCTCCCCTCACATACACACACCCACACACCCGTAATTTCAGAATTTTGGGGAGGTGCAACGCACTCCTTGAACTGAAGTGACTTTCCGATGCCACTGCACTTGCAGCATACAACGTCCACCGTCCACGTGTTACGTGTAATGTGTATAAATGTACGTATTACGCCTTACGCGCGGTGCGTTTTGCACTCTTGCACTTCTTTTCGCGTCAAGTCGTCTTTAATTCGCGATGCAACGTTCGCGAGGTTCGCTAGTATCGGATGTTGAAAAGGTGATGCTGTAGTGATAAATCACCACCCCTCCAGTCAGCATTAATCAGCTGATGCCAAAACGTAACCGAATGTTACCTACGAATCCTCTTCTCTGGTTGGTTAAAACTCGACCAGGAGCACCGTTTCGTCAGTGGCATGGAAGTCCACCAGGTGTCAGCCACTATGCTCACTATGCTTTGCATCGCGAATTGTGCGAATTATGAAAATGAGATCCCAGGTGCCTAGCACTCAACTTTCACGCATTTATGATGCGGTGCGGTATGTTGGTAAACTGTACGACGACCCGATGAGTACGAGACTACGCGTTGTAGGAGATGGCGCGATGGCGATTTACGTACTACGTAGTCACATGCACAGGCGTACGGGCGTACCTGTCTAGTCGCGTAGTCGTACAGTATCATTCACACGTGCATTGGCATTGGCATTGGCATTGGCATTGCGCATCGCGCACGCCGGTAGCCGGTATGCCGATATGCCGATCTACATTACATAGCGGCAAATTGGTAGGTAATAGGTATCCGTATCCGTGCATCAAGCATGCAAAAATGCAATAGCATCAGCAACAGTGAAAGAGCAGAGCAGAGGCCAACACCAGTCACCGACAAGTACCTATGTGCAGTGCTGGGTGCTTGCGGCTTGGTAAGTTGGTACATGCGATAAACGTAAACGGGTAACTGCGAGCTTGCCGTGGCGTGATGCGGCGCGCAGAGGCAGACGGCAGACGTCACTCGTTACTCGCGCTCTTGGCTCGTGTTCGTAACAAGTAACAACTGCCAACTGCCAACTGGTAACTGGTAACTTGTAACTGGTACTGGTACTGGTACTGGCGTACTGGCGTACTGGCGTAGCGTACTGGATTCGTGTCTGTGGTCTGTCTGTCTGTCCATATGTCTGTCTGTCTGTCTGTCTGTCTGCCTGTCTGCTCCGCTCTGCCTCTTCCTTGGCCATCGCCACGCCAGTCGCCTGTGCGTATAATTTACTGTAGGTACCTATGGTGCATGGTATGTGTATACAATATATGTACATCTACATATACTGTTCGTGCACATGTGTTGGGTGCGGTGCGGTGCGGTGCGGTGCGGCCCAAGTGTAATTGTGTGATGTAATGTGATGTGTACTGCTTGCGTACGCGTACCACTATATGAACCATAGTTTACGTTTTTTACGTTTGTGTGGGTGTGCACGTGTACGGTTTTTTTTTTGTTTGTTAGTATTTTGTTATTTCTTTTTCTTTCTGATTCTGATAAATATAAAACTATAAAAGCGTCTCTTCTCGTTCTCGTTCTCGTTCTCGTCCTCTTTCTCTCTCTCCCCCTCCCCCTCCCCCTTCCCTATCTTGCGCGTCCGTTTATCATGCGCTATTGCTGTACGGTATGCTATTGTTAGCTATTAGCTTATTTTAATTCGCGCGGCGAGGCGAGGCGCGGTGCGGTGCAGCGCAGCGCTTTCGTTTATGTTCGATTACGATTAGGTCCGAGTCGAGGTGGACTGGTGAATATTTGTGTAAAAGAAAAATGATTCGATCGAATCGAATAATTAGCCGACTGCCGACTGCCGACTGCCGACTGCCGAATACCGAATACCGAGAACCGAGAATCGAATAGCGTTTCGCATCGCATCGCATCGCATTCGCATTCGCATTCGCATTCGCCTAACTAGGTATGTTCTTTCATGCTGTGTAGTGTGTAGTATACATACACATTCCATACGCTGTACAGCAGTACAGCTAGAGCTACGGGCTACGGCTACTGACTGCTACAGCTGTGCAGTCTGCACTGTACGTGGTACGTGGTACGTAGTACATGTGCGTTGCGTTGCGTTGCGTTGCGTTGCGTTGCGTTGTACGATCTATGCGTTTGCGAGTGTAACGTGCGTTTGTTGAATTTTTTTTCCCCCGTCGTTGTACCTATCTCGTAGTTTTGGATTGGAACGGGGCCCCAGTTGTACTTGTACCGTCTAGTTATTTGCGTTTACGTTTACGTTTACGTTTACTTACGTGTAGGTAAGTAAGTACCAAACTGCTTACCTATTTCAACCGCGCATTCGAGATCGCCTGTTCGCGGATAATCTAGGTACCTACCTACCTACCTTTTTTTTCATAATTTATTGGGATAAATGAGTTAGAAAATTTCAACGTTTACACCACCCCTTACATACCGTGGATTTATAGAGGGGAGACCTACCTACATATGTAGATACCCGACAAGCCGACTAGGCATAGGCAAGTATAGGTATTAGGAATTAGACAGTAGGTTTACGTATACTTGAGTAGTGCGTTGATCTGGATTTTTGAATATCCAATATCCATACCTACAGCTGACTGAAACTGAGGCTGAGGTAACCTGCGATATGGCTAAATAAGGTACCTAGTTCCGATCGACGCGGCGGCCGGCATGGCATTTTTTACGCAGGTAGGTAGGTAGGTAAAGTAACTACCTACTTGGGGTTTACCTATCGTGATCGTGTTTGCATCAATGAAATACGAATTACGAATAAATGCGGACGCGACGCGTCAAGACGCCGTCATTCATATATGTAGGTAGCTACTAGCTAGGTACCTACATCTAATAAATGTTTTTAAAGGAAAAAAAAAGGTCGGTAGGTAGGAGATAGGAGGACCGATACTAAGATAATGTAAATTTGAGGGTATTGGGTATTGGGTATTGTATTTTGTAAGCCTCATTTATACTGGCACTGAATTTCAGGTGCAGTATAAATGAGGTTTGACATTCGAGCCATGTTACCTGTCGCCTGTCGCTATTTGCTATTTGCTATTTGCTATTTGCGGTTTCGGTTTCCGTTGGCGTTAGTAGGTATTCGCGATTATCGCATCGAGTTATGTGGCACTTTGCACCTAGAGTCGCGGACCTATTAGTACCCACGTAGTACCTACTTGGACTTTTCTAGCCAGTTTTCCTATTCCTAAAAAGCGTGTGGAGACGCTGATTTCATTTTGCTGTGTACTTTTGGTTGCAGATACACGGATACGAGTACCGAGTACCGAGTACCGCACGGAAAGGCGGAACGTGCTAGCCGTTCGTTTCGGCTTTCGCAATTCCAAACTCAAAAAGTGATATCTATTCACTCGCCTAACCATATTCCTGTGACCTAGCTTCGTATGTACCGGCGCGCTCGCGACCGCAAATGAGACAAGAATATAGCTATAGCTTCATGCTTTTGCTTCAGCTTCAGCTTCAGCTACAGCTTCAGCTGCAGCTAGCCATGTGAAGTACACCACCTCCATCTATTGCCTACAGCTAGGCGATTACGTGATTATAGGTAGGTACCTACTACCTACTATAAAAAACTACGTAAACGTACCACATCTACCATCGGCATTCACTATTCGCCGCCGCGCCGTGATCAGTGGTCAGTCATGTTGGTTTTGGCTGGGCGCTGAGCGCTGGGCGACCGATTTGTGATAGGTTCCTACAAGTACCCTGAACCTTATTCGCTTATCTAGTAGGTACCTACTACCTACATATATTAACTGTATCTGTATGCGTCTATTTTTCATGTGTGTCATCCGGTGATCATTGTCCGTTGTTCGTATTCTTCTTCTCGCTCGACGCTACGGTACAACGCTGCGACATCGACATCGACATCGACATCGACATACGCACCGAAAGACGAACGAACCGGCGACCAACTCAACTGCGAACACGCGCCAGCCGCCGCGCCGAATCAATAGCGACGGCGACGGCGACGGTGGTAGCGCTGACTACTGACTTCGAACATGTCTTCGTCGTTGAAACGGCTGCCTTTCTCTTCCGTAGCCGTTCTAATCGTGATCGCGATAGCCTTATTTCTAATCGCGTCCCTTTCCATCGGCTTCGTTGTGTTATTGTCACGCGCCGCTGGCGTCACGTTCAATGGGAACGCCGCGTCCGAGCAGCCACATCAGCATCAGCCTCAGCCTCAGCCAGAGCCGTCCTTGTTGTGGGTCAAAAATGGAAATTGGTCGTATCAAAATGACGCCGCCAACCTCTATTCTTCCACATTTGGTAAGTACCTCTACCTAGTACCTGCCTACATACGCGTACGCGTACGCGTAGATTAGATACCTGCCTGCGTAGATACTTACATAAATGTAGGTAAGGTACTCGGCGCGGCGCGGCGCGGCCACATGACGCGAATTACGAAATTGCAGCCGTAGCGTATCCGCTCTTCGAACAAGCGCAAACGAATATGAATGCCTACATAAGTACGTACTGCGTAGGTATAGGTACCTAACTACCTAGTCAGCTAGCTAGCTGACTACGCAGTACATAAACGCGTTGGTGTTGGTATACAGATACGCTACAGCTTACCTATTCGTACGAGTATGTCCAAGTACCTTTACCCTATACCCTATACCCTACACCCTACACCCTACACCATACACCATACGTACGCACTACGCAGCGCAGCGCAGCTAGTCCTATGTAGCCTTCTGTATTTCGATCTCTGTAGCCTCTACACACTTCTACAGCTACGAGCTACCTAGTACCTATGTGTATGTAGGTAGTAGGTACTCACTTACGAGTACTTACTTACTTACCACCAACTTACCAACTTACCAACTTACCTACTTACCTACTTACACCTATAGAAATTGAGCTACAAAAGTCGGCGAATTTCGCACTTTTTTTCAAATCCCAATACCAGCATGAATTCATTTGGAAAGCGCTTTCTTGCTCGAAAACTGTGCTCACTCTCGTTCCGCGTTCCGCGTTCGGGCCAAATTGTTACGGCGCGGCGCGTCGCGTCGCGTCGTGTCGCCCGTCGTCGCTTTATCCGTGTAATTTTTCTGCTTGCCGTTTATTTTGATTAGTATTTATACGCACGTCCTTGTCCGTTAAATATGGTAGATAGGTAGGCAACGAAATAAATAATTTGACGACGAGCACCACCTAAACCTAAATAGACGACCTGAATAATTGTTTCAAAAAAAAAAAACAAAAACAAAAAATACGCCGTCGAATAACGGATATTTGAAATTCTCCCCCAATAGTCGAACGAAAATTGATCTCAACGTTGCTACAGGTAGAGAGTACCATTTCATTCCTTTGCGTCGCGTACGTCGGGCTGTACACGGCGTGGCGTGGCGTAACAAATTTTTACTTTCTTCCCTTCTTTCTCTCACTCTTGCTGTCTGGAAAATTTGGAAAAATAGGGGAAAGTCATTTGTACAGATTACGGAATATCGCGGATCGGGGATCGGGAATAGGTACGTTGGGATTATTTAATTCGAGAGCCGAGGTACATTTCGGGTAAGTAGATGCCTACAGACGAAGATTCTTACCTGCGTTCATTTTCATAATCCGAATTACCCGTACCCGCACCCGCACCCGCCAACGCCGACGCCTACTACTGGTCGTTAGTCCGAAAGGGTATACATTACCTACTCGGAACGTATCTCAATTCGAGTGGAGCTCATCGCTCGTCGCGTCGCCGCGCCGCGCCGTACGTTAACACTTTCGAAGCTACTTCCGAATTGGGAAGGTACTTGGATAAATACCTGCGGTAGTAAGTAGCTAAGTACGTATGTGTAATGTACCTAGTACGTAGTACCTACTACCTACATTGCACGCTACGAAGGACGAGCGAGATACCTAAGTACCATACCAGCTAGATAAGTTTTCCATTTTCCGTTTTCCATTTTTATACGAACGCGAACCGCAAACGTTAGCTAAACTAACAACTAAAAACTACGTACTCGCCAGTCTGTATGGTAATGGTCGCACGCACGTGCGTGTGTTTTTTTTTCCCGCCAGCGGAGCAAAATTCCACATACTACACGAACGATACTCGTAAGCAATTCATTCGACCCATCAAGGTGACGCCTCCTTGGACGATGCATTTTGAAGAAAATTTACTCTTCGAAAGTAAGTTTTTTTTTTTAGTCTCACGTTTACGTTTCTCGCCACTTATAACTTAGGTAGGTACCTGATACCTATTTCTAATTAGCAATTAGCCACCTGGCGATGGCTGAAAAAGTGAAAATGAACCAACTTGCGAAATGCTTTTTTAAAACGTCTACTTTTCGGTTTAACACGTATTTTTTCACAAAAAAAAAATCGCCCTCGCTTCGTTCGAGCTGGGCAAATCCTTGTCGTTTTTATTTATTTATTCAGCCGGTACCTACCTATTCTATTTTGCAAAAAACGCAATTAAAATACTTAGTTGAACGTGTTTATTCTAAAATTGGGGGCCAGCATCGAAGAAAAAGTTGGACCAAGTAGGAACCTTTTCTATGTACCTATAGTACCTACCTAGTACTTACCTACTTACCTGATAAGTACGTAAAACTTGATCATTTTTTTGGGGTATCTTTTTTTCTTTTTTAAATAATTTTTTAAGAAATACCAAAGGTCGAAAATTGACCATTATTTTTTGTTTAAATTACACGAGTCGAGTCATTTTTTTCAAATATCCGCTCCCATCAGTTATATTCAATTTTAATTACACAGGTCAAATCAAATTTAAAAAAAAATTATTTTCCCATTACCTAAGTAAAAACTCAATTGTGATTAAATATACCTATCCAACCTATGTTTTTTTTAGCTGTAAGTATTCAACTTAAATTAGGGTCGAATTTATTCGGGTTAAATTATTAAAAAAAATTGTCTACTGAAGTTACATTTTGTTGAATTTTTCTATACTAAATTACCTACCTATTTTAATTTCTTTACCTAAGCAAATCAGATCAGATCACATTGTATTTTTTGAAATAATATTGATGTGAAAAAATTGGCCTTCTTCGCCTCTCATCGGGTAAAGTCTAGGTACTTCTGCAGTACCCACCTGTTTTGACCATTGCTTAAAACTTTGAGTAAAAGATTTAGTAAATTTGAAAAAAATTACTCAAACACGAAAATCATTTTTGATAACATTTTCCATTCCCGGTCTACGGAAATGGTTGTCGAGAGATTGATAATCTCGGAAAAGTACCTACCTACCTACCTACCTACCTACCTAAATAGGTATGTACGAAAAAGTGCGAATTGTCGATTTTCAATTTTCGTATGGTATTACGTCCAGAAAATTCTTTCGATTTTTTATAGCTCATATAACTTGGTGGGTACGGGTAGGTAAGTACATACATGTTTCCTCCGCCCTCCTTAAAATCATCGTCGTCTGAATACGCGCCTGTAATACTTGCGCATTTCAAAAAAAAGAAAAAGGAAAAAAAGGAAAAAAAAAGAAAAAAAAAATCTGTCAAGACACTCGGATATACTTATACCTATCTGTTACTTCAGATTTACTCGTAGATATGGTACGTATCTACATTAGGGTGGATCGGTAAAAAAAAAACATATCTCAGATTTCAACCAAATTCGCTGGAGTTGTTGGGTCATCATCGGAGACTACCCAAAAAAATTTTGAGCCCCCTAGGTGAAGAGGGAGGGGAGCTAGGGGCTCTTAAAGGGCACCTCCTTTTGAAAAAAACGCGGTTTTTTGTGTTTTTTAGCTCGAAAATATGGCGTACGATTCACGAAAGAGCACTAAAAAGGTGCGATTTGAGTTTCTACACCCCCCTGAGCAATTGCCGCCCCTTGAAAATGAAAACCCATTCTGCTACCCGGGGGTCCAAAAGTTGCAGATCGCGAAATTTCAATGTTGTGAAATTGTATTTGGCCTCGAATTGATTACTTTGACACCGGACAATTTTATAATTTTTTTTTCTAATTTTTGAAGAAAATTTTGAAAATTTTTTTCGATCAGCAACCGCAAATTGTAATATTCAAATATATGGGATTCGCGTTGATCTGATCATGTATATCTAATAGGGTGGATCGAAAAAAAAAACATATCTTGGATTTTGACCAAATTTGGTGGGGTGGTTTACTTTGAGTGGGAGACTTCACAAAAAAATTTTGAGCCTCCGAGGGGCAGGGGGAGGGGAGCAGGAGGTGCTCAAAGTGCACCTCTTTTTGAAAAAAACGCCGTTTTTTGCGTTTTTAGCCAATCAAAATTGTGTGAGAAGCCTTAGGGAGTGGCTCCATATACGCGGCACGGTGCGGTGCGGTGCGGTGCGGTGCAGTGCGTCGCGGTGCGGTGCGGCAAGACGCGATTTTTTTCCGTCGAAAAATTTTTATCTAACAAAACATAACAAAAACATTTTACAAAATTTTCAGCAGCCAGTGATAAATGAAAATAAATAAATTTTATTGGTTGCCAAGGTTTTGCACAGTTGTTCTCATTCGCTTTCGTGGTGACAACTTTCATTTATCACTGGCTGCTGAAAATTTTGTAAAATGTTTTTGTTATGTTTTGTTAGATAAAAATTTTTCGACGGAAAAAAATCGCGTCTTGCCGCACCGCGTCGCGCCGCACCGCACCGCACCGCACCGTGCCGCGTATATGGAGCCACTCCCTTAGTAAGACTTAAAAGATGCGATTCGAGTTTCTACATCTCCCTGAACCATCGCCGTCCTCCTCCGATCAAAATTCTGACTGCTACCAGGGGGTTGAAAAGTTGCAGATTGCAATATTTCAATAATATGAAATTATCACTAAGCTGGAATGATTTTTTTTGTCATCGAGTAAGTCCTCAAATTCGAAACGTATTTCTATTGATTGGGAGAAAAAATTTGTCCAATCACTTGACGAAAAAATAATGGATTCGAGTTCATAATATCAGAATATCACAATTAGCAACTGGTTGCACTGACGTACAAAATGTTCAAAGAAAAATTTTTAATTTTTAATTTCTGATGATTGAAAACAAAATTATTGTGTATTTTTCAAACGACAAAAAAATTAATTTGAGGTCAACGTAAACCCCATAGGTGTGTAGTATGCCACGATTTGCAACTGGCTGCACTGACATACAAAATTTTTGAAAAAAATTTTCGAAATATACTTTCAGTGATTGAAAAAAAATACATAATATTTTCAGGCGAAAAAATAATAAATTCAAAGTCGATATAAATTCCGTATTTTGGAATTTTATGATTTGCTGTTGGCTGCACTGGTGTACAAAATTTTCAATTTTTTTTTTCAAAATTCACTTTTAGTGGTTGAAAAAATTTTTTGTTCACTTACTCGATGACAAAAAAAAATCATTCCAGCTTAGTGATAATTTCATATTATTGAAATATTGCAATCTGCAACTTTTCAACCCCCTGGTAGCAGTCAGAATTTTGATCGGAGGAGGACGGCGCGGCGATGGTTCAGGGAGATGTAGAAACTCGAATCGCATCTTTTAAGTCTTACTAAGGCTTCTCACACAATTTTGATTGGCTAAAAACGCAAAAAACGGCGTTTTTTTTTCAAAAAGAGGTGCACTTTGAGCACCTCCTGCTCCCCTCCCCCTGCCCCTCGGAGGCTCAAAATTTTTTTGTGAAGTCTCCCACTCAAAGTAAACCACCCCACCAAATTTGGTCAAAATCCAAGATATGTTTTTTTTTTCGATCCACCCTATTAGATATACATGATCAGATCAACGCGAATCCCATATATTTGAATATTACAATTTGCGGTTGCTGATCGAAAAAAATTTTCAAAATTTTCTTCAAAAATTAGAAAAAAAAATTATAAAATTGTCCGGTGTCAAAGTAATCAATTCGAGGCCAAATACAATTTCACAACATTGAAATTTCGCGATCTGCAACTTTTGGACCCCCGGGTAGCAGAATGGGTTTTCATTTTCAAGGGGCGGCAATTGCTCAGGGGGGTGTAGAAACTCAAATCGCACCTTTTTAGTGCTCTTTCGTGAATCGTACGCCATATTTTCGAGCTAAAAAACACAAAAAACCGCGTTTTTTTCAAAAGGAGGTGCCCTTTAAGAGCCCCTAGCTCCCCTCCCTCTTCACCTAGGGGGCTCAAAATTTTTTTGGGTAGTCTCCGATGATGACCCAACAACTCCAGCGAATTTGGTTGAAATCTGAGATATGTTTTTTTTTTACCGATCCACCCTAAATTGTAGATACATAGGCTTATTATAGGTAGGTAGGTAGGTAGGTAGGTAGGTAGGTAGGTAGGTAGGTAGGTAGGTAGGTAGGTAGGTAGGTAGGTAGGTAGGTAGGTAGGTACTTATAATTATGCGGGTACCTACGTAGGTAGGTAGGTACCTATAATACCTGTAGTTATGCGAGTAACCACGTAAAGTAAATGTAAATGAAATAAGCGCATGCACGTACCGAATTCTTACTTATTTATGCTCGATTACGTACCTGCTACCTAGGTGTAGGTAGCTAGGTACCTAAACTACCTATTTACTTATGTATTATACGAAGTTGTTTCACCTTTCACATATATGTAGTATGTACGTAGTACGTACCTATTACAACTTACGCCCTTGCTCTACCTAGTACCTTGGTATTGCGTTGTAGAGAATCGAAGCGCCGTTTTTCGTCATCCTCATCATTCTGGAAATTTTCGCCGCAATAAAGCTACAGTTTGGGATCCGCATCCCGAGTACGAGTTTCACGCTTTCGATCAGTTATTTCATCTTATTTTGGAACACGATTCAAAATTTGCGCACCCTTCTTTGAAGGTAAGTGTGTCTGTGTACGTGTAGTGTGTAATAGGGTGGTCCTTATTTTCAGGGTTGAGAAATTTTGCGTACCCCCCTCCCCCTTCAAAGTTGTTCCTTTTTATGAGGAAATGATTCCCTTATTTTTTAAAAATATTAACACGTGCCTGTAAGCCCCTCAAAATCCCTCATTATTTGAAATATGAAAAAATACCAATTTTTAACGAAAAATTTTCAAAATTTTAATGTTTCTGCCCAGACCTCTCTGAGTGATTCATTATTCGTGAAAAAGACTCGAAAAAACATTTTACCTCCCTCCTATGTTGATTAAATGAGTCCTGAAAGTGGTAAAAGTTTGGCAATCTTCTGTAGGTACATACTCGTAACATAAATATGTACCTATATGTAGTATAATTAGTACCTAGTCAATATAGCTACAAAGGGAGGTGGGCCCGGCGAAAAATGATTAATAGGCCTTTTTTGCTGAAAATAGTTTAACGTAAGAGGTAAGACCATGTCCTGAGCTCTGAGCAATATATAACGACCCACCCGCCCTCAAACTTGTTGCTTTCCCCCTACCTACGGTGGATCGAGGCCCCCAAAATGTGGTTTTTGCTTCTCCCTCCGCAGATCTTAATATTGGGGTAAAATTAGCTCAGTAGCTTTTTAATCTGTACCGCAATACCAACAAAACGCCTTTTTAAAAAAAAAATTTAGCTTCAAAGGGGCCGGACCTATGACCATTTAAAGTTAACCATCTTCGAGGCGCTTTCGGGCATATAGAAATATCGGTTATGATTAAATGTACCGATTTTGTGATTTTATAGGGCAAATTATTTTTTCAAAGTAGCATCCCATTGCTAATTCGCCATTTCCACCCCTCCCTAAACAACCCCTACCCGTACTCCCCCCCTCTCATAAGTGTGTACTGTTACTACTGTAGGAAAATAAAATTTTTGATGACAGAAAACTTTAACTTGACTTCATCAACAGTTCAACACTGATGATGAATAAAAAGTTTCAAGATCATTACCGAGTCCATATCTGCCGTACAGACGCGGGGTATTAATCCAATTTTTATAATGAAACAATTTTTACATTATGGGTGTCGATTCCATATGAATTGAGGTTGCTGAACACGAATATTACGTTGTCTTTAAAATTAAACGCAATGTTGTTGAAATGAAAAAATCAGTTACATATAAATCATCCTGAGCAAATACCACATTTACCATACTCGAACATGTAGTCATCGCGAGCCATTCGCAAGCAATACAGGAACACTGTTCCAATATGCTGCTAAAATAATCACTCTTGAATTCTAACTTCCAAAAATCAACCGAATTTCTATTACCTACACGTCTATTACCTATTTGTCACTGGAATAAGAAAAAAAATATTCGCGGTAGAACACAAAAATGATATGAAATATCTGCGTTTAGCAACTTATTCAATTCAATATTGAAGACCCGAATTCCAAAGCGGGCCTAGTCCAGATTTTTTTTCCAAGTTATCAACTTTGCGCATCTGTAGGGCCAATAGTAAGCAGTTTCACGAGGTGACGAGACGCTACAACGATAACATTACCACGGCAGTGGCACAGATATACTCATCTACAACATTACCTATCATTCGTGGCCCTTATCCATTCACTCTCCGTTCACCAACGTTTTTGCCAATTCCAAAAAACGGTTTGGACTAAGCCCGCTTTGGAATTCGGGTCTATGGAATCGACACCCATAATGTTGAAAATTGCTTCATTATAAAAAAGGGGTACCGTACCTCAAAAGATGGTTAGAGGTCTGGCTCAACTGCTAGAAAATTTGTAAAAATGTGTTTTGTAGGTGTTGTGGTGCAGATTAAAAAACTACTGAGCTAATTTTATCAAAAAATTAAAATTTGAGGAGGGAGAAGCAAAAAACCCTTTTGGGGGGGGCTTTGATCCACCGTAGGGAGATAGAAACAGGTTTGGGGTGACCGGGTGATTATATTTTGCCCATGGCATAGTCTTGGACCTTTTTCTGCAAAAAGGCCTATAATATCATTTTTCGCCGGGTTAGGTCTTTATATCGATTGTATGTACTACATAAATATGTGTACCTACCTATAGAGAATACTTAATAGGTAGCTTTTTAGCTCTTTTGAATACAGTCCTACTGATACTACTTATTCGTAAGCGAAGGGGATCAAAAATTTTCTAAAACCAATTTTCATGAAAAGGTAAGTAATTAATAGGTATGAGTTTGACACAAAAATTTAAATGGTCATTTCGCTGTATTTTTCAATTTTTTCAAATTTTGGAATTTTGGAGGGCTTACAGGCACGTGTTAATATCAACTTTCGGGGGCCAAAAATTTCAGGGAATTATTTCCTCGTAAAATGGAACAACTTTGAGGGGAAGAGGGGGAGGGGGTGGGGGTAGGTACGAGAAAAATTGAAAAAAAAAAATGTTTTACCAAGTACATTTATAAATAAGGACTACCCTAGTGTGTAGCTGAGTACGTATTACGTAAGTAGGTACCAGGTACCTACTACCTACTACCTACTACCTAGTACCTCGACCTAGTACCATTCGTATCGTAACTACTCAATTACTCATTCGTAGATTAGGTACATAACATACTACCTACTACCTACCTATACTTACTCGTATCTCATGCATACCGCACTACACATCCCAGGGAAAAATTGTCAGGTATGAGCAGGCCAGAATAATAGCCGCAATTGAGCAGGCATGATCAGGTCAATAAAATAAAGGTTTTCGAATATATTTTTATGTGCCGTCAATGCCGTCATGCATGACCAGGTATGGCCAGGTATGATCAGGCATGATCATGAAAATGCCAAATTTCAGGAAAAATTACGCGTGTATAAAATTTGGCTTTTTCATGATCATGCCCGATCAAGCATGATCATACCTGGCCATACCTGGTCATTCATGATGGCACATAAAAACCTTTATTTTATTGACCTGCTCATGCCTGATCATACCTGCTCAATGGCGGCCATTTTTCTGACCTGCTCAGGCCTGACGATTTATCCTTGGGGTATACATCTGTTCTACTGCATCGAGTTCGAGTTGACTGCATTTGTATGGCTGCCCTTCCCGTGTCCAGTGGCCCGGTGGCCCGGTGGCCCGGTGGCCCAGTTTCTCAGTTCGGCTGTCTACCAACTTACAGTCAAGTGTCTTATAGCTAAATTAGGTATAGGTATTATAGCATTACCTTGCAGGTAGCCGCGAGTTTTTGGACTGGGAATTGTTAGCCTAGCCAATAGTTGATTAGTTACCTACCTATCTACCTATATAATGGGTAACTATGGGAACGGAGCTTCTATTCTAGGTAGGTAGTAGGTAGTAGGTAGTAGGTAGTAGGTACTAGGTACTTACTTGAGACTCGACTCGAGTAGTGAGCAGAAATTAAGCGAAAGTTGGAGTGTACTCGTAGATACAGGTATTTGTATGCACATAGCTACTCGTAAATGCCTAAATGGTTATTCATTCGTTGGCTTTGATGTTTCACAGGTGACAATTGTGTCCAAAAATTTTACCATTCAACACGATCCCGACGTGAACCCGAGCGGCTGTTATTATTCGGGATTCTTGCGCGATCAGTCCAATTCGAATGTTGTCGTAAGCTTGTGCAACGGAATGGTAGGTAGTAAGTACATCGGCGCCGCGCCGCGCCGGTGTACAATTGGAGATACCTATTACCTACCTACGTATTTACATCTCCACCGGCGCGGCGGCCTATTAGATATAATAGTACATAACTACATTGTATGTATTGTATATCTGGGTAGCGTAGCTAAGTAGCTTCCTATACCTTCATTCCCGATTCCGATTCCGAAAAACAACAACAGGAACAGGAACAGGAACAGTAAAACGGCTGATAATTAATGCTTGGCAATCGGCAATCAGCTCGTACGAATTAATTACCTAGTACCTAGCTACCTACATTCCGAGTAGACGAGTAGATAATACATAGCTACGTATACCATACTCTACATAGAATAGGGTCAAGTATAGTTATAGGTATAGGCATAGGTATGGATATGGATATGGGTATGGGTAAAGATATTTCATTTGTTCTCGCGGAAACTTACCAACACTGTTAGGTACCATGAGGTATACGTAAACTTATATGTATAGGTAGGTACCTATCCACACATATACGTATAGCTCGGTACTAGAAGCCCGTAGCCGTAGCCGTAGCCTGCCTAATATGTACATCTACATACGAGTATCTACCTACCTACCTACCTACCTACCTACCTACCTACTTACTTACCTACTTACCTACTTTGTATGTAATATAGATGCGCGCGCGCGCGCAGTATCTTTACGTGTCACCTGAACTCAAGTACCTTTACTTATGCGTATTGATTTAGACGGGACATATAAAGTCTGAAAACGGTAGTTACTTTGTCGAACCGATTGAAGCATTTGACGAGGATATGGACACGTTTCTACATATTTTGTATCGACTCGATTCCGATTCCGATTCCGATTCAGATTCCGATTCCGATTCCGATTCCTCAAACTCAAATTCAAATTCAAACTCAGACTTAGGATTGGACTCAGATTTCGAGTCCAATGTCGACGATTCACGTTATTTGGCCGCTTCAAATTACACCGAAACCGAAAAGCTTACGCATTGCGAATTGTTAGAAAGTAATTACCTATCTACCAACCTACCTCTACCTAGCTAGTAGCTACTATCTACATACCTACCGCCACCGATTGCTAGCCGATACGGTAGTCAGTAGCCGGTAACCGCATCCGCATGCGCATGCGCATGTGCACATAGGTACTAAAAGTGACCAAGTAACCAAGTAACCATTTATTTACCCTATTTCTACCTACTTATTACGTACCTTTTTTTTTTTTTTTTTGTTTTTTTTTTTTCGTGCAAAAACATTTATTGGTATAAGTCATACAATATTACAAAGCTCACCACATCCCCTTTCATACCGCAGGTTTATAAAGGGGAATGGCGGAGCATTTGAATTGTTGAAAAGAGATTCTTACATACGGTATGTAAGTACTTATTATAAAAGATATATGATAAGGTGAATGGCAAGGGAAAAAATGAAAATAATGATGAATAATGGAGATAGTATGCACGATAAGCATAGCATATTATAAAAGATGTATAAAAAGGTAAGGATAAACAAAAAGAAGAAACGATGGGGAATAATTATAATAAACAAAAAGAAGCGAATAAGTGCATCGAAGTCGCCAAAAGTGAATACGTGACGTGAATCTACGTTAAAAAACACGTTTTTGGGATATTTTTAAACAGTGGTCGCTCTTCGTTTATATGGCGTTTTTTTACGATTGAAAACTTCAAAATAGGCGAAACAACGTGAAGGAGTGCACCAAAATTTTTGAAAAAATTATCGTAAATACACCTCTACGAGATGCAACTTTGTGCCAAAAAACAGAAAATTTCCTTCACTTCCGTTGAAATTAAAAATTCTTGAAAATAATGCAATAAAATGGCCATAACTCCGAAAGAGAGGGGTTGGGGGGGGGGTCAAAAATTTTTCTGAATTTTTTTTTCATCAAGGTACATCACCTGAGGGGGTTAGATCGAAAATCGGAGAGGGGGCCGATTTCACCAAAAACCCGGCTATACCCTTTGTACCGAGTACCATGGGCGCGGTAAACATTGCCATACTGCAAGGTTTTCTTTACTCGACTTGAAGTACTATAGGAACGTTCACCGCGCCCATGGTACTCGGTACAAATTTACCGATATTTTTTCCTTTACGGCAAGTTTTGGAAATTCATGATAGGCGATTCTCTGATTCAAGGGACTCAGTACTTCAGTGTACCGTATCGTACGAATCAGTATACCATGGCGCGGCGTATGATGGTTTACTATTTTCTATTTAGAAAATTTTTTCCCTCTCAGTGTGCTCTTACCAATTTCGGTAGGTATGAGAAATCTTATTTCGCCGACCACCTATACCTACCTACCTACCTCGAGTCTAGAAATATTTCTAGTGGGTCGTTGGGTACCATGTACCATACTCAAGTACTCAAGTATACGTATAGATGATACCGTATGATAATACTTGCCGCTACCGATACCAACGGTAGTGGGACGGGGACGGGGTCGGGGACGGGGATGAGGAGGGTAAAGAAAAAGTAAAAATAACTCGATTATCGTTGGCACGCAGTTGCCGGTCTATAACGATTCTATGATTCTAATCCGCATCGCATCGGGCTGGAAACCATCAACTTTTCGTACGCCATCAGGGCGCGTACGTGTGCAGAACTGTTGCATTGCGATTTTTTTGTTTTGCTTTCTTACCTACCCACCAACCTGCCTGCCTGCCTGCTTGCCTCCCTACCTATTTATCTACCTAGTTACTTGCTTGCTGGTTTGTTTATACTTAATAACTTTTTTCGTCTCTTCGATTTCTACTTCTATCGCTGCGCTGCGCTGCGCGGTTTCCTTTATTTTTGTTTCTTGGCCCCTTTTTTCGCCTTGCCTTGCCTTGCCTTGCCTCGCCGCGGTTTTAATTACCCGCATATTTTTAGCCTTACGTGTTCAATCAGCATCTAGGTACTTAGCTAACGTCCAGCGTCCAGCTGACTACCTATGTACGCCTACGCGCGCTATGCGTTATGTGTTATGTATCATTTCACGTTTAATAAATCTAATCTTTTAGGTAACTACTTGTATGTTTTAGGGTGGGCCTCAAAAAAATAAGTTTTTTCGATTTCGCTCGTTTTTTTAACACGACGTTGTAGGTACCTAGCTACCTACTACCTATAGCTTTGGTGGGGACACCTCCCCCCCTCCGCCCTAAAAAAATGAGGCGCCACGGACCCTTTGGAAAGAAGCTATAAACTCCCAAAGTAGAGTCATTTTAGATTTTTTTTTTAAAACTGTTCTTTGTGTTCAAACCATTTAAATCCCTATCTAAGTATCTATTTATTTATTTATTTATTTGTGACCCGTGCAGGGACAGGGTACCTAAAGTCGGAAAACATAATTTTGAGTTATTAGAAACAAAAATATGAAAAATGGGCAGTTTTTTTCAAAAAAAATTTTTTCGCTTTTTTAGGTAGTTCAGACCTCTACGCAGCTTTAAACGTGTTTTTTCGATTATTTTTTTTTTGAAAGTCATGATTTTTTCCAATTTTTAAATGTCTCTATCTCACCGAAAAATTGACTTAGGATGCTCATCCAGGTCTTAAAATGTTCCGCATAGTCTCCCCTATCATTTAAGGCAAAAAACTCATTTTTGAAAAATCCGACTTTAGGTACATTTTCCCTGCACGGGTCACATTTATTTATTTATTTATTTATTTATTTTTGAACGGGCTAACGCTGAAAAGATGCGCTGCGCTGTGACACGCCAAATCTTGTGGTGCGCTTGGTTTTTTGATTGGAGAGGGGAGACCCACTCTGCTAAACCTACTTACCGTGCCGTTTTTTCAACATTCCGAAACAAATTTCCATGTTGTGGCAAATATGGTAGGTACCTACGTTCCAAGGAAAAAACTGACGATTAGAGTGTTGGAGGATGAAATTTAGAACCTTCTACCCGCGCGTGCTTTTGAATTTTTGATCAGGGAAAAACGAAAAATGTTACCCATTTTTTTCCATCCAACGCAACGTGACTTTTAAAGCTTAAAAATCAAGAACGATCTGTCGGCGCTATCGATTATTCGAACGCACGTAGAGGGTTCTGAATTTCATTCGCTGAACCCTTAATCGTCAATTTTTTGCTTGGAAGTACCGCCATTCGCCTTGACTTGGAAAGTTTGTTTCAGAAGGTTGAAAAGACAACGATTCGCGAACATGAACTGACCTACAAGCATCGTTAGCCGAGCCGTTTTTCAATCAAAAAATCGAACGTACCACGAAATTCAGCATCTTTACACGCATCTTTTCAGCGCTGGCCTGTTCAAAAAATTGTGATTTAGATGGTTTAAATGCGAAAAACAGTTTTTTTTTTTTTTTTTTGAAATGATCCTACTTTGGGAATCCATAGCTCCCTCTCGAAGGGTCCGTGAAGGTGAAATTTTTTTGTGACGTCCCTTACTCCAACGGTACAGCATACAGCATACAGCGGCAGCGCAGCATAAGTACATAGGTATTTAAAAATGAGCGAAATTGGAGAACTTTTTTTTCGGCCCGCTCTAATAACCTTAGATGTAGGTACATTAGCTCGTACATTACATACCTATATGACTACGGTACTACCTAACCGAAAAATAATTACGTATCTAGCTACCTGCGTGTAAGCTATAGGCGCATGTGTGTAAGTACAAGTAGCTAAGTACTAAATGTGTTTGGCGAATGCGCCCTAGATTCGACGTTTCACGGCGACACCAATTCTGCTGGTAGCTACAATCACAGCGATAGTTTGGGTAGCGGCGACCGTAAAAATGACAACAACAGTAACAGCAGTGAAGCGGATGGTGACGACGACGACGACGACGACGACTACAGCGACGACAGCGACGACGGCGACGACGGCGAGGGCGGCGAGGTAGAAGACGACGGAGAACATAATGGATATGGTAACGGTAGCGGTAGCGGTAGTGGTAGCGCTGGCGATATTTACTCTGGAAAAATGAGTGCGATGTCGAAAACGTTGTTTGGAGGCAGAAAAAGGAGAAAACGATCAGCGGCGGCAGAATCGGTAGAAAATATCGTCGAACTGATGATCGCTATCGACAAGGAAATGGCTCAATATCACGGTTCCGGATTGCATAATTATATTTTTACGCTCGTGTCGATGGTAAGCGTAAAGTAATTCGCTTTAGGTATTGGTATACCTATATATATAGTACATAGGTAGGTACTCGTATATAGGTACATATGTGTATGTACCTATTACCTACCATATGTACTATGTACTATGTACTATGTACATGTAGATCTATTAGATACGACCGCGACTGCGGCCAAATACCTAGCCAGTAGCCAGTAGCCACCCTCCCATACGCATCTATCTACTGTAGGTACATATGCATTATGTTCTATGTACCTACTTGTACTCGTTTAAAATTAGGTACCGTACTTAGTACTAGTACGGTACCTATTACCTACATAAGGTTATATGGTGCATAGGTACTTTAATTACGAGTAGGTGTACCGGTGTACCGGTGTACGCGTACCATACCTACTCTTTGCTGCTGCTCAACTTTTACCTACCTCTTACCTCTTACTTCTTACCTCTCGCCGCCTCTTACCCTAATCCTAATCCTAATCCTAATCGTAATCGTAATCGTAATCGTAATCGTAATCGTAATCGTTTTCGCAGGTAAATAAAATTTACAAAGACAAAAGTATCGGCAATCCGATGCATATAACAGTTGTAAAGTTGATGGTATTATCCGATCGCGATGTCGTCAGCACCGAATTGTCGAACGAAGAAACAGCGCTGCCGGATACGTTGGATAATTTCTGCCGATGGCAACAACGCAACAATAACAATAACGATCTTAATCCGAGTCATCACGATTGCGCTTTACTTCTTTCCAGGCAAGCCGCACCATATCTACTTTCTAATCGATTAATTACAAATAGGTACACTAGCCTACTAGGTATACCGGTATACGTAAGACTACCGTATTAATAACTACCGGTACCTACATACCGGTAGCTAATTAGCTATATAGTAGGTGCATATATTTTTTTTAAATCTTCCCCAGTTGCATTTACGCATAGGGCAAATTTATTCATTATTTTTCTAAAACCAACAACCTGATACGTACACGTACATATTATACGGTCTATATACCTACCAGGGCTGCGAGAACGAACAAAGAACAGAAGAACAGAGCTTTTTCTCAAGGAACGAACGAAAGAACGAACATTTAAAAAAAAGATTTAAAAGAACAGAGAACAAAAGAAAGAACAGAAATTTCAGTTGTGGTTCGCGAACAAAAGAACGAGAACTGTTCTCTCTGATCTTCAGGTTCATTCTCGTTCTTGTAAATTTTTGTTAAAATTCCGAATTTTTCATGTTTTTTTTTACTTTAAAATTTTTTTTTCAATTTTATTGGTTTGAAGTTGATTTTACGCAACTCTACCTACAAAATTATTGAAAAAACATCAAAAGAACGGGAACGGGAACAAGAACAGAAGAACAAGCTTTTTGAAAAGAACAAGAACGAGAACGGAGAACCAGTAGAACAACTAGGAAGAACGAACGAACGAACGAACATATGATTTTTTTTTGATTTTGGGAACGAAAGAACTGAGAACGAGAACAGATTTTCCTTGTTCTCACAGCCCTGATACCTACCTACCTACCTACCTACCTACCTACCTACCCACCTACCTACATAGCGCATTACATAGGTACGCGAAACGCGCTTATCGACCAATGGTAACTGCATGCCTGGCACTCCTGGCAGCAGCAGCAGCAGCAGCAGCAGGCGGATAAGGCTTAGCCAATCGTCGATATGTAGCGTAGAGCGTACCTACTCAAAGTCAACGACTGGAGTGTGGCGCGGCGCGGCGCGGCGCGGCGTATGCACCGCTCGAGAAAAAAAATCGGCATTTTGTAGTAGGTACATACATACTTATACAATTATACATATAGGTACAGGTACATACGTACAATGTACAATTGTACATGCATACAAACCTACCTACCTTTTTGTTTTTTTGGAAAAACATTTATTCAAGTGAAAGGGTTGGTCGCAATTTTTCAATACTCGCGCCATCGCCACCCCCTTACATACCATCTGTTCAAAGCTTTATAAAGGGCAGACCTAGGTACCTATCTATCTTCTATCCGCTATCCGCTATCCGCTATCCGCTATCTACCTATTATTTCACACCGAAGGGAGGAAGGGAGAAAGAAATGCTTTTCAACTAGTGTGAGCATTATAAGTCAAGTTCTCATTCGTCGTTCTAAATGTTCTAATTGAAAACTCTCGGACTGCAAGCGCCACGCGCGTTGTCGCTCTTATCAGCTAAGCCGCTTACCTACGTTAATGTTGACGAATTCGTTATTGTTGGATAGGTAGGTAGTAGGTACATACATAGCTAAGCTGCATAGCCCTACCTACATTACAGCGCAGCGCAGCGCAGCGTTGCTCACCTAGTCATTTTTTTTGTCTTTTGTCGTTACGTTTAGGGAAATTACTTGTAAGTTACGAAACGTGGACAAATGCTACGACAAATTGGGTTTGGCGCAACTGGGAACGATGTGTCAGAAAAATTGTTGCGCAATCATCAGAGACAACGGATTAAGTACCGCTTTTACCATTGCCCACGAATTGGGCCACGCGTGAGTATGACATGCCTAGGCGCTAGGTCTACCTTCGTAGTTTTCTGTTTTCTAGGCACCTGTATGTATACTTTTATGCGTAGGTAGCTAGGTACTAGGTACTAGGTACCTATACCTACGTGTATAGTATACCGCCGCTGCCGCCACCGCCGCCGCCGCTGCAGCTGCAGCTGTAGCTTTACGTATATCTACTTCTACACGTACACGTAGCGTAGTAGGTCAAGTATGCCTATATCTAATTATCTATACGGCACAGTACCTACACTAGATGTAGATATCTATGCGGCGCGGCTTGGCGCGGCGGTATGCATTATGCCTGCGCGCGTGCGCGTGCCCGTGTACCTACTCGTGAGAAACTACATTCATGTATGTACTAGGTAGATTTACTTACGAGTATTTATTTACAGCTACCTACATAGGTCTAGGTAGTTTGTAGATTACAGTTCACTGGCACTGGCACTGGCACTGGCACTGGCACTGGCACTGGCACTGGTATGTGCCATGTCAAAAGTAGGCGTATACCTACATACCATACCATACCATACCCTACGTTATGTACTTGTAATATAAATGAATAGGTAGGTAGGTCTAGGTATTCGAGTAAGCATAAGTAATTAGGTATAGGGCATTCGCGCATGTGCGGGTTGCATACTCTCTGCCGAACGGTTTGGTGCACTGTTATCACTTTTTTTCGATTTTTTCTAAATAACTTGAGAAAGAAGCAATTTTGGATCTTTTTCATAATAACTTAATTGAAAGAGGATGAAATAAGCTTTCGATTGATATAATTACTTTTTGATTTCATGCAACTTTGAATTTTCGTAAATTTTGATAGAAAATTTTTCATCGGAATTTACGAAAATTCAAAGTTGAATGAAATCAAAAAGTAATTATATCAATCGAAAGCTTATTTCATCCTCTTTCAATTAAGTTATTATGAAAAAGATCCAAAATTGCTTCTTTTTCAAGTTATTTAGAAAAAATCGAAAAAAAGTGATAACAGTGCACCAAACCGTTCGGCAGAGAGTATGCAACCCGCACATGCGCGAATGCCCTATACCGTGAACGTCTATCGCCGGCAATACGAGTATCATTTTCGTCGTGGAATCAGAATTCGGCATTTTTTTTTCTATCGGAGTGGCCGGGAAAGGGTATCCTTTAGGAGTTTTTTTTTTAAATTTATCATCTTTTTACATTTACAATTTTTAACAAAAAAAAAAAAGAAAATTTAGATTTGAACATTATTTATATTTAATTTATATTCAACTTATTTACTAGACTAACCTAAATTTATATAGGTATTGTATAGCCCAAAAGTTTGATTGTTAATTTTGCTTAAGATGGGGGGGGGGGGGGAGAAGAACAGATCGACCCACCACCAGGTCCTAGGAGACAATAATATGTTGCTACTTTCCGCAGCTAAGGAGGGTGGCACGCAAACTGGTGGGAGGGGGGGGGGTGAAAAATAGAAATTTCGCCACTTTTCGAATGATACCCTAGTGTCAAAATTCATGTTTTTCAAGTGGTAGAAAACGAAATTGGCGTTTCTCTTTTTTTTCATAAGTCGCGTCGTAAAGACGTACCTATCTACAGGGTGTTTTTTTCCAACCGCTTTCCTTTCTTAAAAAAAAAAAAATTGAAAAATGACGTGATTCCGAAAGAATTGTCCAGAATACCTACAGAAACTGTTTAGCTTCGCGAGACCGATAATTTTTGAAAAATCGCGTTAGATAGGTAGCATAAAATTTCCATTTCAAAATTATTTTGCAATAAATTTTCGGGTTTTATTGGGAGGAACGAAGGAACGATTGTTTTTTTTTTGTTTGTTTGTTTGTTTGTTTGTTTGTTTGTATTTTTCTTTCGTTCTGTCGGGTTTCCGTTTTTTTATTCACGTATAGCATTCGATTTTCACTTTTATTTGAATCTGTAAAAAAGCGGGAAAGTGACCATCGACAGAAATGTGCGGCTTTATCCGCGGGCTCCGATTGCTTCCGCCGCGTGTACTCGTTACCCATATCGACAATTCGGCATATCTACACTATAGGTCTTCAGATTGATTGCTAGTAATCGCTCGTCTATGACAAATGTACCTACTTTTAATTTCTATCTACCGCTTTCGGCATCGACATCGGCATCGGCATCGGCATGTACATGCATACTATCCTATAGCCCTAGGCGCCGGCGCCGGCGCCGGCGGTGTAACTAGCCAAGTACACATCTCCGTACCTAGCTGTACCTATGTACCTACTACCTAGTACCTAGTACCTAGTACCTAGCACCTACTCAACTGCTTGGTACGCAGGCAGTTAGATAGGTACTAGATACGTACTTTTTAACTTGCCTACTTTCCATGGGTAGGTACCTATCCAGTCGGCATGGCGCGGCGTATCTGCTTACCCTAGCACTTTTGAATGCGATCTAGTTCATTTACATTTATTAAGTTCTTACCCACCATAGCGTTTAAGTATTTGGGCTAGTGCCTAGCTACCTAGCTACCTAGCTACCTAGCTACCTACCAGTTCACCAGTAGTTTTGTAGGTATCCGAACGCGCGCTGGATCTAGGCATGCATGTTTTACGAATGTTTCAGATTTAATATGCCGCACGACGAGGATGAAAAATGCGGCCGTTTTATCGAGAAAGGAATCAAAAAAAGAGTCATGAGCAAACAGTTAGGTACTGACACTCATCCGTGGAAGTGGTCCGCGTGTAGCAGACATTTCTTGACTGAATTTTTGGAGTACGTACGTTTATCCGCAGTTTGCTATGTACGAGTAGTTATTAGGTATAATTTGTGGGTACCTACCTACCTACCGACCTGCAATACACAGCTACCTATCTTTACCTAAACCTGTGTACATAGGTACTACGTACTACATAGGTAGGTAAACCGCGAAAGCGCGAAACCGCGATATGCCTTACCTGTAGGTAGCTGGGTATTCACTTCACTCGCATTTCCATCTCTACCTGTACGGTATGTCGATGTCGGTATCACATCAATTTTTCGCCGTTGAATTTCGTGCGACGAAAATTGCTGGCGGAGAAACTCCTCCAAGTGAAATATTGCTCGCAGCAAAAATATGTGTACCTCTTAGGCTCTTACGTTAGATATAGGCAGATAGGTAATTTATTAATGATAGTTCAGTGGTCCATAAAATACTGCACAGTAGAAGCTCTATTATCCAATTATCGCAACTCGAAGTAAAATTTTCAGCCGAAACAAAATAGTAAGTAGGTCTCCAACACCTATACCTATATTATGCAACTAGGCAGATAAAGTGATTTTCGATGAATTTTGAGGTGTATTGCCCGAGCCCCGAGCAAGGCGAGCGAAATAACTGAAAATTGTCGAAAATCATTTATCTCCCGAGTTGCATACGATATTTTTCGTTGTAGAGGGAGTAAAAGGCGAGTTTGTGGCCTCGAGCGATTCGCGAGAGGAGACTTTTACTCCCTCTATAACGAAAATAAATTTAAAAGATGTAGGTAATCGATGAAAAAAGCTGAAATTTGGTTTTTTTATGTACCTACCCTATTTCTGACCTCGCGAATCGATTGGAAGCGTTTTCGAGACGTTTCGGAGCGTGCAGAAAATTTCGGAATTTTCCAACAGCTGCTATAGGTAATCGCGGATCAGGTGACTTGGGTATGTATTTGATCGATTAAACCACAATTTTCCAAAATTTGAATTACCTAGTTATCATCAGCATCGCTGATACAGTGATACCTACGTGATAATTGATAAACGTTTCGTAAACAAGAGAAAATGCCTCTGTAATTAAATTTTTGCTGCGAGCAATTTTCGGCGCACGAAATTCAATCGCGAGAAATTGACTTGGCGGGAAATTGATGTAGACTCCTACCTCTACCTATATAAGTACCTAGATCTACCTACATAGGTAGGTAGATCTAGGTACATACTATACATTGTACATAGGTAGTATATATATGTAGTATCTATATATATATCTATATGTAGATAATAAACGCAGGTAGACCTACAAACAGTAGGTAGGTACTAGGTAGCTAGGTAGCTAGGTAGCTAGGTACCATGCTGCGCTGCGGTTTTGTTATTGTTTTTTGCTGTACCATACAATGTGTATAGTCGTTGTTGGTGCTACTTTATTTGTACGATTATTTTTGTAGTATGGGAAACGACGTTTGTCTTCACGACGATCCATTTAGCGATTACTTCAAAATTTCCAACGTGCCGGACGCGCAGCAACTACCAGGGGAAAAATATAGTAAAGACAAACAGTGCGAGATGATTTACGGAAAGGGCTATAAAAGCTGTTCGTATATGGTAAGTAGGTAGCTAAAGCTAGGTACACCCATACAACCATTAATATATGTACTAGCCACTGGGTACTGAATAGTAGAGGTATAGGTATAGGTATAGGTTAGTGCTGCACAAATACCGATTATTCGGGAATTCGGATAATCGGTATATTCGGATAATCGGAAATCGTAACCGATTATTCGTTTCTCCCTCTCTGGTGGAATATTTTTGAACTACTTTTTTTCTATGCAATCGGATTAATTCGGTTATCCGATTCCGATTCCGATTTTCCGAATTATCCGGTTTATCCGATTAATTGTGCAGCACTAGTATAGGTACCGTAGTTGTGAGTGACGACTGACGAGTGAGTAGGTATGTTGCAATGTTGCAATGTTGCACATGCACGTAAAACGTATAACGAACTACGTACCTCTACCTCTACCTCTACCTCTACCTCTACCAATTAGGTTAATGGAACTGGATACGCGGCGACTCCCTCGATGTTAAAAAGCAGCCTTTTGCGAATATGAAGGCATAACGTTCCGGTACCTATACCTACATATTGAATGTGTACTTAACTTAGCTATGAGATACCTAGTTAGTAGTTACCTACGTATACGAGGTGTGTCAATTAAGTTCTGGGAATTTTGCTCTGGAGGGAAATGTGGTAACACTGCAAGGTCGTGGTTGGTCTCATGGTCTCATTGGAAAGACGAATCAATTCTGCGGTAGTAGAAAGAACTTCCAGCTGGATACCACAACTTGTTTGCATTCTGTGGGTGCTGGAAGATAGGTACCTCAGTCTTACGTTAGATGTTTTGGGCCAAAATGCCAAAATCGCAAACTGTGTCATTTTTGGAAAAATCCGCGGAAAATATAGCCAAAATTCCCAAAAATATTCTCGTTGTGTTGAAGGATGAATGTTGATCAAAAACACATGTATAGGAGTGAGTTACGCAGTTCTGAGAAGGCTGGGGGTGATAGAAGACCATCGCATCGGAGGGAAGGTGGTCCAAACACATCTGTTACAGAGCGAAATCTCCAACATATATGCGCGCGCATGTGCTCGAAGATCATTGTAACAGTGTCAGAACATTAGAATACAAGCCAAAAATGATGTTTCGTGAAGATTCAGGCATGTGCAAGTGCAAGTGCAAGCTGTTTGTAAAAATGATTCTGAAATGTTCATGCGCAGCAGCACATTTGTCATTCAAAGTTTGTGAATTTTTGACCCCAAAAAGCATCTCAATGCTACCCTACTCCTCTTACCCTCTAGATCTGACCTGCTGCCACCTGCCACCTGCCACCTCCACCTCTTTCCTCAGCTGAAATCCGCCTCTTGAGAAATTGATACAAAATTGTTTAAGGCGTTCAAAGTCGTACGACGAGTGTGTTGAGGGACCTCACTTTGGAGGTCTCCAGGGGGCTTTCAAAGTGGAGGGGAAACGGTGGAATCGAGGTGCTGAACTCCAAGGGTAGTTCTGTGAAGATGAAATTTCGAGGTTACCGGTGGGGGTGGGGGGGGGGGCTTAAATATAGATATGTACCTACGTAGGTACAGTACAATGTACAAGTAAGTGTGAACGAAAAAAAGAAAAATTCGCTGTAGCGTGCGCATGCGCGTATCGAGCGTCGAGTGTAAGGTATACCTATACCTATTACCTATTACCTATTACGTGAAAGTAAAGCGAAAGCGTTGCGTTTGGTTTTGATTTGTTTTCGGCGGTCAGAACAACTGCAGCAGTTTGTGGTGTTGGGGCGATGAAAAGATGAGCGGCTGTCTTTCGAACGGTATGCCGCCGGCCGAAGGTACGTCTTGCGGTCGTTCGCATTGGTGCCAACAAGGAGAGTGCGTCCAAATGGATCGTAAAGCTTTGAAGCCGCTGGACGGCGGTTGGGGTCCGTGGCAGCCGTGAGTAAGCGTATATATTCGCTTCGCCCATATCTACGTAGCCTACGTCGCGTCGCGTCGCCGGCCGCTTTTTGCGGACAGCGGACAGCGGACATACACTTATGGCACGACATCGACGGCGTCACATGGCAGTATCTGCCTGCCTGCCTGCCTGCCTACCTACCTACCTATCTTGTGTGTACGACACGACACGACACGACGCGATGCGATGCGATGCGACGTAGGACGTAGGATGTAAGGTAAAATGATAACTTGATCTATCTACATCTACATGCGTCCGTCGTCGCGTTTGTACTGTTGATTTCAGCTTCGGAGAATGTTCTCGTTCCTGTGGTGGTGGAATCAAACGAGCCTATCGTAATTGCGACAGCCCGTCGCCTAAAAACGGCGGAAAATTCTGTTTGGGTAAACGAGTGAAATATCAGTCGTGCAACTTCAAAGAATGTCCGATCGGAACTTTAGATTTCAGGTGAATACTTACTCGTACTCGCATACTCGCATACTCGCACTTGGCTTCGTATTCATTTACCTATTTACAGTACTGCACAGTACTATGCAGTACCTACCTGTACCTGCTTGCGTATTTCTTTTGAAAGTTACACGCTCACAGAGACGCGATACTTGATCCATCAAATAACTGGATCAGTAAAAATGAGAAATTCGCATTCGCCCGTCTTCAACAATAAAACTCGCAGAGTTTAGTGGCGCGCCTCCTAGTTTAAAGACTGTGCCGCCAGAACAAAATAATGCTATTTTCTTGTTTTTCTTATTGGTAAAAACTTTGTTGGACAAAATCATTACCTATAATTATATGACCCGCGGTGCGGCCCGAAAACACACCTCTGGGAAGAAAACAAAATTTCGAGAAAAACGCGTAAAAAAACGCTTACCTACGTCACTTAGTTTTTCTGTGTTTTGCGGGTGGTTAGCAAGAGTGTTTAAAGAGATTCGAGTTGACGAAAAAAAAACGTTAATAAAATTGCCTAATCGATTCGCCGTAAATATGCTAAGCGAGTGCCGATGCCGCGCGTCTGTCACATATTTACGGCGAATCGGTTATGCAATTCTATTAACGTGTTTTTTCCTTCGGCGTTAATCTGTTTGAAATTCGTGATTATCCATTACGAGTCGGTTTGAAAATCTTGGCAAGGTTTTTCGGTTGTGCAATTGTGCATATGTACCTATACTAGGCACGCAGGTATATCAGTTTTTTGTCGTTTTCGCCTTTGTTGGCTGAAGTATCGACCAAGCTTTTCTTTTTTCTGTCTTTCTGTCTTTCTGTCTCTCTGTTTCCGCTCGTCCGTCGCGTCGCGCGTCGTTCCTAACGGTATTTATCCGCGTAAAATAACAAATACCTACTCGAATAAGCTTTAGTTCGAGCCGAGCTTGTTGAGCAGTAGGTAAACTATGTATGTAAGTATACGATAATACTCTAAACCTGTCTCTGTCGCATTGAAATCGGAGAATCCGGATATTTGTACGTACCTAGTACTCGTACATATTTTTTTACCTATGTTACGTCTAAATCGGGCAATTGCCGAATGCGGACATTCGACAGCAAATTTTGAAAAAATCCGGCGCGGCGTGCAAAAAATGCGGAATTTTTGCGAAATTCCTGCAGTTAGTCTCAATTTGCGCTCCAATTCCGCAAATTGAAATCCGCTACAAGTCTGCTACGATTTTGCAAAAATTCTCCAAGAATTCTGCAACTTCGATCTTCTACATGTTGCACTCCGAGGGGTTACCCCCGCAGTTCTAGCAGAATCTCTGCCGGGAAGTGCCGGATCCACATCCACACCCCCTCCCCCTCCCCTCCCCCCACACACACACCTTTATTTTAATGGGTTCAGACTACCAGGTCCATTAGCCCAGCCGTATATCAACGCAGAATCCATTAACTGATGCACAAATCAGAAACAAAAATCGCCTATTGACTAGTATAATTCATCACTCGGATACCGTAGCTAGCTAAGAAGGGTCATGTCAAAGTCAGGGAAAGGAGCCGGAAATGCCGGAATGCTTATAGCCAATATCTTTTCATAAAGTTCAGTTGTTAATTTCCGAAGAGGAGGACACTCGAACAAAATGTGATGTAGATTACAGCTGATTTTGGGAAGGGAGTGCAGAGTACATATAGGGGAGTCTAAAACGCGCGCCCGTGGAAAATTGTCCAGTCCGAAGTCTCACTATCTAAGTAGAAACATACCGAGAAAAATCCTTCATTTTACTGAACCAAGGAAACTTTGGAATCTCTGGTTCTATTAAAAGGTACCTACCTACCTACCTACCTACCTACCTACCTACCTACTTAGAGAAGGATGATAATACGCATACCATAAACCATAATGCTTATTCCACGTACCTATTATTAGGTATGAACTGTACGAACAAACGGGTATAGCTTTGATTATTACCCAATTAATGCCTAATTACCTACCTATGGTATGGAATTGATTATCAATCCATCTTGAGCTGCTTGTTTAGCTATGGCTATGGCTATGGTATCCACATCCACATCCACATCCTCATTAGTCATTACCAGCTATCTTAGCATGGCCAGGAATCCATAACAATGAAATGTCTACGCAGACAACGAATACCTACTATCCCACTATCCCATACGAATTGAAATAATCGAGCGGTACATTCGGAGGAATATTTAACGAAGGACGCAAAGATAACATTCTAGCATTTTTAGTTGGAAAATTTACGCAAACTATGTCTTCGTTTTAGAAAATTGGAAAACTTTCAACTACCTACGTTTTGAGGCAGGAAAAGCCAGACGAGCCGACGCCTACGCCTACGCCTGTCCACTACAAATAATCCCAATTTTTATTCTTCGCGGGATACCGGCACCGCACCGCACCGCACCGCACCGTACCGAGTCCATTAAGTAAAAAATCAATTTTCAACATGTCTCACGTTTTTGGGTTCGGGTAAATAATTTTTTTTGCGTCGCGTTTCAGAAATGCCACAAGTATTGACGTTTCGTCCGACTTTAAACATGTTTAACAATAGGTACCTAGCTACCTACCTAGGTATGTCGTCTATGAGTTTTGAGTTTTGAGTATCGCTTATGCGAGTAGAAAAGTGACGTCGCGTCGTCAAACAGTCTTCAAGTTTGATCAACTTTTGAAAAATATTCTCTAGATAGTAAAAAGTGAAAATCATCGATTACTTAATATAAAGCCCGAAGGCAAGTTTTTGCTTCAAAAATTACAAGGTACCTATCCGCTTATTACTCGTAATTAATTTGACTTGAAAAAAAAATCCGCTTTGACGGAAAAAGAAACTTGTTACTCGTTTCATATCATCGAATTGATTACATATACTTATACCTACCTACCTACCGAATTCAAAATTGTTTCAAAAATAAGTAAGATTAACAATAGCTTTTCAAAATAAAGGCAAAACTTCGCGTTACAATCGAAAAAAAAACTAAAATTCTCAGAATTTTTGAAACTGTTTCATTACCTAGGTAAATTTGTTTTTGTTGGACGAATTGGCCAAAATTGTTTGAAATGCATCTTTAGGGGCGACTGTCCACTTGTGCAGAACCTACTACATAAGTATGTATGTACCTACATATATACGAGGTCGTTTTTAGGAAAGTGTACCTACCACTTAAACACAAAAGTCGTTTTCGAGATTTCGGGCATTTTCTGAATCTGCTTAAAATTGCCTTTCAAATGAGCTGTTAGTGATCTTTTTTTAGGTATGCAAAATTGACCGTTTTATAAGAATTTGAAATTTGATGTTGGAAAAACGTGGTTTTGAGAAAAACACGTTTAAAGTTTTCGAATGAAAATTTTCGATAAAAAACGTAGGTATTTAGTTAGGTATGTAAGTACGTTTGAGGCGAAAATTCCATTTTTTTCTTTTTTTATATGTACCTAGTACCTACTAGTGGGAAATTCGCTGTGGATTTCGAAAAATTTGGTTTAGGAGCCGTATCAGGCTTCCCAGTGTTCCCTAAATAGGCAGCCCCAAACATAGCTAACCCGATGCGAAAAAATTATTAAAATCTAGGTACAATTTGTTCGTATTCAAAATATGCCGTTTAAAAGGTACCTATGTAACTATACCTACGTATGTAAGGTTACCGTGGTATTTCACGAGTTGCGGACTATCTCACGTGAAAGTAGAAGAATCATAGTAGGTACTTGGTACTTAGTACTTCTACTTACCTACACACGAATCCATGGAAAACAAAAAATCGATATTTTTGATCCTAATTCACATTTCTTGCGTTTTTCTCGAAATCAACTTTGTGACCGAGAGGTTGCTTTCCTAAAAAAAAACTGCCTCATATGTGCAGGTCTAGGTACCTACGCCTACCTATGTCGCTGTCGTAATGAAGTAACGAAGCGACAAACTATTCATGCAGTATACCTTTACCTAAGTACCTACACCTACACCTACACCTAGGTAGTCCGTCCCGTCAAATACATACGTAGCGTAGGTACTAGGTAGGTACCTAGGTAGCTCCAGCTACGCGCTAGGTACTTACTTCGTACGTTTTTTACGATCGTACGATCGTATATGTACTTAACTACTTATCTACGAGACTGCGCTGCGTCTGCGATATGTGTAATAGGTACAGGTCTATAGGCTACCTAACTATTGTTCCTGTTTGCAGTGTTTGCAGTGTTTGCTGTTTCTCTGCAGATTTGCGATATTGCGATATTATTGATTACTGCGCCTGGAATTAAATACCTATTTATTTTCTCCGAATATACCATACCTACAGTTCGATTATTTCAGTTCGCACAATGAAAAAATTTGTCGCCTGTAAATCTGGCGTTTTTTTTCCTCTTTCAAATTTTGATGATTTTTACTTTTTTTCATGGTACATACAAGTAAACGTGTTTTTGTACCTGGAATGGAACACCTACGCGTAAGTGCGTAAGTTGGTAGATAGGTAGGTAGGTAGGTACTTATTACGATTACGATGGAGGATAGACGCCGCGCCGCGCCCGACGATTGGACGCAATTCGAGCCTTAGGCGAACGCTTTACGGCCGCATTGCGTTTTTTTTCACGTTGGCTCGCGTTTAATTTGACGCGCGTTATTTTCTTTTTACGCAGGTCTCAGCAATGCGCCAAATTCAACAACAACACATTCGACATTCGTAATTTAAGCAGAAACGTTCGTTGGGTGCCGCATTATTACGGTTAGAACATTTACCTACCTATCGCATTCCTAATTAGTAATTAGCTAAGTACGTACCGTACCGCGCCGCGCCGCGCCGCATCAGGTAGCAGGTGCCTATCTAGGTGCTGGCCGCTTAGCTATGCTTGGTGGTTGGTACCATATTTGTGTGGGCCGCGGCGCGGCGCAGTGCGACCGTATTGGTATTCGCGTTGGTGGGTAGCTGGGTAGCTGGATAGCTGGGTACCTAACTACCTACGACCTACGACCTACGACCTACGACCTAGGTACCTACCCTATTGACGGAACAGCGTTTTTTGAGACATTCGCGCTCGGAAAACGCTGTTTTATCACATGTAAAACCCTATGCGCAAATACTCAGAGCGCTAGTTTTTTCAAAAAAAGAAAAAGAAAAGAAAATGTAACCATTTATTTCTAACGCCTAAATAGCGAATAAAATGTGCGAAAGTCTCAAAAAAACGCTGTTATTTTTTATAAACAACGCTTTTTACGGCGTTCAGCGCTTTTCTTTGTCAGTAAGGTACCAAACATACCTACCTACCTGCCTACCTGCCTACCTGCCTGCATACATACATTACCTACTTATTGATTGATGAATCTACACGTTTTAGCATTTAGCATCCAAACTGACAAGGGTGCTGCGCTTTGAAAATTTTACATGTGTGGTAAAACTTTTCTTTTTTTTGAACCTCGAAGAATCTACCCATATGTACACGTACAAGTACATAGGGAGTAGTTAGCTACGAGTAATTTTCAACAACGAAAGTAAGTACCTACTACTCGTACCTACCGATTCCTCTATGGTACATATCTATTCGTACGTAGGTACTAGGTACTAGGTGCTAGGGTACCTCTACCCACGTGTAGGTGTGTAGGTGTGTAGGTGTGTAGGTATGTAAGTGAGGTATGTGGTTGTAGTTGTAGATGCAGGTAATGTGTACCTGTACCATACTTATGTGATGCGAATAGGTATTTAGCTAGGTATCTATTTACGTAGGTATTAACGCGTACAGCGCGGCGCGGCGCGGCGACGCGGTTCGGCTGCGCGTTTATTAACGAATATGTCGCTTTCTGTACACTTTTCAACACGCAGGCGTTCGAGAAAACAGCAACGAAAAATGTAAATTGTATTGCAGAGCCGAAGATACGCCATCTTATTACAAGTTACAAGATAAAGTAATCGACGGTACAGCTTGCGGACCCAACACTTACGACATGTGCGTGAATGGAGTTTGCATGAAAGCCGGTTGCGATCATATTTTGAATTCCAACAGTATTTTAGGTAGGTTCGCGGTGAAATTGCCATTTTTACTGCTTCCGCTTCCGCTTCCGCTTCCGCTTCCGCCTCCGCCTCCGCCTCAAATGTCACGTGCAAGTCGCTGTATGGAGTCGGCGCGGCGCGGCGTGGCGTTGCGTTGTCGCGATGCGGTGATAGTTTGTTAACTGCCCGACTTCCTACCTACGTTTCGGTAGGTTTAGGTTTTAGGGTACCTACCAAAGTACCGGTACATAGGTATGGGGTATGGGGTATGGGGTATAGATGAACGATGTAAGTAAGTACATCGAGTGGACCACAACGGTTGCAGGTGGAATTAATGCTCCGAGTAAACGTAGGTAGGTAGGTAGGTAGGTAGAGGTACCCACTACCCGCTTAGACTTTTGATCGACGCTTGGCACTTTGGCAGGCGTCGTGTCATCGCCGTGACTCGTAAACCGGCGCATATGCGACGCTATAACGCGAGGTGCGTTATTTATCCGCGTAGCTAACCAATTACCTATTACCTAACAGTCCTAACACCTACTTGGCGGCGCCGCGCCGCGCCGCGCCGCGCCGCGCGCTGCGTGCAAAAGTAGCAGAAAAATTTTGCATCCCTTCTGCTGAAACTTTCTACTATTTTTTTTCGATTTTCCTGCACGCTTTTGACCTCCCGTTACGTATTGCCAATTTCTTTTTGAGATGTGCAACGCGGGGGGGGGGGGGGGGTGGTCAGAAAAGAGCAGAAAGGAGCAAGCACCGAGATTTTCTGCTCATTTCCGCCGATTTGTCAGCTACTTTTGCACGCCGGGTATGTGTATCTACGGCTGCGACTGCGGTTACGGTTATGGTTATGGTTAATTAGCATGTACCTATGTACTTACACTTACTATTAGCTGCCTGGTCGTGGGCGTTACGCGTTTTAGGTGTAAGTCGCAACCGCAACCGCAACCGCAACCGCAGCCGTAGATATCTATTTTAATTTTCATTAATCATTTCTCATTTACGACACGCACGGCACGGCACGGCACGCAGATAGTTGCGGTATTTGCGGCGGCGACAATAGTACTTGTAAAAAAGTACGCAAACAGTTTAGTATGTCTGGCGTCAAGTTTGGCTACAATCGCGTTACTATTATACCAGCCGGCGCTTCGAATATCGACGTACGACAGCGCTCTTCGGATCACAGCAAAGACGATAATTATTTAGGTAAGTTTACGATACGATACGATACGATACGAAACTTAACGTAAAATACCTACAAGTTTAGTTAGTTATCTAGGTAGGTCGTTGGGTACCTACCTACCTAGTACCTACACCGTACACCTAGTACTTGCTCGTTTGGTCACCGAGTAGATACGACACGACGACAGGCCAGCTGCCATGCAGGCCGCTGTAGGTATATAGAGTTTGGAGTAGCAGCTATAGTCTATATATGTGACCCCGCGCGCCCAAAAAGGGATGGTAGTGCCCAAAAATTTCATTTTTTATTTTTTTTAATAGGAAATAATTCAAAGGAAAAAAAACTATTTTTGGACACTACCATCGTTTCTTCGCGCGGGGTCACATACCTACTCGTACGGTAGGTAGGTAGCTAGGTACAGCTAGGTACAGCTAGGTACAGGTAGGTACTTATACGATTTACGTATCGGGATGACGTTGTCGTTGTCGATGGTACCTAGACCGAATACCTACCTATTGGTAATGTGCGGTGTGGTGTGGTGTTGTCGTAGCGTTGGTGGACGTCGAAAGCGATCAGTACGTGTTGAACGGAAATTTCAGCATTATGCGGTACGGCAAAGAAATCGATTACGAAGGCGTCGCCATCAACTATTCCGGATCGAATATTTCCGTCGAACGAATAAACACCTCGCAACCGTTGCGCAAAGATTTACTGCTGCAGGTTCTTTGCGTGGGTAATTTAAACGCGCCGGACATCGTTTGCGAATATACCGTTCCCATCTCGCCGCAAGACTACTTCGTTTGGCATATCATCGAAAAATGGAGCGTTTGCGATAAAGTTTGCGAAGGTTAGTTGTTGTCATTGTCATTGTCGTACCTTTTTGACACTCAACCTTACAACCTCGTAAAATAGCTACATACCTAAGTATATATAAATTATAAATACCTATTAGGTACCTATATAGGTACATCCATGTACAGTATGTATAACCTATGGTAGGTACCTACCTTCTTAATTCGTATTTATCGAATTGATGGTTTGGTTTTCGACAGGCGAACAACAGAAAATTATTCGATGTACTAGAAAAGACACCGGTAATCACGTTTCGGAAGAATCGTGTTCGGGTTTACCGAAACCCGAAACGCAAATCAAAGCTTGCAATCAACATTGCATTTTAAAGTAAGCGCTTTCTACACGTCCAATGCCAATGCCAATGCGCATTAGGGTGTCCCTTAAAATTTTATTTGGAATATTGATTTCGATACGACACTCGATAATTATTGGAAATTTTCAATTTGACTCCTCTGCACCATCTTCCCTATGGGCATGGGCCCATTTTGGGGGTTTTGTTGAAGGAACGTCGCGTCGGAAACGGACTCCCGGGTGAAAAAAACACGAATTTTGATGCCACACTCGATAATTATGGGAAATTTGCGAGTTGGCCCCTCCCCGCCACCTCCCCATATCAGCCCATTTTAGGTCCTTGTTACAGTTCGAAGTCAAAATGACCTCAGAACTGGATTCAGAAGCTCTGGGTACCTCCTGGAAGTTTTTTCCCCCGGAAAATCTGTTTGAAATTAGGTATAGGTAATTCAATTTTGTTTGTTGGTTTTTTTCAATCGCACGTTTTAATATCCTCGCGCTTCCCCCCCCCCCAGGGCCCAAAAAATTTGAAAAAAATCTTGTCTGATTCAAAATCTTAGTTCTATTTTCATTTGGCGTAAGTTTAAAGCCGCCAGGTCGGTACGAGTGTTTTTAGCGTTTCGTTGCCGCGTGCCCGTTGCGGAGTATTATGAGCTCGAGCGCTCGAGCGCGCCTCTTCAATTTTTCAAAATGGGCATTTTCTCATGTAGTGGCACCGAACTAGGAGGAGGGAGGGGGTGTCTCCTGTCCCGAAAAAAATTTCAAATTTTTTTTCCACCAAGTATAAATAAGGGACACCCTAATGCGCATCCATCGTACCTTCCTACTTACACTACCCCTACCATCCTACCGATCTGGCGCGGTGTACCTAGTTAGTAGGTAGTAGGTAGTAGGTACTTTCGTACTCATTGCAGGTACTCGACTACTCGTACCTATCTCGTTCGTACCTCTACTCACAACTCACAAAATTACGAATTAGGAATTTCGTCTGACGGCTAGAATTTCTCTACTTGAGTGTGACCGTGTGAGCGTGAGCGTGATTGTGAGTAAGTCTAATCACGTATAGGTAGGTAGGCTAGCTAGGTACTAGGTGCTATACCGTGCTATACCGTTCCGCACCAGTATCCACTATTCAGTAGGTCTAGGTATCTAGGATGCTTTACTAGTTCGTGGTCTTGAAACTGTAAACAGTGTAGCTGCGAGCCTATAACGTGTCTAAAAAAGGCTGCTGGCGTGAAGGTTGGTTGAATCGAGTAGGTCACCTACACGTCAGTCCTATGTGTACCTACTTTTGGTTTTCGTACCTATTTCCGTATTCCCCCCCCCCCCCCCCCCCTTGTGAAACATGGTGGCAAGAATCCGAAAGCTTCGCGCGAGGAGTGAGCCCCATGTCCCTCGCGCTATCTATAAGCCAGTGCCCAGTTTGAATAGTACCTTTAAATTTGTCATACGAGTACCAACTGCGGTGAGACGCGGCCAATCCGCAGCCACGTATGACGTACCTAACCGGAATATCATTGTTTTTGCTTTTTTCAAATAAACGTTGATATTGAAAAAAAAAAAGAAAAAAAAATCGGTATCTAGGATCCAGTACAGTATAGGTACCTGCTACCTAGTACCTACCTGGGTATTGCCTCTACACGGGCTCTACACCCGATCTAATCGGTAATCGCTTATCGCTTACAGATGGAACGTGGTCAGTCAATCGGAATGTTCTTCGCTTTGTGGTGTCGGTTTTCGTTCCGTAACGTTCGGCTGCTTTCAAGAGTTTACCGACAATATATTTCCGCATGTTCAACTTCCGGACGTATCCTGCCGGCATATTGAAAAACCATCCGAAAATCAAAGCTGCGTCGGCTCCTGCGATACCTACCGCTGGAAATACGACGAATGGCGCTCGGTTAAGCTCACCTCCATCTACATCTACATCTACATCTACATCTACATCTACACGCGTACCTAGTTACCGAAATAGGTACCAAAATACCAAAATACCAAAATACCAAATGCCATACCAAAGTTACATAAGTACTACGTGTACCGAGTACCGAGTACCGAGTGCCGAGTGCCGTGTATCGCGTCCATTTTTACATAGCTACATACCTACCTACACCTACACCTACACCTACACCTACACCTACCATTTACTCCGAAGTATAATTTGCATATGTAGGTAGTGCACGGCGCAGCGCAGTACCCTACATACTTACTACTCGTCTCGGTCTCGTACATAGGTGCAACAATCACCACGTGCACGTGTACGTGTAAGTGTACCTACATTACAATTAGGTATGGTGTATGGTACATAGACTTACCTGTAAGTAGGTATTGGGTATTGGGTATTGGGTACTAGGTACGCGTGTAATTGTACGATACCGATACGGATATCGATATCGATACCGATACCTATCTAACTCTAACCGCGAGTTTATTTTGCGCAGTGTAACGTTAGTTGCGGCAATGGTGTTCAAATGCGTAAGGCGACTTGTGTCGACGAATTTCAACGCGTCGTCGATGTTGGCAAGTGCGCAACCAGCGAGAAGATAGTGGAAAAATTATGCGTCATGCAAAAATGTACGATATGGTCGACCGGCGAATGGTCCGAGGTTGGTAGTTGCCAGTTACAGCTGAGCTTCAGTATACCCAGGGGAAAATCTTGGTGTACCATTAGGTATGAGCATGACCGGATCACCTGCTCAAGTGCTCAAGTGCTCAAGTGCTCAAGTGCTCAGGCCTCATCAGTGATCAGTGATCAGTGATCAGTAATGAAAACTGGGCGCGATTCAGCAGGCCACAGCAGGTCTGCCTTCTAACAATGGAAATTTATTCGAAAACCTTATTTTTATCGTTCTGCTCATGCCTGCTGAAACGCGGTCATTTTTCAGGCCCAGGTCTGCTCATGCCTGACAATTTTTCCCTGGGTACTTAGCTAATTACCTACGTAGTGCAGCCGATAGGTGTAGATAGGCTTACGTTTACTGTAAGTTTATTCTTACTTCGGATGAATGGATGGATACCTATATAGATAGATATTACGTATGGTAGGTACCTACATACATGCGCTTAATACCTATAACTAAACTTTTCCTACGTATTAGGTATTCTTGGAGACCAACATCTTCGCGACTAAATTTGGACAGAGTGAAGTATCGAATGCGAAGAATAAAATTTTTGAAAAAAAATGTCATTTCTGAGGCAAAAAAAGGTTAAAAATTTTGAAACCTAAATGGAGTTGTGAAAGTTTTTACTGACTTTGCGAATCCGATTCTTTTTCGAGGTGATTTTCACCGATCAAAACATACGAACCGAAATGCGAATATTTTTCAGCAAAACGGCTCTCTAGTCCCCCATCGTGCGAGTTGAGCGTAAAAAGCCAGCCCGTGCCCGTGCCCGTGCCTGTGCCTGTGTTGGTGTTTCCGCCCCGCACCTATAGGTACCGTTGAACGGGTATCGCGTTAACCGTTACCGTACATGTGTATCTCGGCATTTTGAGTGTTGACGTTGAGTAAAAATAGGAGGCGAGACTATACTCTGTCCAACTTAGGAATACCCGTCAATCAAAGAGACATCCACTTTTCTAATGCGAGTAATGTCTCGAAGATTTATTTTTAAAACAGAAATATTTCAAATAAATCAATGGTTTTTTGATAATGATACGATAAATATACTTAATAATAATTTATTAAAAAAAAAGAAAAAGAATCAATTTTGTTCAGTTGAGTGTTACAATTCATCTGCCGTGTTATGCTGTGCTATGTGAATCGATGTTTTTTCCTTTCCCCTCCGTATACCGAATTGTCTACTGGATTTTGATTGACGGGTATTCTTAAGTTGGACAGAGTATGTTACAGGTTGGTACGGATCACGAATCACGGGTCAAGGGTCAAGGGTCACGGGTCACGAGTCACGAGTACATGCACGCGCGTGACGTATATCGGAGTGTCGATTTTCGATAGGCTGGTACCTAATACCTATATCCAAACCAAACTTACCAACGACTCACCCGCACCCGCACCCGCACCCGCACCCGCCTAGAGTACCTGCGTAAATTCTATCGCTAGTAGGAGTAATTTTTCGCCTCGGTGCGTGCCGCCTTAATCGTGGCGTGGCGTGGCGTGGCGTGGCGTGGCGTGGTGATGTATTGAGTTGCGCGATCGATTTAGAGGTACTTGTTTTACATTTGTAGTGCTCCGTTAGTTGCGGCGTTGGTCGGAAAACCAGACAAGTACGCTGTCTGCAGGGAAATCGACTAGTTCATTCGTACTTATGCGCACGCGACAAGAAGCCCGCTCATGCTGATACGTGCGAAATGCCGGCTTGCGCCGCCGCCGTCGCCGTCGTCACTACCACCGTCGCTCCCGAAGCAACCGTCGCCGCCGTATGGATAGCCGGAACGTGGTCCGATGTTGGTACCTCTAATACCTATAAATAAGTAGCGTTCATTTATTAATACACCTTTACCTTTAGCCCGACACGTGACACTAACGCCCTTACGTACGTACGTAGGTAGGTACCTAATACCTATTACCTACGCTCCGCTATAAGTACCTACATCATAAGTAGGTAGCTAGGTACCTACATATAATTATACGTAGGTAATAGGTATTTAGTACTTAGCTACCGTATAGTATGTAGGTAGAGGTACGTGTAATCTTAACGTAAGTACCTACTACCTACTACCTACTACGTACGTAGCTTTACCGAAAAGTACATAGGTATCTGTTGCGGTATACCTACCTAATCTGCTAGTCCGACGGTAATCGCTCCGAAAATTCTTGCCATGCGATGCCGCCGCGCCGCGCCGTTGACTAACGCGTAACGCTTTCTCTGTCTCATTCAGTGCTCAGTTGGTTGCGGAGTAGGCCACAGAAGCAGAACGGTTCGGTGTAACGCGTCCGACGAAAGTTTATGCGCCAACTCCAACTCGCTTGCAAAACCAGTCCAAACGGAGGTGTGCACGACGAGTGATTGTTCAACGTCCGCAACTTCGCAATCCAACGAAATAATCGAGCAAAACGAACGTCCTTCCGTCGTAAAATTCGCTACGTTCGAGTGGATTGCTGGAGATTGGGAACCGGTAAGTGCAAATCCGAATCCGAATCCGAATCCGAATCTGAATCCAGTATTCTTGTACGAGTAGAGCAATGTAGGTAGCCTAGGTAGCTAGGTACTAGGTATGTGACTGCCTACCCGTACTCGAGTAATTTTGATTCGCATGGTATCTACTTATGTACGACAACGGTAACGGTAACGGTAACGGTAACGGTATCGAGTGGCGAATGGCTAGAAAGAATATTGCGAGCAAAATACCCGCGTAATATTCTGTCCGTAGTAACGCCTAACGGCCTAACGGTCTAACGGTCGTATTAGATAGGCACCTATCGTACATAGGTAGGTACTCGTGAGTCTGCGTAGCCGTACGAGTACCGGTAGCACCGTCAACAGCGCAGCGGCAGAGGCAGCGGCCGTAAGTGTCCAAGTTGATGTCGTTATCGACGGCAGGACTAGGGACTACGGAGGAAGGGGAGTAAGAGGAGGCGTCGAATGTCGCGTGCGAGGATTTTTCACTCTCAACTCGTTTACGAACTTTGTTGTTTTTCCTTTGCGTAATTTTCGACTCCGCATGTACGTGCCTAGTTCAAATAAGTCATAATAAAGCAATGCGACATGACGTTATTTTTTGCATTCCATACATAGGTAGGTAGGGAGGAAGGAAGATATAACCGGTACCGCGCGGTGTATGGCCAAATGCGTACAATATTATTTTACATTTAAAAGGTAGTACTAAGCTGCCTAAGCGCTAAGTGGTACCTAATTGGTAGGTGCTTGCTTCGATACTGCTGCCAACTCAACTAGTACCTACCTACCTACCAACCAACCAACCAACCAACCAACCACCCTTTTTTCCTGTACCTATTGTTGCGATTGCGGTCGTCTTTTTCGTTGGGTTGGGTTGTGATAATGTGCGATTACCATTAGGTAGGTACCTACGTTCGCAATTGGTATAGTAGGTAAAACTACCTGCTTATTTTTTCGATAAATTCCTAATGAAATGAGGCGTTTTACGATGCTGGTGGTGATTGTTGTTGTTGTTGTTGTTGTTGTTGTTGTTGTTGTTGATGATGTTGTTGATGTTGATGTTGATATTGACCATATGTCGGTGTTACGCTGTGCAGTGTTCGTCAAGTTGCGGGAAAGGAGAAAAAAAACGCGTCGTAAGATGCCGAAACGTGAAAAACGAAATGTTGGTTGACGAAACTAACTGCGATTCTAGCGACATGCCTGCCAAATCGGAATCGTGTTTTCGAGCAGCTTGTTCCGCCACCGCCGCCACCGCCACCGCCATCGCTGATTGGAGGACCACTAAATGGAGTTCTTGTTCATCCAGTTGCGGCCCAGTACGTACCTGTGTACCTACCACCTAATTGCCTAATTGTACTGCTACTCTCCCGTTTCTGAATCAGTGAAATTTATTAAAAATCACTGTAAAACAGTCAGATTGCAGCGTAGCGCAGCAATAAATCAGTGAAAGAAAATCACTGGAAATGGGTGAAAATTCACTGAAAACTCGGTGATATTTCTGAAATTTACTGAAAAATCTGCGAAATTCTTTGAACAATCGGTGAAAAATCACCGAGTTCTGCAATTCTGACTGTTTTGATCAGTGATTCTTCACTGATTCGAAATGAGAGAGTACTGTTTTATGCTCATGCACCTACATACGTAGGTCTAGGTACGTACGTACCCTACCGTAACCGTAACAATTGAATAGGTACCTACCTACAAATATACGAGTATACATACGTATAGGTACCTACGTGTAGCCCGTAGCTATAGCTAAATGGAAACAGTAAAAATAGATACCTACCGTGGTTGCGGTTGCGGTTGCGGTTGCGATCAGAATTGCCGATCGATGAATATCGAATAGGTATAGGTGCCCTATTGATGTTTTGTTCTGCTCGCAGGGAGTCGCTGTGAGAAATGTGTGGTGCGAGATGAATGCGATACAAGTCGACGAACAGAATTGCGTTCGACGCGTTAAACCGGCTACGACGGTTGCGTGTGATGCTAAGAAAATTTGCCCAGTTAACGCCGACGTTTCTTTGTCCGATGACTCGTTATTGCCACAGCCATCGACGGCGACCACGACGACCACGACGACCACGACGACCACGACGACGTCGTTCTACCAAGTATGGCGGACGGGAAAATGGGGAGAGGTACGTGCGCGTCACATTGCGTATTTTTACGTTGGTACTTTTAGTGGTAGCCGTTGCTTCGTGGTACACTGAGGCCCTGTAACGAAAATAGCCGTGTCCATCTGTGGCGCGACGCGGCGCCGTTTCGTTTTGTTTCTTTTAAAATGGCCGGCGCCGGCGCCGGCGCCGGCGCCGGCGCGGCGGCCAGCCGATTCGCCGCGTTTCTTACTGTCACCAATTCGAGGTTCCTTTTAAGAGGGAGTAAGAAAGGTTGGATAGGCACAGCGGCGTAACTGAAAACTTCACCAAGTACTTATCTATAGGTAGCTACTAACGTAAGTACTAACTGATACTGGTAGGTACTAGGGTACTATGGTACTTGATAACCAAACCTAAACATGGAGGCCTGCCTGCCTGCCTACCTACCTACCTTCAATCCATTCCGGCCTTCGTTACAGTTGCTTTTTTCGTTTTTCGTTGTACGCCAAGTCCCTAGTTACCTACTTGGGCGTAGCAACGAATGGTCTCAATTAAGTACCTAGTTCGTTACTCGTTAGGCGAGCTTTCTACACGGTCGCGGTTTACGCACGTAGTGTTCCAGATCGTGCGGCGTCGGTTTGAAAATACGGCACGTCGTTTGCCACGACGAAAATGGTAATGAAGCCTCCAATTGCGACCTAAAGACCAGACCGCCGGATTCGATAACCTGCTATACGGAAGCTTGCAGCAGCAGCGGCGGCGGCGGCGGCGGCGGCGGCAGCAGCGACGACAACTTGTCGTCGCCGTCGCCACCTTTGTCAATCACCTTGTACCGCTGGGCGATTTCAAACTGGACAACGGTAAGTGTACCTGTACCTAGCTACGTACTTATCTTATCTATCTAACAGTATCTACGGGCGAGAGGCGACCAATCAACCAGCCCGATTACTTCGCCTCGCCTCGCCAATTTTTCGTTGCTCGTTTCTCGTTCTAACGATAGCGTTGTTCGTTGCGCTGCGCTGCGCTGTGTAGTGTTCGGTTACTTGCGGAATCGGTTTTCAAAAACGTACGTTGCAATGCGAACGGGTGCTGCCGGCGACGACGGCTGCCACTCTCACCGTCCAACCTGAATCGGTTATCGTGTCGAATGATTTTTGCAACGATGCCAGTCGGCCATCGGTTCAGCTGCAGCAAGAATGCCGATTAAACGTATGCTCGACCAGCGATTACATATGGGTACCTGAAGCGTGGGCTGAGGTATGTGTCACAAATTGGTAGCTACTCCCCCCCTCCCCCCGGGTACCTAATCTTTCACTTGGTACCATCGCCATATTGTCTCTAATCGTTCCTATTGATCGACCCAGTACCCAGAACCCAGAATCTGCACGAATCGTGCTCTGTGCTCTTGCAATAGGTATTCTTCCATTATGGAACTGTGACGGGTGACGGGCGACGGGTGACGGGCGACGGGCGACGGGCGGGGATAAGTGAAAAAAATAGAGAGTCGCGTGTTTTTGTTTGCGTGGAAGATAAAAGAGTAAACTTGGAATAAGTATCGGTACCTACTACCTACTACCTACTACCTAGTACCTAGTACCTAGGTAGTGCGATTCTCGCCCTCAAAAAAATCGGCATCAGCAAAATCGTTCCTACAAAGGCGACGCGACGCGACATTTTCATTTTGTACGTGGCCGGTGGCCCTGATGCGCGGTCTCGGTCTAGGTATATTGTTCGGGTACTCGTACACGAAACGCGATTCAAAGTATACAGGTACTACTTGCAACAGGGCAATACAAGGTACCTACAGTACTTACTAGGTAGGTGTAGCGTGTAGGTACTTACTTACGCGTATTGCTTAGCAGTGGGCAGTTGGCAAAAAAAATGCATCGTAGGCAACACTCGCATACGCAGGTAGGTAGGCCTATAGGTAGTGTCACGTTGCGTTGTCAAAAAAAAAGCTGTTGCGTATGTTCTACTCTGACTTGCGTGCACATCTACAGGGTAATGGGTAAAGCCGAAAGTGCCGAAAGTGCCAAAAGTGCCAAAAGTGCCAAAAGTGCCAAAAGTGCCAAAAGTGCCAAAAGTGCCGGAAGCGCCGAAAGTGCCGCAGGCATAGCTAGACAGTAGACAGTAGACGCTAGACGCTAGACGGTTTTTCAATTCGATATGTTGAGTAGTTGACGTTGTTTCAGTGCGACGCCAGTTGCGGCGGCAAAGGAAAACAGAAAAGGAAACTAGCGTGCTTTCATCGAAGTGGCAGAAAAGTGAAGAAATCATTTTGCAGATTCAAACGTAAACCCGTTCGTAGACGCAAATGTACATTGAACAAGTGTAAGTTGAACGTACTATGTACTACGTTGTGCTGTTGTAGTTGTAGGTCTACGTACCCATTCGCCGAAAAACTTGACCGTTTTCAACATTGGCTCGAGTGCCGTCTATAGGTATAGGTACAGGTACAGGTACAGATAGAGATACTTTACTTTTATCGATCAATGCGCTGCTGCGTGCACTAAATTTTTCCATTTTACTGCGCCGCGCCGCGCCGCAATTCAATGCAATGAAATATATCTGCTCGAAATGGTACCTACATACCTACCTACCTACCTACCTACCTACCTATACCTATACCTATTCCTATGCCTAATTACCTATACTCATAACTACGTTAAATCTACCTGCTGATGCTTGATGGTTTTCTTGTATGTGTATGTTGTTTAGGCGAACCGAATAGCTGTGCCCAAGTGAAGCGTAAATTCAAATCGAACGTTGACCGCGAGTATCCGTTGAATATTTTGGGAAGAAACATTTCTATTTACTGCCATCGAATGTGGTCCGATTCGCCGGTCGAATATCTCACTTTATCGGCGGACGGCGACAATGACAATTATTCCGAATTTTCGGCAGTAAGGTAGGTCTGATCGCATCGTCGCGTCGCGTCGCGTCACGTCACGTGGCACCCTACCGTACTTGCGTAGTTGCAACGCAGCGCAGCGCAGCGTACTTTTCTCGACGCCTCGCTTACATTTAGTTTTTCGCTACCAAGTACCTAGCGATTAAGTTGGGAGGTGCCTAACTTGGCTGCTTTCTCAAATGGCCCTACTACCGGCCACCGGCTATCACTCGATGATTCGGCCTTATTGCAGGCTGCGGCTTGATCGTTTCATCGTCTGCCTACGTAGGTACCCACTGCGCTTAGGAGATACAGGGGTATCAGGGTATCGGGGTACCGGGGTACCGGGGTACCGGGGTACCGGGGTACAGGTAGCAGGTCTAGGTAGTAGGTATTCGGGATCGGCGAAAGTGGTGTCGCGTCGTGTCGCGTAGCGTTGCGTTATTCGTTTCTCATTTGGTTATTTTGGTTTTACGAATTTACAGCGAAACCGGCGCAAATGCGGCTAATTCGAACGTGTGTCCCGAATCGGTGACTGAGAAAACGCGGTGTGCCGCCTGTTTAGAACGGTCGACGGTGGAAGGCGGTAAAACGTCTTTCCAAAAGATCAGACTCGATGTTGACTCGCTGGAAGTGAACGGTGCGTACTGCGTACTGCGTACTGCGTACTGCATAGGTCTTTTATTATTACATAGGTATTAGGTATTATTTTTATAGGTATACCTATAATTTTATTGAAAACATAACCTCGACCCTTGATACCGAAGGTTTATAAAAGGATCGTGATCGTGGCAAGGGGATGTTAACGAATGGTATGTAGGTACTAGGTAGGTACCTAACATATGCAATATGCAACTGGTTCATATGGGGTACCTAACTGCGTACAACAGGTTACCTAACTACTCGTAAATAGCATAGCAGTAATAATACCTACCTACCTACCTACCTACCTACCTACCTACATAGGTACGTAGGTACGTAGGTATCGGGTACCTATAGGTACAACAAAGATGTACCGTATGTACCATGTACCATGTGCCGCGTGCCACGTGCCACGTGCCATGTTCCGCGTGGTACTAGGTAACAAATGTTGAAAGTATGAAGAATTGTTGAAACATACCTATCGAAACGTAGGTACCTACCTATATATTTGTAGATAGGTAATATCGTCCGTTCGTCCCAATCCGCTCGCTACTTTTTAGTTTTTACGTTTTTAGTACCTAAGGGCATAGTTCGCATTTCCCTTTTGCCTACACGCTCCCCTGCCAATTTACATTACGCTTATGGGAGTTTATGAAATATTAGGTACCTACCTACATTTCTGGAAATGAGAGCGATGAAATTGGCTGAAATTGGCTGAAATTTGAAATATACATTTTTCCAGATGGTCTCTAGAATCCTGCGCATGAATTGCTGGTTACATGGAATATTTTACAAGAAAATTCCATGTAACCAGCAATTCATGCGCAGGATTCTAGAGACCATCTGGAAAAATGTATATTTCAAATTTCAGCCAATTTCAGCCAATTTCATCGCTCTCATTTCCAGAAATGTAGGTAGGTACCTAATATTTCATAAACTCCCATAAGCGTAATGTAAATTGGCAGGGGAGCGTGTAGGCAAAAGGGAAATGCGAACTATGCCCCTAAGTATTGTTTTTTCCTTTTTGCAGCACGTGATTTTACGTTCAGCCGTCAAGTTTTCGGTTCGCCGGTGCCGTTCGGCGAGGCCGCCGATTGCTATAGCAGCTCGATGACTTGCGCTCGTGGCGCGTTCACCATCAATCTCAGAGGAACCGGTTTTCGAGTGTCCCCGTCTACCATGTGGATGAAGAGCGGAGTAAACGCTTCTATGAAGATCGATTTTTCGCATGTAAGCGTGAAATTTCGTAATTTTCAAACCATACCTTACGTTACTACCTAGCTACCTACCTACCTACTACCGTCGTAGTCATAGCCACCCTATCGAAAAAATGAATACCGATAGGTACCTATGTACCTGCGCGTACACCGTACACCGCACCGGTACGCATCTGCGTAGTGTATACGCGCCTGCGCCTCAATACCTACACATTAGGTACCTACTTACCTATACGGTACTGTACTGATTTTTGGAATATTTTTTTTTTTTAGAATAGAAAATTTAGCGATATTTCCAATTCCTCTATTTAAAAAAATGATTTTTTTGTTGTACACATATAGAGGATGTAAAACGCTGCTTTACTGCCTCTCGCGAATCGCACGAGTGCTCAAATTCGCGTATTTCTTCCACAATACCATAAAGAAAAATCCCGTTCAAAACTCGAAGAAAAAACAATCTTTTTCTCGCCCCTCGTTGTGAAACATATAGGTACCTACTATTGGAGATTAACATCCTTTCTTCACCCGGGGTCACATATACGTAGGTACTAGGTAGGTAGGTAGGCAGATAGGTAGGTAGGTGGTTACGTATACGTATACCTATGCGTGAACTGTAAACGTGTAACGTTTTCACCTCCATACATTGGCCTCCGGTGTCCGGTGTCCGGTACCTAGACCTACTACGGATAGAAATCAGTACCGTATCTGCAGACCTGTGTACTCGCACTCTGCAAAATAAGATTTCTCTTGCCGAAATTAGTAAGAGCACACTGAGAGGGCAGCGGGAGGGAAACTTTTTTCTAAAGAAAAACTTTTACCTATAGGTAGGTAATGAATTTGTTGTATAGGCCGTGCCGTGCCGTGCCGTGCCGTGCCGATGCCGTGTGGTATACTGCCACTGCGTATCTGACAACTTTTATCATTAGGTATGGTGTAGGTAGTTGGTACGGTAACGGTAACGGTAACGGCAACGGCAACCTAACCTAATTTAATTAGTAAATAGGTACGCAGTGGTTACCCATCGTCTTTCCCCATTTTTACGCCTCGCCGCGCCGCGCCGCGCCGCGCCAAGCACGCAATACGCACGCGTATCCGTATTACCTACCTAATACCTACGTGTACCTAAGTCTAAGTATTCTCTTGATGGGGTACATCGTACATCCCTTAGATGGAGAATTAGTAGAGGCGTTTCGTTCGGTAGGTACTTATTTGTGGTATGCTGATGACCTGACCGTGAATGTAGATCTTAACGCCGCGCCGCGCCGCAAAGCCAACACTAAACTCGATTTTTTTTCTCTAATATTTGCAGGAAAATCGCAAAGTGATGGCGAAATGCGCAGGATTTTGCGCTTCTTGTAGACCGGTTAAAACGCTAAAACTCGATATTCTTCCGCCCTGACGTATTTACCGTACGCGAGCAAGTGCTTACCTATTTCACATGGGTGCCTGCCTGCCAACCAGCTAGCCAGCTATCCTTGCTGTCTATCTAGCGAGCAAAACTTGGTACCTACACCCAGTACCTAATGGTAGTGGTACCATGTTTGCACCGATGAACACCGGACTACCGGACTGCCGGACTACCAGACCATCATTTCCTCCGTAATGGGCATCGACATCGGCACCGGAACGCGTTACGCGCACACTGCATAACTGTACGTTATATCGCACCGTACCATTGCCAGATACGATACGTAGGTAAAAAGAATTTAGATTAGGGCTACTTGCGCAGGCATTAGGTACGTATGCTACGGTGCTACTGCGACTGCGACTGCGCGTCTCGTTTGGAATCTCTCATTCTCACTCTCACTCTCACTCTCACTGTCGTGCTTACATTACGTACCCATGCACCACTAGGTAGGTAGATACATATACGGTACCGAAGTATTCTAGTCATAACAAGTATGTGTACATATGTGTAGGCGAAGGCATGGCTGCGGAGCGGAGCGGAGGTGCCTTCCCCACCTACTTACCTACTTATTTGCTTATAATCTGTACCTATTCGTTAAATTCGTTAGGTATCTATCGTTGGCCGCTGGCCGCTAGCGCCGATCCCACGGCAGGTTCTCGCTTCTCACACAATTTCAGTATTATCTTCTCCGGTACCCGAGTATTCATTTTATTTAGGTACCTACATATTTATGTAGGTATTTAGGTACGCGATCGCGTATGCCGTATGCCGTATTGCGTATGGCGTATGTGTTTACTGTGTTCCTACTGTGCTCCTACTGTGCAGGTTGTAGGTATCAGGTACCAGGTACCAGGTACCAGGTATAGGCGTCTTTCAATTACCCTTTTTCGATTCGTCGCGTCGGTCATTTTGTGCGTACCTAGACCTACGCATTGTGCAGCGTGCGATGAGATACGTACCTACATACCTACTTGAGAACCTGTCACATAACCGAGTGAGTAAATAGGTAGGTAGGTAGGTAGGTAGGTAGGTAGGTAGAGGCACCTTGATGAGTGGCGTCTGGCGAGTATCGATGTAGGTACCATCTAACTACCTACCAATGCGCAATGTACGCAAGTATTACCTACTAAACTTATTCGTTTGTACTTATTACCTACTCACTATTTTTTTACTTTGTATCGATTAAGGTTACCTCCTGCTAGTTACACCTAGGTACCTAAATGCAGCTGTGCAGCTGTGCAGCTGTGCAGCTATGTAGGTAGCGAGGTACCTAGTACATACGTAGCTAGTGGGTACTCGTATCTTATCTTATTTAACTGTACCTAACTATAGCTGTAACTATAGCTGTAACTGTAACTGTAAATGAAAATGAAAATGTAAATGAAAATGTAAATATCAACACAAATAGGTACCTACCTACTTACATACCGGTGAATTGTATGTGTAAATACGCAATCTTCATACAATTTAAGTAGGTTGGTGCCCAGTTGCCCAGTTGTCCATTTTTTAAAAATCTTTTTCGTATTGAATTTTTTATATGTACATGTACCTAGGTCATTTCTGTAAATTGTAAATGTAAGTAACTACACGTAAGTCGTAAGTCGTATGCAGCACCTACTACCTACTACCTTCCTACCAGGTTTAGGTGCGTAGGTTTAGATTTAGGTACAGGTACCACGACGACATATGTATTCGTACATCGCTATAGACTGCATAAGTATAAGATACCGCATCGAGTTTCGTATCCGTTTATTTTATTTTTAGGTACAATTACAAATGTTTTTTATTTGTGTATTATGTAGTTTCTTTTCTCATAAGCGTAGCCTGGTACTGGGGTAGTACATATATACCTATACGTACATACTCAGTACAGTATAACGCAAACATAATATGTACCGATCTGGTACTGTATGCACATATACTTACCCACTACATACTCACTCACTCACTCACTCACCTTTCATTCATATTTCCTGTATTTTTTTTATTTTTTATTTTTTATTTTTTTTGTAGTAGTACATACTACGTAGGTATTTAGGTTAGATAGGTTTACCTACGTACCTACTGGCGGTTCTTACCTATGTGGTCGGTGGTCGGTGGTCGGTGGTTGAGAGATCACTTCTCTCTCCCCAATACGAGTAGGTAGTAGGTACCTAATTCTAATCGATGTTACTCGACATAATTATGGTCTACGAGCTAGTACTTACCTACCTACCTACCTACCTACTTTCCTTTTTTTAAAATTAAAAACATTTACTGGAATAAAGAGGATCACAATTATTTCAATGCTACCCCCCCTCCCTTTACACACCTACTCCGCGCCGTGGGTTTATAAAAAGAAGAGGCGGAGCACTGCATTGTCAGCAAGAATAATGAGCGCATCTCATGAAACTAGGAAGAGAGTAAATGAAAATAGGTGAGCAATAATAAAACCATAGCAGAGGCATTCGAATAAACAGCAGAGATAAGATACCTATGCAGTAATAGATATAGCATAGGTAGGTACCTAATAGAGATGAGTACGATGCCGCTAGTAGTCAATAAAACGCACGTAGCGGTAGCAGGTATCGTGATTACAACTACTTTTTTGTAATCATGACTACTTCCCAAGCGATGCCGCTACTACGCTACTTTTATCGGCGATGCCTACGATGCCGATACTTACGATCAGTGTTCAAAACCGATTGAAGTTCAATTGGTGGTGGTGGTTGTGGTTTTGGGATGCGTTGTTATTAAATGGTTCCTGGTTCTGGTTTTTGAATTGGTTTTTGACAATTGTCTGAAACGGTTCTGTTTGGTTCTGATATTTTCAGTTTTTGTAATTTGTGATTCTGATCTTGAAATGGTTCTGGTTTTTTATTTTTTGAAAATGGTTCTAGTTTTGGGTTCTGTTTCGAAAAATTTCATCACATTGTTCTGGTGGTGGTTCCCAAAATTAGAGACCGTTTCAATTGGTCCCGGTTCTCCCGGTTCCATTCGGTCTTTCAATTTATTTTTTCAATTTTCAATCAATTAGAAAAAATTCAAAATTGATATGTAAGGTACTTTGGTTTTTCCGTTTTTTTGAATTTTGACCAGATTTGGAAATCCCTGTCCCCCCCCCCCTTGGGGTGTTCAGATCCCATCTTGAAACGTAATTATTTGACAGCATGAAAATTTCTCCTTGCTGTAATTTTTTCAGATTTTTAAATGGTGGCCCACATCTTTATCTTTTATATTCATCATGAAAGTTGAACTTTAATTATGGAGGTTAAACTTTAAACTTTTCAAAATGTGATCATCAATTATTTTCAATTTCCTTTCAATTGTTTACAAAACTGTGCAAACTTAGATTCTTCTTGGACTTTACCAATCTCGAGATATGAACCTTCGGGCGCATGTAAACTGCACACACGTTGAAGTAAACAACGAAACGGTGTATGTAAACTGCACACATATGTAAATTGCACACTCACAGCGATAAGGTATTCTGCACACCGATGGTTTGAATGAACGATTGAATCGTTCATGACTTGTTATGCCTCCTTAGCTACTCATATTGTAAATTTTCTTCCATTTTTACTTTGTCTCATCCTTGGGCAATGCAAAGCTTTCTACTTCTTTTGAGTGGGGGGAGGGGGAGCTGAACAATTAATAATTTGGGAATGTACCTTTTTCATTTCATTTTTCATCTTGAATTAAAAATACCTAGAACTCAAGTCGCCTTATTTTTGTAAAATTTGCTCTGCAGAAAAATTAATTTCCCTCTCATCCTCCCTCTCCACCCATAACTGAAATCAGTAATATTTTTGGAAGTTTGTTCTTGAGGAAAATTCCCTACTCCGGTAGAATTTTTGATAAACTTGTTAGGGGGATGGGGTCTAATCCTGCGTTTTGATTTTAGGATTTTGTTGCTACACTTTGACAGGAATCTGAAAATTTTCGAGAAAATCGGCCTGTCATTGAAAAATAAAGGAGAGTCATTTCTGAAAAAAATGGACGCTTTGCTGATTAAAAAAAACAATGAACTAGTGATAAAAATTGTTCAAATGCTGTTAAAAGAATTGTTGAAATTTCGTCTGAAACATCGCGAGATCGTGAAATCCCAAACCAGCAGGCATTACCTATCCGAAATTCATGCAAATTGGAAAATCTGATATTCGCTTCCATCAACGTCGACCTTTAAAACTACAAAAACGAATTAAATTTTTTTCTTTTATTTAAGCCCTGATGTTACGAAAAGAAGCACAACGAGCCAATCAAACGTTACTGGCGAAAAGTAATTTGAGTAATTTTAAGAGTATCATTTTTTGTATGTGCCATTTCGTTCATTTATTTTTTGTGTGCTAATTACATATGTGTGCAAATCACACTTCTTCTTAGTGTGTGCAGATTACATATGTGTGCAAATTACACTCGTTTGTGTGCAATTTACTTTCTTCCGAACCTTCAAAGTTAAGTCGTTTCACAAAAAATCTTAATTGTATGAAAATTACGTGGGCTCCCGGCTCTCCCACCCTCCTAAAGGATTTTGATCGAAATGACAATGATTCCTCGATTGTACCATTTAGGGAAACCTGTAAATAAATTTTGAGAAAAATAGGAAGACCTAAGATCAAAACCTGCTCGAGTTGACATGGAACACGCCAAAAGAAGGAAAAAAATTCAAAAATACCAAACTACGAAAATTTGAATTGAATATTACATTCCGTCATCCTCCGCCAAATTGAAATACACTAAGTACCTACATACTTCATATAAAGATTAAAGAAAGGTGCCTACTCAATTGCTTAAAATTTTTTTAGAACCAATTGGAACCGATTCACAAATTGGTGGTGGTTGTTCTTGTATCGATTAGAAATTTATTGAAATGGTTCCTGTTGGTGGTGGTTTTTATCTCAAAATACTTATGCTTGTTCTGGTGGTTCTGTTAATTTACAAGCTTCAAAATTTCTTATGGTTCTCCCAATTGGGAATTTTTCTTTTTCCCTGCTGAATTGGTTCGTTTTGGTCTTTTTTGGGAATATTTCAACACCTCTTGGAACCGGTTCCAATTGGTCCTGGTTCCCATTTGAAAAATCGAAAATAAAGTGGTTCTGGTGGGTTTTGGTTCTGGCGGTTTTGAACACTGATTTTGGGTCGCTGAAGACGAATCCGGCGTCTGTTTTTCGATCCGTCCACTTGTCGAGCTGATTTTCGCAATTTTCAATAGCGGAAAAACGCGACGTCAAAACGGAAATCCGACTGTAAAATCGCTGGGTCGTTTTTTTGCACAAAAAAATGAGGATTTTTTGGGGAAAAAATTTTTATCGCCCGATCGCGCTTGGAATTCAGCCATAGGCTAATTTTGGGTCGCTGAACACGAATCCGGCGTCGGTTTTTCGATCTGCCCATTTGTCGAGCAGCTATTCGTCATTTTCTTTCGCCATTTTCTTTCGCGTTTTCCGCAATTTTCACGCGCGAATAGCAGAAAAACGCGACGTCAAAACGGAAATCCGACACCGAATTCGGATTCAGAGACCTCGAATTAGCC
>JAVBJF010000497.1:0-224833 GCA_033439095.1 Pseudococcus viburni | reverse complement strand
ATGTAGGTACATACAAAGGAACTTCATTCATATCCATGTTCTAAGATTTTTGCTTTAAAGCAAAAAACGCTTTATTGACATGGATATGTCTTTAGGCCTGGGGGGTAAAATTTTGAAAAGTGTTACGTAACGGTTACGTAACGTAACGGTTACGGTAGATCAAGACATAATGACATTATGTTGGACTTTAAAAAACTTGGAAATTAAATTGAATTCTAGATCCAAACATAATAATATTATGTTAGACATTATGTTTGTTATGTTTACCTATGTAACGGTGAATGTAACTGTAACGGTTATGGTAGATCAAGACATAATGACATTATGTTAGACTTTGAAAAACTTGGAAATGAAATTGAATTGTAGATCCAGACATAATAATATTATGTTAGACATGATGTTTGTTATGTTTACCTATGTAACGGTGAATGTAACTGTAACGGTTATGGTAGATCAAGACATAATGACATTATGTTAGACTTTGAAAGACTTGGAAATGAAATTGAATTGTAGATCCAGACATAATAATATTATGTTAGACATTATGTTTGTTATGGTTATGTAACAGTTGTGGTAGATCAGAACATAACGACGTAATGTTAGACTTGAAAAAACTTGAAAATATTATGGTAGATTGAGACATATAGCAATATTATGTTAGTTATGGTTATGTAACAGTTGTGGTAGATTAGGACATAATGACGTAATGATAGACTTGAAAAAACTTGAAAATATTATGGTAGATTGAGACATAGTAATATTATGTTAGAAAGTTGTATAAGAGGAAGCGGAAGATCTTCAACTAGGTGGATGGATGTAATATAAGACAACAAATATTATATCTCCTGAAAAGTATATAGATTAGAGGAAGGGGAATATGTTTAACTGGGTAGATGGATGTTATATTTGTTCATGATTCTTTTCTTTGCATAGTTCTATAAGAGGAAGAGGACAATCTTCAACTAGGTGGATGGATGTAATGTAAGATGCCAAATATTAAATCTCTGGAAAGGCATATGAGGAAAAGAAATACCTATGTGTAACTGGGTGGATGTATGTTATATATGTTTATGGTTCTTGTCTTTGCAAAGTTGTATAAGAGGAAGAGGAAGATCTTCAACTAGGTGGATGGATGTAATATCAGACAACAAATGTTATATCTCAGGAAAGGTATATAGTATATAAGAGGAAGAGGAGTATGTTAAACTCGGTAGATCGATGTTATATGTGTTTATGGTTTTGATAGTAAGAGGTGTAATAGAAATATGGCATCAGGGAATAATGGTTGCTGTTGATTGAGATTTTGTGATTTTTATATTGCCTAGTAAAAGAAGCAGTGTTATGAATGATTAAATTATAAATTCCTCAACTTGAAAGTTGAAAAAGAGATCAACATTTTGTGGTTCTTGGTAACACTGTTTTTTCATTGAATTTTGACCCCCTCCCATTTTTCTCAAAATCCGAACCCCCACACAATTTATGGGTGTGCCTATGCCTAAATTCCCCATTTTATGGAGGAAAATAGTTGAAGACGCAAATTACATAAGTAGATAGGTAGGTACCTAGATATTTTTTTTAGTTAAAATTTTTGCCCTTTCTGTACTCAGAGAATACCGATTTTAAATTTAATAAATTGGATTCAGTTTTTGGATTCGGGTGAATCAAGGTAATGAGGAATGTTGAAAATTTTACTTTCAATTTTTCAAATGGCGCGTGTTGCTGAAGTTGAAAATTTACCTACAATTAAACGTCAGTTGTTATCATATCCCGCAATAGGTAAAACAGTCCCTGAACTTACTGATAGAATAAACAGCCGAGACGACGTAAGACTACGAGGAAAAAAATGAAAGTGCAATTTCGCCAACCACTTAGGTACGTACGTCCTATCTTCACCATTCTCTTAATTTTTTTTATCGCTAGGAAAAAACAAACGCTAAAATTATAAGGTATAAATATAAAATTTACCGATGGATGTTTTCAATACAGTTGGTTCTTCTTCTTCGTTCGTTATGGTACTTAGCTGCTTACATCTCCATATTACACACCTTATTGACATACATGTCTCATAAGTAAGAATAAAATGTGCGCACCTTTTTTTTTGATTATTTACTTTTTGTGGAACGGTTTCACAATAGTTTCCACGACAGCTTTAAAATTTCCTGAAAATTTCATTTTCGGCGCATCGAGTTCGAGTTATCAAATCGAAGGAGCTTGGAATGTTGATGGTAAGAATTTTTCGAAGTGATCAATCGATAAGGGAAGCATGCATCATTCGAAATTTTTTTCAGGGAAAGGAGAAAATATCTGGGACAGGCTAACTCACACAAAACCAGATGCCATAATGGATGGACAAAATGGCGATGACGCTGCTGAATCGTATTATTTATTCAGAAATGATTCTGATCTTTTGAAAGAAATAGGGGTAAGTGAATTAAAAACGTAAAACGTAATTGCTACAGATTCCCAAAATTCTAATGATCGCTGGATCATTTCTCTCGGATGCAGTTCGATATGTACAGATTTTCCATTAGTTGGGCTCGCATTTTACCAAATGGTGATCTTAGTGAAATTAATCAAGCAGGAATTCAGCATTACAATGATGTGATAGACGATTTGATCGAAAAAAATATCGAACCAATGGTAAAAAAAATAATTACCAAAAGTTAGCATTTTTTAAAAGAATTTGATCAATTTGTAACCGAAAAAATTTCAAACCTAAGGTCACCATGTATCATTCGGATCTGCCGCAGAAATTACAGGACCACGGAGGCTGGCTGAATTCCTCCATCGTCGATCACATGACAAACTATGCTGATATTTTATTTTCCAATTTCGGTGATCGGGTGAGAACAAAAATTTTATAAAAATATGTCCTTAGAATTTTGTACTCGTCTGATTTATTTCCTTTACGTTCAGGTAAAATGGTGGTCAACGATAAATGAACCTTATTTCATAGTTTATGGTTATTCCAATAATAATTCGATTGCACCTTCGTTGGGCTTAGGTACTCCGGCCAATTACATAGTTACTCATCATATTCTACTCTCACATATGCGTATTTACAGACTCTACGAAAAGAAATACAAATACCAACAAAATGGTAAGTCAAATCAATACCCGTCCATTTCTATTTCTATCACACGAGTGCAATTTAAAAAACATGCGGTCACTCGATCTTGCGATTCTCACCTTTTTCAAACCACCTTATCAGACAAAGAATTACCTACGGATAAATATCAGATAAAGAAAATGATCTTAAACAGTTTTTTTTTATCTATACTTCAGTATATTTTTAAAAGTTAAAACTGAAAGGCCAGTCCAAAATTTGCAGAAAATCAATATTTTAAATTAGTACCTATTTAAAAAACGAATACATTTTTAATAACTGATAAGTGATAACTACAATCCAATGCACAAGTAATTAGGTACCTAATAAATTTTTATTGGAATAATATCTCAGAAAAAAACGAAAAACAGAAAAACATTTGTCAAGTGGCTAATATAGTGTAGCCAAATCAGGCAAAAAATAACATTTCTGGCCAGCAAAGCTTTTATGGCAGAAAACTGTTGAGAGAGATCCCCTGAGTAACCCCTAAAAGTTACCACCCCAGACCCTTTGCTAATTTTTTTATGAAGGTTCCACGCCCTTAAAAACGGTTTCTCGCTTCTATCTCCTTTGGATTTGAGTTTTGCGGTAAAAATAGTTCAGTACTTTTTTGTTCTACAGTCAATTTCCAACATTTTTTGTAAGAAATATTTTTTGTACAACGATGAACAGAGGTTATAGAGACAGGGTTTGGAAAACTTTATAAAAACGAAAACCGAAAATTAAAAAAAAACGTTGTTTTTTCAATATTTTGCAAAACCGTAAAAACGAAAACAAAATTTTGTAAAACGTTAAACGGAAAAAAATGTGTTTTTTTTTGGTTTTTAATTTTTTTTGCATTCGAATGCACTGTAGGTGAAATCGCACCTATTATCACCTTTTTAAATGATTGTACTTTTCCCATAACCCTCTTCTTTCAGGACTCTCTATCACTTCTGCTCATCGTTGTACAAAAAAAATGTTCCTACAAAAAATGTTGGAAATTGACTGTAGAACAACAAAGTACTGAACTATTTTTACCGCAAAATCAAATCCAAAGGAGATAGAAGTGAGAAACCGTTTTTAAGAGGGGTGGACTCCAATAAAAAATTTGCAAGGGGTCGGGGGGTGGTAACTCTTAGGGATTACTCAGAAGATCTCTCTCCACAGTTTTTCGCCATAAAAGCTTTGCTGGCCAGAAATGTTATTAAAATATTCCAGAAAAATTATTAACATTACTTCTAAATCGAAAGATACACTAATAGATGATTCAAACTCAATCGAATACCTACACTCAATTAATAGTTACTTAAATAATTTCAGGTAGAGTTAGTATCACATTATGCTACGACACGTGTTTTCCAAAAACTGGGTCACAGCGAGATATAGAGGCAACAGAAAGACACTATCAATTTTCGGTTAGTAAATTTTTAAAAATTGTAATTTTTTCCGAAATTACGATCATGGATTGAATGCTTTTCAATTTCATAATTGAAAAATTTACGATCAGCTAGGAATTTTCGCTCATCCTATTTACTCAACAGAAGGAAATTACCCAAAATTGGTGCGAGAAATTGTATATAATAATAGCAAAAAAGAAGGTTTAACGATATCCAGACTACCTGAATTTACAGAAGAAGAAATAACTTTTCTAAAAGGTAAGTCGATGTACCTATCGACCAATGTAGGTAGATAAATATAAGTAACCAGGTCGGAGCCCGACGCGACGCTGCGGATATTTTCAAAGAAATTACACCTATGTGAATTAAAAAATAAATGGTCGCCATATACAGGTGCTTCCGATTATTTTAGCTTCAATCACTTCGCCAGCTGGCTGTGCGGTTCGGTTCCCTTAAACGAAACTCCGAGCACGATGTGGTCGCCTTTCCCCCAAGATATGAACTTGCAGATGATGGGAAATGTTTCATTACCAGTTTCCCAATCACCCGAATTGGAGGTAAGCAAACTCTTCAAAAAATTAAATCGTTGTAAAATAATGTCATTAATAGTTTCAATATCGAATTATCCCACAGATAAATCCAAAAGGATTTAGATATGCTTTACACAGAATTTCGACAGATTACAACTTTCCTGAAATTTTCGTCACAGAAAACGGTTACGGAGATACTGGCGAAATTAATGACACATCTCGAATAGAATATCTACAAGTGAGGAATAATTTTCATTTTTTTTTGCTCTGTGTCAAACATAATTCAGGCCCCCGGCGTGCAAAAAGAGCTGACAAATTCTGCTTCTTTCTGCTGAGAATTTCTGTTTTTTTCTGCTCTTTTTTCTGCTCCTTTCTGACCTCCCGATGCGCAACGAGAGGGTCAAAAAGGGTCGTTCAACGCGCAACGGGGGTCTAAAGGAGCAGACAGTGAGAATTTCTGCACTTTTCTGTCCAGTTGCCTGCTTTTTTTGCGCGCCGCCGGGGCGGTTATGTTAAATCATTGGACATTACTTTGAAAAATGCACACAGAATTACCTTGGTGAACTTCTCGAGGCTTATTATTACGACAAATGCAATATAATTGGATACATGGTATGGTCTATTTTGGACAATTTCGAATGGAATTTAGGATACGAGTATGGCAATTTCCAATCTTCAATCAAAGATATCTATTACATATCTACAGTATGACCCAAACGTAGTGTAGAATGGAAACAACTTTTGATTGAATAGAGGATAGAGCTGGGGAGATGAATGAATTGACGTCGAGCTGCTCATAATGAGAGGTTCCAATAACGAGGTTGAAGATTTCATGCCCATCCACAGGGTTTTCATGAATGAATACACCGGTTTCGTTGAAAAAAATATTCAAACCGTTTTTTATTAACGAAATGAATACCTACTACAGATCGAGGGAAATAAAACGAGATATAAATTTCTGAAACTGGTTCAGTTGTTTTAACCCGGTTGTCAAAAATTTCCAAAAGAATGGAGATATTGAAAAATGTTTGAAACATCAAGGGTAATTATGCTCTACCTCGTTATCAGTAAAAATTGAAAAATTTAGGATCGGGATATATCTTAAGTATTATTGAATAGAATGGTGTGAAAATTTAATATGTGTTTCGGAACAACATTATCTTTTGATGACCTTTGAAGAAAATTAAAAAAAAAAAACAAAAAAAAACTATTTTTAAGACCTAAAAGTCACAAAACATTTTCTAATTTTTCCAAGTTTTTAAAAGTTCAACAAAATGCCAGAAAGTCCTAACACCTGAAATAAAATTGCTAGACAAAAAAATAATGGATAAAGGTCAGAATTATCAATCATAAAGTTTCCTCCACCAATGTTGACAGGAAAAAACATTTCCATGTTAACATTTTCTTTCAGAGGAAACTTTACTTCATTTTTAAATTCGTTTTACCCTAAAAATTCCATCAAATTTGTTTGGGAATCATTTCATCTACCTAATTCTGAATTTTAAATAAATTTTTGAAAAAGTGAAGAAAAAATATTTTTAGCAAAAATTTTAGCGAGATTGAAAATTTTACAACTTGCCGTAATCACAGAACGTTCGTTTTTGGCAGGATACTGCATCTTGGTGAAACACAATCAGCAGTCTTATCACTTTTAAAAAAATCAATTCATTTTAAAGTTATTGCATTTGTCTCACTGTGTACTACCCTCCCCTACTACTATCCATTCCCTTTGTTGATTCATTTTTTTAGAATTTTTTATAAACAACTTTTTTTTGTAGTCCCTTCAATTTCAATGCTAGGCAAAAAGTCATGAGACGAAAATTTGTTCACTGTTTAAAGTACATACTACATATATCCATTTCAATGGTTGAAAATTTTTTTATCGTGATTTTTTTAGAAGTAGCATTTGTCCCTTCAATTATCGAGATAGGCAACATGTTCATCTCAAGTTTTTTTTGTAGTACCCAGTTATATTCAAAACTGAAGTATTATCCTCTACTTACGTGACACTCTGTATAGCTTAATCCAATCAAAAGTTAGGTATTTTTATCGTACACTACTTTTGGGTCATACCTACTGTAAGTATACAGAAAAATTTTAACCTATTTTTCGATCATCTAGATCAAGTTATGGATTGGTAAGCGTTAATTTCAATTCCACAAAAAAAGAAAGAACTCGAAAACAATCATCGTATTTCTTTCAAGAACTCATGAAAACTAGAATGTTGACTTGAGAAGAATTATTGTTCATTTTAGAGAATATGTAGGTACTTGTTTCCTCTGCCACTTTCAGAGTTGGCGGTATTGTTTTATAGTTTTTTAAGGCTTGTGATGGATAGTAAATTAAAACATCGTACGATTCCAACTGGAATATGATGAAAACGTGTAAGGATGATAATACAAATGAATTAAAAATTAATAAACACCATTTATTTTAATATGGCAATTGGCAAATTCTAATAATCTTCAACATTCTTCCTTTTTTTACGAGGCATAATTAAAAAAAATTGGATTACTCATTTCCAAAGGTAGGTAAGTGATTTGAATTTGAGCAAAGAATCTCTACAATATACCTAACTTATTTCAATTTTTTCTTTGTTTTACGCATGGTTGCAAAACTAAAGAGTACCTGGAGTAGAAGTGTTGGTACTTGGTAGAAACTGAATATCAGAATTCAGAATGCTGTGGTTCCATTTTAGTTGAGATAAGACCAACCAAAGTCTCCAAAAGATGTTGGACATGAATAATTTCAACTCTCTAGAGGGTTAGTCGAGTTAAAAAATTAGGAAGTCAAGATTTTCAACATTTACTAGACTCTCAAGTTGGAGATTTTTATTTTTAGAAAAAAAATTGTAAAAACTGTTGCCATCTTTTTTGAACTGAACATAGCCGGGAAGCACGGTCCGACAACGTCGCAGTGGTCTTATTATGGCGGGTGCGGTATTTTTCATTATAGGTACCTCAAAATTTTGATTTGAGTGAACACATGGGTATTTGAGAATTGAGACATGAAAAATGATCTACTTTTCACTGGCTACAACCTCGTTTTTTTCCAAAGCTCTAGCTCTGACTGATTAAAAGTTGTGAAAGCTCAAAGTTCGAGGTTTCACAACTTTTTATCAGTCTGAGCTAGAGCTTTGAAAAAAACGCGGTTGTAGCCAGAAATTCCTCACAATTATTGCCTTGACTGTCTAACGATCAATTTTTCATAAAGAACTATGGTATGAACTCGATATAATATTCTGGGAAAAAATTCAAAATTTTGATTATACTCAATTCAATAAAACTTCTCAAATTTGGGAAAGTTTTTCATTATTAAATTCTCCGTTTTATGGCAAAAATTAGTTGAAGACGCAAAGTACCTATATATATTTTTTTATTTAAAATTCTTGCCATTCTGTACTCAAAGGATACTTATTTTTACATTTACATAATAAATTGGATTCAATTTTTGGATTTTTTGAATATGGGGTGGAGGAAGGTAAGGAGGGACGTTGAAAATATTACTTTGAATTTTTCAAAGAAAACTCTAGCGCATGTAGCTGAGGTTGAAAATTTAATATGTAATGTTGGTGTTGTTATCATGCTATTAACATTTCCTACACTTAGTGATAGGATACAACATGTAAACTAAAACAGCCGAGACGACGTCAAACCACGAGGAAAAAAAATGAAAGTGCAATTTCGTTGTAGGTCCTATCTTCACCCTCCACTTCGTTTTTTTAATCGCTATACAAAAAACCAACACTTAAACTATCAGGTAAGTATAAATAGAAAATTTATAGATGTTTTCAATGCAGTTGGTTCTTCGTTCGATGAGTGTACCTACATCCACATATCACACACCTACTGATATAGGTACATGTGTCATAAATAAGAATCAAATGTGTGCATTTTTCTTCTTGATCACATGCTTTTCGTGGAACGGTTACACAATAGTTTCCATGACAGCTTTAAAATTCCCGGAAAATTTCACTTTCGGTGCATCGACTTTGAGTCATCAAATCGAAGGAGTATCGAATGTTGATGGTAAGCATTTTTCGAAGGAATCAATCAATAAGGAAACGACAGCTTTAAAATTTCCGGAAAATTTCACTTTCGGCGCATCGAGTTCGAGTTATCAAATCGAAGGAGCATGGAATGTTGATGGTAAGAATTTTTCGAAGTGATCAATCAATAAGGGAAGCATGCATCATTCGAAATTTTTTTCAGGGAAAGGAGAAAATATCTGGGACAGACTAACTCACACAAAACCAGATACCATAAAGGATCGACAAAATGGCGATGACGCTGCTGAATCGTATTATTTGTTCAGAAATGATTCTGATCTTTTGAAAGAAATAGGGGTAAGTGGATTAAAAACGTAAAACGTAATTGCTATAGATTTCCAAAATTCTAATGATCGCTGGGTCGTTTCTCTCGGATACAGTTCGATATGTACAGATTTTCCATTAGTTGGACTCGTATTTTACCAAATGGTGATCTCAGTGAAATTAACCGAGCAGGAATTCAGCATTACAATGATGTGATAGACGATTTGCTCGAAAAAAATATCGAACCAATGGTAAAAAAATAATTACCAACCAAAATTAGTAATTTTTTTAGCATTTCATCAATTTTTACCCGAAAAAATCCAAACCAAAGGTCACCATGTATCATTGGGATCTGCCGCAGAAATTACAAGACCACGGAGGCTGGCTGAATTCCTCCATTGTTGATCACATGGTAAACTATGCTGATATTTTATTTTCCAACTTCGGTGATCGGGTGAGAATAAAAAGTTTCATAAAAATACGTTTTTAACATTTTTTACATCCTGATTTATTTCCTTTACGTACCTACAGGTAAAATGGTGGTCAACAATGAATGAACCTTTACTTATAGTTTATGGTTATTCCAATAATAATTCGAATGCACCTTCGTTGAACTTAGGGACTCCGTCCAATTACATAATTACTCACAATATTCTACTCGCACATATGCGAACTTACAGACTCTACGAGAAAAAATATAAATCCAAACAAAATGGTAAGTCAAATCATTTATTTCTCTGCACCCGAGTGGGTAGGCTAGGTACATACTACATACAAATTCAAAACTGATCAACAGCTAAAAAACCAGTCAACCAAAAATTATAAACTGATAAGTAGTCCAGGCAAATAAGAGAAAAAATGTACCAAACCCCCCCAAAATTAAAGCCTGATCTTTTTTGTCCACTACATAACATACTAAAATGGACACCCCCACAACCCTCCGCTACCCTCAGGAGAGGGGTAAACGTCCGCTGAAAACCGGTTTTTCGTGAATATCTCCTCAAATAAGCCTCAAAATTGAAAAGTAGTTAAGAACAATCTTGTTTTACGCGTAATTTCCTATCGGAAGGGTTTTTTTTTTTCAAAAACACTCACTTCCTTGACCAAAAATTAAGGGTAAAAATCACCTATTTTTCAACAATTTACAGCATTTTTGGAAAAAATCGAAACTTTTGGAAATATCTCCTCAAAAAAGCCTCAAAATGGAAAAATGGTTATGAATAATCATGTTCTACGTGTAATTTCCTATCAGACAAGTTCGTTTTTTTTTCGAAAACACCCGTTTCTTTGCCCAAAAATTAAGGGTAAAAAACACCTATTTTTCCAATATTCACAGTATTTTTGGAAATTCTGGAAATACGAAGCTAAAAGTACCCAAAATGAGTATTTTTGTTATACATGCTGGTAGGGTATTTCAAAAAAAGTCACCGCAAAAATTTCAACCCCTACCGTTAATTATAAAGGAGGTTATTGAAATTGAATACTGCATTTAAAAAATCGAAATTGTGGAAAGAAAAAGTACTATAAACGCGATGTTATGCTGATCATTGGTGATACGAACATTTCTTTGTGTCGTAAGGTTTAAAAACTATATTTTCAGCTTCGTATTTCAATCATTTCCAAAAATTCTGTGAATATTGGAAAAATAGGCGTTTTCCACGCTTAATTTTTGGGCAAAGAAGTGGATGTTTTCGAAAAAAAAACGAACCTGTCTGATAGGAAATTACACGTAGAACATGATTGTTCATAACCATTTTTCCATTTTGAGGCTTTTTTGAGGAGATATTCCCAAAAGTTTCGATTTTTTCCAAAAATACTGTAAATTGTTGAAAAATAGGTGATTTTTACCCTTAATTTTTGGTCAAGGAAGTGAGTGTTTTTGAAAAAGAAAAAAGCCCTTCCGATAGGAAATTATGCGTAAAACAAGATTGTTCATAACTACTTTTCAATTTTGAGGCTTATTTGAGGAGATATTCACGAAAAACCGGTTTTCAGCGGACGTTTACCCCTCCCCTGAGGGAAGCGGAGGGTTGTGGGGGTGTCCATTTTAGTATGTTGTGTAGTGGACCATTACGAATGTAAAACGCGAAAAAAAATTCAGGCTTTAATTTTTGGGGGGTCAACTCCTAAAATGCCTGGACTAAAGACTTTTCGAAGGTTTTTACCCTCTTAGTCCGGAAACTACAAAAGATCATGCAAATATAATGAGAGGGGATGATGTGATGGTAGAGAGTAAGATTGTCGTTGAAAACATAGCAAACGACATGACACTGATTTTTTTCATTAAATGGATCAAATTCGGATGTTTATGGAAGGGATAGGAGGAGAAGGGAGTCAATAGACAAAACCAAAAATCAAATTTATATTTGAACTTGGCACCTGAAAATACACGTGATTTTCAAATTACCTATTTAAAACATTTTAAAAACTTTGAAGCCCATTGTTCTCTAGAGGATCAAAATCCTATCTCATTACGAAAATCGCTGTAGGTATTAGAATACTACTGTGGGTAAATTTTTTGGTGAAAAGCTGTTTAAAATTTTAAACAAATTTACAAACGATTCAAATTCTCTTTTCAATCCTCTTTCTAATTGCGAAAATCGAATTATTCTACGTATCACACACTTTCCCTGTTCTTATTCCTCAGAGCCCTCTGGGGAGTCTGGATCCAAAACAACTGTTTCTTCAGCCTATTAAATATGAAAAAAAATACCAAAGGGTATAGCCGGGTAAGAGGTGAATTTGGCCCTGGCTTCGATTTTCGATCTAACTCCCCTAAATGGTACTCTTTGATGTAAAAAAAATCTGGAAAAATTTTTGACCCCCCACCCCACCCCTTTCGGAGTTATGGCCATTTTATTGCAATATTTTCAAGAATTTTTTATTTCAACGGAAGTGAAGGAAATTTTCTGTTCTTTGGCACAAAGTTACATCTCGTAGAGGTGTATTTACGATAATTTTTTCAACAATTTTGGTGCACTCCTTCACGTTTTCCGGCTATTTGAAGTTTTCAATCGTAAAAAACCACCATATAAGCGAAGAGCGACCACATTTTGAAAATATCCCAAAAACGTGGGTTTTAACGCAGATTCACGTCACGTATTCAGTTTTGGCGATTTCGATGCCGCAAGGGCCGAAAATTGCGAAAACCCGTACAGAAATGTTATTTTAGCAGATTTTTCAAATTTTGAGCGTTCTATATGGAAAGAAATGGCCAAATGAAAAAACTAATGTCGGATTCGTGTTAAGCGGGTCAAAATATCTCGATAAACACCCTTTTCGCGATCACATTTACTTGAATCCTCGAAATTCGCAATTTTTGTCATGAAAAATCAGTGAAAAAGATGAATTTTGAGACTTGAAGCAAAACGATCGCGAAATGGGTGCTTATCGGGGTATTTTGACCCGCTAAACACGAATCCGACGTTAGTTTTCTTTTTTTGGTCATTTTTCCCGTATAAAACGCTCAAAATTTGAAAAATCTGCTAAAACATCAACATTTTTGCATGAGTTTTTGCGATTTCAGTCTTCACAAGGGAAGTACACGAGGTGTAACCCGTCAAATCAAAAAAAAAATCAGACTAGTTGAACATCACAAAAAATTTCCCCAGCCAAAATTTTAGCCTCTGAAGTTGACTTTGGAGGGGGAGGGGGGAATGAAGGTTTGAATTTCAAAAAAATCGCCAAATATATATCGAAAAAATTACAAAAATCTAATGTATGAAATAGGAAAATTGAAATAACTCCGCAACTTATGGCATTTAGAACGTAATTTTTTTTACCATTAACTAACCTCGTCATATGTCATCTGCAGAAGGGGTAGTCGCATGGATCCGCGTGTAATACTTCAGAGTGAATTTTTTCACTCATAATTTATTAGGCGATTTTTCAGAATTCAAGTCTTCATAACTCCCTCCCCTTCACAAGTCAACTTTAGGGACTAAAATTTTGGCTGTGGAAGTTTCTTGTGATGATTTAAAAGCCGATTAAATTACAATTAACTGATCCAAAACCTATGTTTCACTAATATCTGTGTGAAGTTTTGTAGGTAGGTAAGGTACCTCATTTTCCAATTCAAACGATATAGGTACATAAGCAATTTCAATTTTTCAAAAACTATAGTAAGTGTCAAAAAATGCCAAGTTATAATTTTTTGACACTCTGTGGCTAATTAAAGATTTTTTTTTGAAAAATGTTGCACTACATATTTTAAAATTTAAAATACAATTAAAAAGGAGTTTTCGAAAAAAAATATCATGAAAAGTAAAGTTTGTTAAATGGCCACATTTTTAGTTAAAAATATTCCAGAAAAATGATTTTGTATGAGAATGACGTCAAATTTCTTCTAAATTGAAAGACACACCAATTAACAATCCAAACTCAAAAAAATACCTACACTAAATTATTGATTTATTAATTTCAGGTAGAGTCAGTATTTCATTAAACTATGACGCGTGTTTTCCAAAAACTGGATCACAGCAAGATATAGAGGCAACAGAAAGACATTATCAGTTCTCGGTTAGTAAATTTTAAAATTTTTTAAAAATTATAAGTTTTTCCGAAATTACGATCATGGATTGAATGCTTTTAATTATTGAAAATTACGATCAGATAGGAATTTTTGCACATCCTATTTACTCAACAGACGGAAATTACCCGAAATTGGTACGAGAAATTGTATTTAATAATAGCAAAAAAGAAGGTTTGCCGAAATCCAGACTACCTGAATTCACAGAAGAAGAAATAATACTTCTGAAAGGTAGGTCGAGATACCTACCTACAATCCAATATAGTACGTAGATATGTAGGTAACCAGTCCGGAGCCCAACGCTCTGAATATTTCCAAAGTATTTACATCTAGGTATTTAAATTAAACCAAATATTTGCCTTATACAGGCGCTTCCGATTATTTCAGCTTCAATCACTTCACAAGTTGGTTGTGCAGTTCGGTTTCCCAAAACGAACATCCGTACAAGATGACTCCTTTTTTCCAAGATATGAACGTGCACAGGGTGAGAAATTGTTCTTTGCCTGTTACCGAATCACCAAAAATGGAGGTAAGTGAATCCCTCTAAAAAATTAAATTCGTTATAAAATTAATGTCATTAGCTTCAATATCGCATCCAATTCTTATTCCACAGATAAATCCAAAAGGATTTAAATTAGCTTTACACAGAATTTCGACAGATTACAACTTTCCTGAAATATTCGTCACAGAAAACGGTTACGGAGATACTGGTGAAATTAATGACACATCTCGAATAGAATATCTGCACGTGAGGAATAATTTTCATTTTTTTGCTCAGTCTCAAACGCCATTCAGGCCAGTAATATTAAATCATTGGACATTATTTTGGAATATGCGTACCTACAGAATTACCTTGGTGAACTTCTCGAGGCTTATTATTACGAAAACTGCAAGATAATTGGATACATGGTATGGTCTATTTTGGACAATTTCGAATGGACTACAGGATACGAGTATGGAGATTTCCAATCTTTAATTAAAGATATTTATAGTATGACCCAAAAGTAGTGTAGAATAGAAATTACTTTTGATTGAATAAAGCTGGAGAGTCAAATGAATCGGTGTCGAGCAGCCCATAATGAGGGCTTCCAGCAAGGTTGGAAGTTTCGTGTCCATCCATAGGATGTCCAGGAATCAAAGAAACCGGTTTCGTTAAAAAATTCGACTTTCCCTCCTTCCCCTTTTCTCAGGGTCCATCGTCAAACATTTCAAACGCATGTATCGCCTTATTTATGGGTCGTAATGAAAAAAAATTCAAACGAAAGTTGTTCCTCAGCACCTAATCTACATCTCCATTTCTCATCAAAATCAATTTTTAAGCAACTCATGCCCCCAAATTTGAAAATAAAACATACTACTTATTTTGAAATAATTTCAAAATCACGTTTTATTCATTTTAAACGAAAAGTTTTGGAGATACGGAAAAATTTGTAACCACAAAAAGTATTCAGAATTGAATTTCCTTTCCAGTGAGCTCTATCACGACCAATTTCACCAACTTTTACGACAGAGTGAACCTCTTCCTCTTCCCCGGTATCACCAAAGTCATAGGCGTGACTGGACCTTCGGAGTGGGGTGTGCCAAAACTTTTGGGCCCTCCAATAAAATCAAAAAAAATGTCTACCTATATCCAAAAAATTTTAATCAAAATAATAAATAATATTGAATCAAAATCGGAATTAAAATTAATTTTTTTTCATTGAATGGGTCAAATTTTCATCTTTTGATGTGCAATGAGGTAATTTTGAAATTTCAAAAATTGACCAAAATTCGAGAAATGAACTTTAGCTCCAGAAATTTTAGATATTCTAACTCAAAGTAAAATTTTGAGCCCAAACAAAAATAAATTGAAAGTACATCATAAAAGAACTTCATATGCAAAATTTCAGATGCTGAAGTTCATTTTTCAAATTTTGGCGAATTTTTGAAACAAAAATTCATCGAAAATATGACTTGAGGACTTTTTCACAACGTGATAAAAAATATCCCATTAGGAGAATGTAAATTAGTGCATTCAACATTATCTAAATTTTCAAAGATTGTGTACTCGAGTTTGAATGATTTTTCCATAACTTGCGATGACTTTGAAAAAAATATGAAATTATTCAAAACTTCGCATAATTTTCCAAAAATAGAGCGGCGTTTTTCCACAGCCTGAACGATTTTCCAAACATTAAGGAATCTCCCAAAACTTGAACAATTTTCTTTAAAAGAAAGATTCTTTACAAATCAGAAAATTTAATGAAATTTCCATAATCATAAAAATTGCAAAGTTTCCCAAAAAATAATAATTTCTCAAGAAATTGAGCTGTAGGTGAGTTTATTCCCGACAAAATACCCATATGAAAGAATGGGCGAATAGATTCCCATTTTTTCAGACTTTTTCTCAAAAATTTCTTTCAACTCTGATTTTTTTTTCAAATTCTAACTCCCAATTTTTATAAAATTACTTATTCTCAACTCTTAATTTTTTTCAAGTATTTCCAACGCCAGAAATTTTTTCAACCTAAAATTTTCTCACATTTTTCCATGTTTAAAAAAATGTACTTTTCTGAAATTTTTCTCATAATAGTTTTCAGTATTGAAAATTTTCTTGAAAAAAGGATATTGCCACCAGGACACATTAGCAAACTTTACCAAAAAAATTGTTCCTGGAGAAAAAAATTGAAAAATCTGGGAAAAGTAGGATGTGCCAAGGCACACCCGGCAGTCACGCCTATGACCAAAGTTGGACCCATGAACAATATTTGCTCCAAAATGAATTCCGATAATAAATGAAATTATGCATTAGATATTGAAGAAAAAAATCGTTCAAAAATTTTTTCGTGAGTTCAACTTTTGAGATAAGGGAGAGGGGGAGAGGTCTACTCTGTCGAGAAAAGGTAGTGAAAATGGTCGCGATAAAGCTCATTGGAAAAGAAATTCAATTCTGAATACTTTTGGTGGTTACAAATTTTGCCGTATCTCTGAAACTTTTCGTTGAAAATGAAGAAAACGTGATTTTAAAGTTTTCTCAAAACATGTTTTATTTCCAAATTTGGGAGGTAGGAGTTGCTCCAAAATTGATTTTGATAAGAAATGAAAATGTACATTAGGTGCTGAGAGGGACAACTTTTATTGGAAAATTTTTTCATTACGACCCATAGGCTCGGGGAAAGGGAGAGGGAAAAAAGGGCATATGGGCTTAATTTCTTTGTTTTAGTGTCCAAACAATTTTAACAGGAATATCGCGCGAAGCCTTTTTTTTTACGATTGAGACCTGTCTACTTTTTCAAAGTCCATCTCTCCTCTACTCTTGGATAGAAAAAGATTTATATGTAGAACGTAAGTAATCATATTTTAATTCTCTGCAATTTTTATTTTAAAAATTTTTTCGTATCGTCTCATTTTAAAAACCGGTTGTGAATTTGGAAGAAAATTTAAAATAAAGGAAAATCGTTTTTCTTCAGCCAACAACCAGTCGTTAAAATGTTACTATACGAAAAAAACTTTGAAAAACAAAAGTTGTACCTAGAGGATTAAAATATAGGTACCTAGTGGTACGATTTGTAGAAAAAGCCGTTGTTTGCTTTTTGAAAAAATTTTCAGGAGAGGGCTAAAAAAGAAAAGAAAAGAAAAACAAATGTTTTTTAGCCCTCTCCTGAAATTTTTTTCAAAAAGCAAACAACGGCTCTTTCTACAAATCGTACCATCCTCATAAGTCTTCTTGTTTCCAGCTAAGGAAAAATGGAAACGGAACCCATCAAAGATAATGGTTTTTCAATGATCTATAACTTTTGTTTCAAACATTTTTCAATATCTCCATTATTTTGGGAATTTTTGACAACCGGTTGAACTGGTTTCTGAAATTTAAGTTCTCATTTTGTTCCCTTCGATGTGTAGTAGGTTTAGGTATTCATTCCGTTAATAAAAACCGGATCGAATTTCTTGGACGAAATCGTTTTTTTTAAATTCCTGGACACCCTGTGGATATGAATGAAATTTTCAACCTCGTTATTGGAAGCCCTCAATATGAGCTGATCAACATTGTTTCATTCGTATCTCTAGCTCTATCCAATCAAAAGTTATTTTCAGTTTCCACCGTATACTACTTTTGGGTCATGTCATACTGCATACAGAAAAATGTTAACCTACTTTTCGATCATCTAGATCATATCATGGATTGGTAAGCGTTGATTTCAACTCCACAAAAAAAGAAAGAACTCGAAAACAGTCGTCGTATTTCTTTCAAGAACTCGTGAAAACTAGAACATTGTTTTAAGAAGAATTTTTGTTCAATTTAGAGAATACCTACTTGTTTCCTTTGCCATTTTCAGAGTTGCCTTAAAAATTTCAGAGAAAATCCTTAAATTCCCTAAAATTTCCACATTATCGAAATTCCCTGACTTTTCCGGGTTTCCCAGAAATTATGGAGACCCTGAGATGGAGAATCACCATCAGAAATTTTCTATCTCATACACAGAAAAATACATTTTTTTTTACAAAAATAAAAATAATCACCAGAATAATATTTGAAATCTTGCACAATTTTCGAATTTTTTCCATACACGGTTTGTCTCACAATTACATAATTTTTCTTAGGTAAATTAATATAAACTCGATATAAAATTCTAAAAACGTCGAATTTTCAAAATTTTATTTGTAATTCGACAAATTTTTTGAAATTTGAAAACGTTTTTTACCATTTCATGAAGTTGAAGGCGTAGAGTAGGTACATATTTTTTGCTCACTTTACAATATTTATTAAAATTGTTGCCTTTTTTTATACTCAAAGGATACAAATTTAAAATTTTAAAAATTGAATTCAGTTTTTGGATGTTTTGAACATAAGGTGGAGTGAGAAAAAGAGGAACGTTGAATTTTTTTTCACATAAAACGCCTTAGACGTGTGCTGAATTTGAAAATTACCCTCCAACGTGAGTTATCACGCCATAAGACATTCGCCACACTTGTTGATAGGATACAATATGCAATCTAAAAAAACAGAGATAAAGTAAAACTACGAGGAAAAAAATAAAATAAAAATGCTATTCCGCAAACCATGTACATAGTACATACGTCCATGCTCCACCCTCCACTTCGGTTTTTATTATTTTTTTTATTAGTTCAACGAAAAACCAAACACTAAAATTATCAGGTACCTACCTATAAATATAAAAATGTATCGACTTTTTGAGGTACAGTTGGTTCTTCGTTCGGTAAGGTGCATCTCGATACATGTCCCATAAATAAGAATCAAATGTGTGCTTTTTTCTTTTCGATTATTTGCTTTTTGTGGAACGGTTTCACAATAGTTTCCACGACAGCTTTAAAATTTCCTGAAAATTTCACTTTCGGCGCATCGACTTCGAGTTATCAAATCGAAGGAGCATGGGATGTTGATGGTAGGCAATAAACATACTTCGAAGTGATAAATCAATTGAGGAAGTAGATACTTACCTACTTATGGATCGTTTGCATTTTTTTTTCTTAGGAAAAGGAGAAAATATCTGGGATAGGCTAACTCACACAAAACCAGATACCATACAGGATGGACAAAATGGCGACGATGCTGTCAAATCGTATTATTTGTATAAAAATGATTCTGATCTTTTGAAGGAAATAGGAGTAAGTAAACTAGAAACGTAAAGTAATTGCTGTATAAATTCCCAAAATTCTACTGATCGCTGGATTGTTTCTCTTGGGTACAGTTCGATATGTATCGATTTTCCATTAGTTGGACTCGTATTTTACCAAATGGTGATCTCAGTGAAATTAACCAAGCAGGAATTCAACATTACAATGATGTAATAAACGATTTGCTCGAAAAAAATATCGAACCAATGGTAAAAAAAACATGAATATCGAAATCTGGTATTTTTTTTAGAATTTTATCAATTTGTAACCGAAAAAATTTCAAACCACAGGTCACCATATATCATTGGGATCTGCCCCAGAAATTACAAGACCAAGGAGGCTGGATGAATTCCTCCATAGTCGATCACATGGCAAACTATGCTGATATTTTATTTTCCAACTTTGGAGATCGGGTGAGAATAAAAAGTTTCATAAAAATACGTTTTTAAAATTTTTTACACCCTGATTTATTTCCTTTACGTGCAGGTAAAATGGTGGTCAACGATAAATGAACCTTATTTCGTAGTTTATGGTTATTCCCATAATAATTCGAATGCACCTTCGTTGGGCTTAGGTACTCCGGCCAATTACATAGTCACTCACCATATTCTACTCTCACATATGCGTATTTATAGACTCTACGAAAAAAAATATAAATCCCAACAAAATGGTAAGTCGAATCAATATCAATTTCTATTTCTATGCACACGAGTACAGTTTAAAAAACACTGAACGCTAAAGTCTACAAATTTTTTTGCCTGTGACAATGTTTGGATCACACGTTCAATTTCAATACATTATTCGCCGAACTTAAGAAATTTTTTCAAATTTTGATCTGAGAAATTTTTTTAATCAAAATTTTTATTTTTTCAAGATTTTGTGTTTGTTTGTACTCTGTAAAAATTTTCACTCGTAATTTTTTTCTACAGGGACAAAATTTTTACTTACTCATAATTTTAATTTTTTTCAAACTTGAAAATTTTTTCTTCCTCTGTTACAATAAACATATTTTTCAACTTATTATTTGAAATTTTTTCAAGTTTAAAAATTGAAAAGTTTGTTCTTTTCCTGTGTTAAAAATTTCACACTTTTTTCAAATTGGAAAAAATAATGCAGATGACAATTTTATGTGTAACTGTAAGTATGTGTAGGTAGTCAGTTTCAGAAATGTTTCATAGGTATAGAAAGGAAAAGAATTCGACTTGGAAAAAAATCGACGTAAAAAGGAAAATTTTAATAAAGAACAAAGAACAAACTCAAGTTCGAAAAATCATACTTCATGCGTAAATTTTACAATACTTGAAAAAAAATTGAAGTAAAAATTTTAAAGGAGAAAAAATGTTTCAAGATGAAGAAAAAAATTATAAGAACTTGAAAAATTTGACAATAAAAAAATTTTCAAGGTCATAAAAATATTGCAAGTAAACATTTTGACAGAGCAGAAAAAAATTATGATCGTAAAAAATAACAATTTGATAGAAAAGAAATCGATTTTCAATATCGTAGAAAAACGACCTTTGTAAGGCTACGTACCTACGTGAGAAAATTTTAAATTTTTTTTTCGAAGGCAGAAATTCGAAAAAAAATTAAAATTTCAAGTTCGAATTCGAATCGTGTTACCAGTAATGGCAGTAATATATTATTCAAATCGCATTTTAAAATACCTACCTACTATAGAAGACAGAACAAGTTGAACGAAGTAGGTACCTATTTCCGACGATATCTGATGTGGTTTGAATACTTGCGCCGAAAAAAAATTAGTGAACTTTAACGTCTAGTTGAAAAACACGTGGCCAGTCGATGACATTTTTCGAAAATAATCGTTGATAGTCTGGTAATTAGGATAGAAGTTTGAAATTGTCGATCAGTCACAGCGAGTAATTTTTTCAACTTTAAAAAGACTAAACTTGAAAACGAAATAACGTTTTTTATTACAAAATGTGAAAAAGTTCTCGTTTGAAAGCTAGCTGTTTTCAAATGAGTTTCCATGCACAAATTTTCACTGTCATGCAAACCATGTTTCCATATCGCGATTTTTACCTTTTTCAAACCACCTTGACAGATAAAAAATTACATATCAAATGAAAAAAACTGTCAATTTTTTGTCGAAAATTATTTCATACAGGTTTTTTTTTTATCGGCTTCAGTTTATGTTAAAAACTGAAGGGCCAGTCGAAAATGTACAGAAAATCGATTTTAAATAAGTATCTACTTGAAAACTGACTACATTTTTGATAACTGATTCCTACTTACAGTCCAATGCACCAGTACCTAAGTAATCAATTTTTATTCGAATTTCATTTCACGAAGGAGGTATCCCAACTCAAAGTAAAATTTTGATCCCAAACAAAAATTAATAGAAAATATAAGGGTAAGGTGCCCCATTATCGCCTAGTGCCCAATGTCGACCACCTCGTCTATCTCCGGCGCTATGGGCGACAGCGAGCCAAAAAATTTTTTTTCATATTCTTCATCGAAAATCCGGAAAAATATGACCACTCCGACATCCTGAAAGCCAAAACTCGCGGAGAAAAATAGAAAAGAAGAAGTTGGAAGGCCAAAAACTTTTTTTAGCAATTGCTTGCACGCCTTGGAATTTTTTCTTAAAATTATCGAATTAAATGTTTCTAGTGTTTTTGTGATTGAGAAAGTTCAAAGTTTTTGATGTAATCATCGCATTTTAATAATTACAACTTTAAGTAAAAAAGAAATTCACTCAAAGTTCATTTTTATGGTGTGTCCCTTTATCGACCACCTATAATCTAATGTAATTTGTTGTTTTTAAGCGATTTCGTTTTTTTCAATTTTCTCGAATTTTGGTTGTAGGGTTGTCATTTTGGTCTCAAATTGTTCATCTGTGAAAGAGAAACATAAAAAAAATATTTTCCGGTATATTCCGTTCATAGCGGACAAAATCAGTCGGTGGTCGATATTGGGAACCCAAAATTTCGACCTTGCGTTTTGACATGTTTCAGAAAAAAATTCTTAAAAAATACTAAATTTTAACGGATGGCCCCGGGGCTTTCCACAATTGTAGGGGAAGGATGTAAGTATTCATTAAGCCATCAATGACATTTCCAGCCCTTAAACTTTTGAAATGGTGAGACTTCAAAAAAAAGTGGGCGATAATGGGGCACCTTACCCTTACTTATCATGAAAAAATTTCGTAACCAAAATTTCAGGTGCTGAAGTTCATTTCTCTTTCGACGAATTTTGAAATTTCAAAATTATCTCAATGCCCTGTAAAATATGAAAATTTGATCCATTCAACGAAAAAGCTGAAATTTGGTATATACCCTATTTTCGACCTCCCGAATCAATTGGAAGCAGTTTCGAGAGTTTTTGGAGCCTTCAGAAAATTTTGGAACATTACAACGCGGGAGAAAAACTCATAAAAGTGGTATGATTCAGCACTTGTAATCTTGGATTACCCATATCAGTGATCTATTTGATGGATTAAAACCCAATTTTCCAAAATTCGTAACTTAAAGTTCAAATTCACATTTTTGGGCAGGAAATTTTCTGGAAAAAATCTAAAAATACGTCCACTGCACAGGTATCCAGGCAAAAAGCTGAAAATTGGTACTCGTACATACCATATTTTTGACCTCCCAAAACGATTAAAAGAGGTTTCAAGACGTTTCAGAGTCGCCAGAAAAGTTTGGAATTTTCTAGCTCTTTTTAGAAAAATTTTCTGCCCAAAAATGTGAATTTGAACACAAAATTACGAATTTCAGAAAATTGTGCTTCAATTGGTCAAATAGGTCACCAATATGGGTAATCCACGATATAGGTGCTGAAATTCATAAACGACCATGTTTATGGGGTTTTCTCCAGCGCTGAAAAATTCCAAACTTTTCTGGAGGTTCCGAAACGTCTCGACCCCCCCCCCCCATCGATTTGGTAGGTCAAAAATAGGGTAGGTGATCTTGCATATTTTGCAAGGCGATGAGGTACCTCATTTTAAAATTTCAAAATTTTGATAAAAATCGAGAAATGACCAACAGCATCTGAAATTTAGGATATGGAGCTCTTTTATGACGTACTTTCGAGTTATTTTCGTTTGGGCTCAAAATTTTACATCGAGCTGGGAAACCTCCCTTGCATGTAAAGAGTTTTTTTCGAAAAAAAACTTATTCGTGAAAAATAAAGTTTAGCACTCTCTAAACCTGAATCAGTCAAAATATCACTGGTTCAATTTGTAACAGTAAATTATTTCTCAGACAACTGACTAATCAGTGATGTTTTTCAACATGCATTATACTGTAGAATCAGTAAAATTTCAATTTTAACTGAATGATTCAGTAAAATATCACCGATTTATTTCGTACATTACAAAATCTACTACCGAATCAGTAAAATTTACCGAAGTTTTGGTAGTTTTTCAACTGATTCAAAAGTTTTTTTTTTCTACTGGATGAATCAGTGAAAAATTACTGAAGTTTTGGTAGTTTTTCTACTGATTCAGAGATGATTTTTTTCTTTTGCTGAATGAATCAGTGAAGTTCTACTGATTCGGCAGTAACTCAATTTTGTAGATTTCAATCAGTCATTTTTAACTGCAAACCAGTGAAAATTGACTGAACAACATTTACAGTGGAAAAAAAACCAGTTGAATCCGTTAAATGAAAAAAAAAACGTACTAGGTACTGAATCAGTGAAAATTACTGACATTTTGGTAGTTTTTTAACTGATTCGAAAGTAATTTTTTTTTTACTGGATGAATCAGGGAAATTATATTTTTTTCAGTGAATTTGGCATTAACGTGATTCTAACCATTTCATTCAGTCATTTTTACTCAATTTTGACTTTAAACCAGCGAAAATTAACTGATTCAAATTAAGAGAGCAAATGACCAAATCGCTAGTTGAAAATTTTCCAGGAAAATGATTTTGAAGGAATCACGACACCTTTTTGCTAAACTGAAGGATACACCGATAAACGATCCAAACTCAAAAGAATATTAATTTCAGGTAGAGTCAGTATCTCATTAAACTATGAAACGTGTTTTCCAAAAACTGGGTCACAGCAAGATATGGAGGCAACAGAAAGACACTATCAATTCTCGGTTAGTAAATTTTTAAAAATTGTAATTATTTCCGGAATTACGATCATGGATTGAATGCTTTTCATAATTGAAAAATTTACGATCAGTTAGGAATTTTCGCTCATCCTATTTACTCAACAGAAGGAAATTATCCAAAATTGGTACGAGAAATTGTATTTAATAATAGTAAAGAAGAAGGTTTGACGAAATCCAGACTACTTGAATTTACAGAAGAAGAAATAAAACTTCTGAAAGGTAGGTCGAGATACCTATACCACCTATACTTAGACCAATTTAAGTAGGCAGATAGGTAACCAGCCAGGAGCCCAACGATCTAGATTTTTCCAAAGCTATATAAACAAATCTTCGCCATATACAGGCACTTTCGATTATTTCAGTTTCAATCACTACTCAAGTATGCTATGCAGTTCGGTTTCCGAAAACCAACCTCAGAATACAACGTCGCCTTATTTCCAAGATATCAACGCATACGTGGCGGACAATGTTTCATTGCCTGTTACCGAATCACCCCGACTGGAGGTAGGCCTAAGTAAATCGCCTCAAAAAATAAATTCCTTCGTTATAAAATAATCCCATTAGTTTCAATATTGAATGGAAATTCTGATATTTACTGTTTATTCTTATTCCACAGATAAATCCAAAAGGATTTAGATATGCTTTACACAGAATTTCGACAGATTACAACTTTCCTGAAATTTTCGTCGCAGAAAACGGTTACGGAGATACTGGCGAAATTAATGATACATCTCGAATAGAGTATCTGCAAGTGAGGAATAATTTTCATTTTTTTTTTTTTTGCTCAGTCCCAAACGTAATTCAGGTCAGTAATATTAAATCATTGGACATTACTTTGGAATATGCGTACCTACAGAATTACCTTGATGAACTTCTCGAGGCTTATTATTACGAAAACTGCAAGATAATTGGATACATGGTGTGGTCTATTTTGGACAATTTCGAATGGAATTTTGGATACGGGTATGGAAATTTCCAATCTTCAATATGACTCAAAAGAAGTGTAAGGCGGAAATACTTTTGACTGAATAGAACGAGAGACGAATGAAACGACGTTGAGCAGCCTATAAGTAATAAGGGCTTCCAATAGCAAGGTTCAAATTTTCATGTCCATACATAAGGTGTTCAGGATTGAAACCCCCACTTTCGTCAAAAAAATTCGATCCGTCGCGTCGTCTCTCTAGCTCACTCCAATCCAAAGTTATTCCTACAGGAAACTACTTTTAGGTCATACTGTAGGTGGTACAGAAATGTTTTAACTTATTTTTCAATCATTCAGATCGAAATATGGATTGGTAAGCGTTGATTTGAACTCCACAAAAAAAGAAAGAACTCGAAAACAATCGTCGTATTTCTTTCAAGAACTCATGGAAACTAGAATGTTGTCTTAAGAAGAATCGTTTTCATTTTAAAGAATATATAGATACTTGTTCTCGAAATTTTCTACACTTTGCACGAAACCGAAAAATTCTATATTAATTTGTTTTGTTATAGCTGAAAATATAAAAACCAAAGATAGTTCAATCATCAATTTTCGTTTTTTTGATCTAATTTTTTTATTCTTTTGCGAAGTACTACTTTTTGCATAGATTCGACCCCTGACTCGAACTGTACAATACCTACATATTTTTCTCGCCAGGAAGCTTTAAAAACATCGGAGATAATCGAGGGGTTCACATTAGGAGAGGGTCAAAATTAGGCAACCTTACCTAATATTTTCATTAAGTACCTACGTAGGTGTTGATTAATTTTGAAGAAAAACACTAAAAAAAATAGCAAAAAACTTTTTCCTGAAAAATGTGATAAAAAGCAATATCATTGAAGAATAAAAACGAAGAAAAAAAATACATGAAAAATTTCATGTACAAAAATTATGACGTGCAGCTATAAATCGATAGATACAATAAAGAAATTGAAAAATGTACAAAAATTATCATCCCACTTTCATATAGGAAGTTATCTCCAAAACAGATTTATTCCAATGTTCTTAGGTTGAATTTTAGATCAATTTAATCTCGGTAAGCTTGGTCTATCTAAAAATAAGCTCAATTTGACCAGTGGAATGTTTTTGGGTAAAAATGTTGGGAAAAGTCAGAGAATATGTGGAATTCATGAAATGAAGCATTAATCGAAATGAATGCCAAATTTATGATCAGCGACTTCGTCGTATTAGGCGAAAAACATTATTTTCGGGAGCTTTCAAAAAAGTGGTCGAAATGATGGGATCAAAAATGGCTGTTTCCTCGAATCCTCGAAAACGGCGACCGACTGGAGAAAACTAACGTCACCGTTGAATTCTCCATACCCGAATTTCCCCTGGGAACAAAAAAATTATTGGTCCAAAAAAATGAAACCGAAGTGATTACTTTAGTTGATAAATTTTTTCGATTTTTCAAAAAATCTGAGATAGGTGTCGTTTTTGACTAATTCGAAGTCGCTGATTCTGAATCTATGACATCCATTCTTGGCGCCGGACCATCGTGCTCGAAATATGATCCATTTTCATCCAACAAAATATGACTTCAGGCAAAATGACAAAACATGAATAGAAGTGAAATAAATGCCAAATTCGTAACCAGCAACCTCGAATTAGTCAAAAAAAAAACCGTTCAAAGTCCATAAAAATGTCAAATAATTGATTATTATTTTTCAATGTACTAAAATTGTTTAGCAATTTTGGAAAATCAGAAAAATGAAAATGTAACTGTGAGGGGTTAAAAAATATCATTTATATTGTCTTTCAACATAACAAAAAATTGATTTTTGGGAAAAAAGTAAAAAAAACTTCATTTAAAGACCGATTTACAAAATTGCATAATGGAGGTTCAGACTCCTGAAATCGGAATTCACACCCACTGGTACCTATCAAGTAGTTTAGGAACGTATTTCTCAATCAAGGTATCAAGGTTGCCAACCTCAGTGATTTCTAACTGAAATCAGTGATTTTTCAGTTTTTGAAAAAGCGTTTAGTAATTTTTTCAGTGATTTGAAAATTTCAGTGATTTTGGTGATTTTTTACTGTTTGCCAGGTCTAATTTTCAATGGAAAAAAAGTTGAGAAACAGCCATTTCTGACGATTTAGATTTTTTTTGCCTACTTAAGGTGATTTTTGAGGATGAATACAGGGATAAAGTGATATTTCAAGGATGAGTTTAGTGATGAAAGCGATTTTTGAATGACTTCTGGAGAAAAAAACAGTGATTTTAGAGATTTATGAATAAATTGGCTACGGTGATTTTTAGTGATACGTTTTCCAAGCCAAAATAGTGATTTTTCGAAATCTCGGTTGGCAACCTTGTTTCTCATACCTGCTTCAGACGGAAAATCACAACCAGCCATATTCAAAAAAATACGCGCATCCGTATTAATAAATAATTTACTGGCAAAATTCACCTTGCAGTATATAAATTCACAAAAGTACACATTCATTTCTCAACAATATTAGTCTTAAAATTTAGACGCGCGAAAAAAAGAATATTATTAATACAAACATAAAAACAACATAAAAACTGTCTAATGGTATACACAACATCACTGTCAAGACTAGGACAAGCCCTTAAAATAAAACACGTATGTACTTAAAACCAGTGATATAGTTTCGTTCACAAAACACAGTAAAAATTGGAAATTTTTCGCCGTTATTACTCCGATAACCATAATAATCTGAGAGCATTCTTTTCCGTAGTATTCTACACTTCCTCACCTAGGTATCAGGTATTAAAATACTAATTATAAAACAAAAGAAAAAAAATCAAGATGGGAAAACGGAAGGGTCACGTATACGAAAAAAAGAAAAGAAAAAAGAAATTAAAAACACAAGGAAGACACCGATATCACTACACAGTCGTAGGTATTTTGTATGGCAGTGAGAATTAAAAATCTGCGTCCCATCCGGTTAGATCGTCCGGCGGTGGTCCGTCCGCGTCCGGAGGGTACTCGTCGAAGTTTCTCGTATCAGTGACACTTCGAACTTTCGGTTGAATGGGCGGTATTAAGGTTCGATTGCGTAAACCTTCCCAATTGAAACCGTCAAACCATCTAAAAATTAAAAAAATTATCAATTTACAAAAATTCAAAATTCCGAAAAAAAATTCGTCCAAAATTTCTTACTTGTGTTTTTGAACTTCGCTAATTCCACCTTTCTGGTAACCAAGTCTTTCGGCGGGGTTATCCCTGCATAATTTCTTAATAAGCACGCGAGCATTACGAGTAATATTTCGGGGAAATTCGATAGCATCGATTCCTTTAAGTATAATATTGTACGTTTTCATCGGATCTGATCCGGTAAACGGCGGTGTACCTGAAAATAATCAAATTATTCGATAAATTCCATCGACGATCGTCGCAAACTGATTTTTAATACATTTTATCCTCCACTAAATTCTTACCGGTCAACAATTCGAACATTAGGACCCCCAACGACCAATAGTCCGCGCTTATGTCATGACCTCTATTTAGAATCACTTCGGGAGCAACGTATTCCGGAGTACCGCAGAACGTCCAAGTTTTACGTCCGTGCTGTAAACATAATTTCAAATTAATTTATTACCATTTTTTTTCATTTCGTAAAAATATATTCCGTTATCGATAAACCCAATTAATCACGTAATTTCACTCGAAATACATATCAAAGACGACGCAACGACGCTCGACGATGCAACGAATAATTACGCTGGAAATTTTTTTTACGACTGCACGCTGCGAAACACTTTTACTTTTTGTTTTTCCATTTCTAGGTAATTATTTCACGCTGAGCAGCGTCGCGTCGCGTCGTTCCGTTACTCGTACTCGTAAATATTACCGGTACCTGTAATTTTTTGGCGAATCCGAAATCCACCAATTTCACGTAGCCGGTTACATCTAATAATAAGTTTTCTGGTTTCAAGTCCCTGTAGATTATATTACGAGAATGCAGATAGTCAAATGCTTCTACTACGCATCCGGTGTAAAATCTGGTCGTGCTGTCGTCGAAGAAACTTTTATCTCTGCGAACAAAAAAATTACGAAATACGTTAGAATCGTGATTCGAGTTCATAAATTCGAAATTATCGAGCACAAAAATCGTTTTTTTTTGCAGTCGAATTTTCTGATATCAATTCTAGAGTCATCAAAGTTTCGTAAAATTGTTCAAAATTAACGTTTAGAAATTTTAGAATTCCTTTAATTTCATCTTGAGGCAAAGCATCAAAATTCTCATAAATTTCTCAAATTATTTTGTAAAATTTTCGGCACCTTACAAAAAAAATCATCTTTAATTGTAATTTCAAGATATACATTAAAATCCTTTTTTGTAAGTTTTTTTCTATTTTTTTTGAAGCAAATATTCAATTGCCAGTTTGAAATTGTTGGAGGTATAATAAATGAATCAATTTTCAAAGTATTTTAGCCCTTCAGTTCTAAACTTGACGAAATATGTTTATTTTTTGTACATCAAGTTGACATTTTCTCCTATCTGTACATAATCGAGCGGAAAAACTGCCCCTTCTAGGTTCAAAATCTGCAACCCAATTTACACGTGGATAATCAAAGTCCTGAATAAATCATTTTTTCAATACCAAAAATTGTTGTTTCCCTTCTTTTTTTTTGGATAGATCTTTAAAATTACTGTAGATTTGAAATAACCAAAAATAATCGCAAATACCACTTCATCTAAATCGAATGTTGAGGAAGGAGAGGATAAGAGGATGACAAATGTTCATTGAGAAATCTGTCGAATTCGTACACAAACTTTATGGCGTATGTAAATCATATTTCAGCAGTATGAAAATTTGAAAAATGACCAAAACAATGTTTGAAGAAACCATCAAAATTGAACAAAAATTTTTCCAGAAAAACTCAACATATTCTCAAAAGAATTTGCAGACAAAAAACAGACAAAAAATCGAACCAAACGATTTTCAGAAAATTTTTCAAAATTCAAACCCTTCTTCAGTAAAAAACCAAAACATTTCAGAGCTAAAAAACAAAAAAACTAAATCACTTATTTTCTCCAAAAAGGGTCTGGCTATCTTCACACGGAATAAACAACAAAATGTAAATCGTTCGTTCGAATCGCAACTTCGCAACCTGTCCAAGATAGCAGGAATGAAGACCCAGCTAAATGCTAAAAGTTTAAAGCGAAAAGCTGAAAGTCGATCAAATTTAGGTAACAAACCTAACGTCAAAAGTTTTAAAAATAGCTAGCTGCTAGCTAAAAGCTAGTCGAAAGCGTTTTCTTACAGATTTATTTTTTAGCTTTTGACTTGAAAATTTCAAACCGAAATCAACAATTTTTCAACCAAAAATTTTTGTCGATTCTCAGATTAGTTTCAATCAATTCTTTTCTTAATTTCCTTTTCGCCAGATATTTTTCAACTCTAAAATTTTTTCATCTGGGATAACATTTTTATCAATTCTGGAATTGGTAAAATTTTTCCTCCAATTTTTTTTCAGGATAAACATTTTTCAACCCGGGTATTTTTTCGAAAAATACATAGTATACATTTTTCAACTCTAGAAATTTTTTCTCAAAATTGAAAATCTTTCTCTAATTTTTTTGCTCTCAATTCTCAAATTTTTTTCTCAGAAGTTCAATTTTTACTTTTAAAATTTTTTTCTCAGAATCTTACTTTTTAGCTCAAATGTTTTTCTCAGATTATTTTCCAGCTCTGAAATTTTTAGAATAAAAAAATAAAAAAAAATTGGGTTGAAAAACAATTTTAGAAATGTAATGTGAGAAAAAGTCGAGAGAATGTCTAGTTTTTAAAAATTTTAAGATCAAAGAATATGATTTTATAGTTGATAATTTAGATAAATATTATTAGTAAGTAAGTAAATGAATTTTTTTTAGTAAAAATAAAAATCGAAGAAATTAAAAAAAATCTTGAGGAAGAAGAAGAAAGTTTGGGGGGGGGGGAATTTATTGGAGTTGAAAAAATTTATATTATGAGAAAAAATTTCGAAAGCTGAAAAAATCAAATTTTGAGAAAAGGGTACAGTTAACAGCTGAGATGATCAATGTAGCGGTGAAAGTGATAAAAGAATAACAAAAAAAAAAGGAAAGACCCTTCAAAAAACTTGACAATTTTTACAAAAAATCAATACCTACATGTTCAAAAAGGATCAAAACCCGTTTTTTCAGTAAAAAATTGAAACATTTTCTGAAATTATTTACAAAAAAACGTGACTGGGTTGTAAATAAACCAGATAAACCAAAACCATAAAAAACAAGAATTTTCAAAAAAAATATCACATTGTTTTTAAAAATCCAAGAAAAATTTAGAAAAAACCCAAACCATTCAGAAAAATCCTAAAATACCTGAAACATTTTCAGAAGAATAACAACATTTAACAAAAAACAAACTATTTCCAAAAAATGTCCAAAAAACCGAAAATTTTTCTAGAAAAACAAAAACCAAAACATTTTGAAAAGAAAACTAAATAACCTCGAAAAATCCGTCAACAAACAAACAATTTTCAGAAAAGGGTTCAAAAACGCAAACCTTTCTATTTAATACAAAACTATAAATTTTTTAAAAAACAGAACAAAAATCAAATCATTAAAAAAAATTCTTCAAAATCTCAAACCCTTCAGTAAGAAACAAATATCGTAGACCAAAAAATTAGAAACCAAAATTATTTTCTGCAAAAAAACGAAAACTAAACCATTTTTCGGAAAAAGTTTCAAAAAACGAATTATTTGCAAAATTAATAAATCAGCAAGAAAAACACAAAATAAAAAAAAATAAAAAAATTACAAAAAATTAAACATCAAATCATTTTCGAAAAAGAAAACAAAACCCAAGCCACTTCCAAAAAAATTTACGAAATCACATTCATGAAAAGAACTAAAACAAAAAACCGAAATTCAACATTTCCACACAAATAAAAATATTTTAGAACAAAAAACAAATAAACTATTTTTAGAATAGATCTAAAAAGAAATAATATTTTCTTGAAAACCTCGTATAACATCTCTATAAAAAATCCACAAAACAATTTCTCAAAAAATCAAAAACCAAACAATTTTTTAAAAAACCCGAAGTATTTTCAGAAAAAAAGTAGAAAACGACTAATCATTTTAGGCCAGACAATTTTTAGAACCAAACGAATCAATAAACCTTCAACTCAACAGAAAAATACAAAAATATTTTCAGAAAAAAAAGGCAAAGCATTTATAGGAAAATGATAATGAAAAATCCAAATCATTTAAGAAAGCAAAAGCCTGAGAAAAAAATACAAATAACAGAAAATTTTAAGAAAAAAACTTGAAATGATCATTTTCTTAAACAGAATTTAGAAAAACTGAATAATTTCAGAAAAATAACTTCAAGAGGACAAAAAGTTTTCAAAAAAACCTCAAAATACCAAAAAAGAAATAAAAGAAAAACATTAAAAAAAAACAACTCAATCATAGATGAAAATATTTATGAGGGAAATGTAGAATGGGGGGAGGGGGATTTTCACTAAAATCGTTTCAAGATCCAATAACTATTCAACTTTTTCATCAGTAAGTATCCAGACGAAAAAGGCAATCCCAAGCCCAGCGGCTAGAAATAAATGACTACACGTATCAGGCACTCAGAGGATTTTCAGCCCTCTTCCCCTTCACTCAACAAACATTTCCTACCATGAAATTTGATACATCATGACCAAAAATTCAAGAAAATTTGACTCGAAAAAATCAACCAACGAAGATCTCCATCTTACCTCAATATCGTCCATAATTCTCCTCCTAAGCAAGCTTCCATCAACATGTACAAATATTTACGATCTTTGAAAGTTTTATATAATTTAACAATGAAGTCGCAGTTCGCCTCGCACATGATTTCTTTTTCAGACATGATATGTTGTTGTTGGCGGGTCTCGACGATCTACGCAGATAAAAAACAAAAACACACTTAATTAAAAATCTCCTAAGCTTACAAATCCTAAAACCCTGTGAAAACTTCATTTTCTGATATCTTACTTGGCTCTTTTTCATCTGTTTCAACGCATACGAACGATTCGAGTCTTGGGCAATTTGTACAAGTTCAACGCGTCCAAAACCTCCAACACCGAGCGTCGCGATAATCGTCAAATCTTGTAACCGCACCGAACGGAATTCTTCGTTAATCCTACATTAAATAATAAAAACGTGTTATAACTCATCAAATAAATAAGAATCAAGACAGCTTACAAATTCTATACAAACTACAAAAGATTAAGAGAAGGAGAAAAGTAAACACACAATGCGAAATTACGTACATTCTAAAATTATCCTACGACTTTTTTTTTTCGCAATAATTTATCAAAGTACCTACGTCTAAGCGGTATTAGCGTTAAATCTTTATACTTCTCACTCACCATCGATGGTATAGCGTTTAATAATCCTTTTTAGAGTTCGTATGCATGCGTCAATTAAAATCATATTTTTTACAATAATAAAATACACGACAGAGACGTCGTTTCGACAAATAAATAATTGTCTTTCGTAATTCGTTTTTCGACCGATGTCGCTGCCGTTCGAGATACGCCTGTGAACCTCAAATGCCCGCAAAGAAGCCGAGATGACTTGGTAAAATGTTAATTTTTTTCCTCATCTCGAGCGTGTTATTTTAGGTATTTCTCAACGTACAAATACGCACCAGAGACGAAATTCACTTCGGTGTTTTTCGCAAGTATATTAAATGTATAGAATAATACGAGTATTATAATGTAGTTCACGACGACGACAATACGTACTTCTTTCTTTCGCTGCCTTCGTCGTCGTATCTGGTCCTGATTTCATCCAAATTCGAAATCAACTGGTTGAATGTTTCGCGATCGATTACTAAACAACTGACGCCGTTTTCGTCGTCTGCGACTATGTTTGCGGTTCTCAAGTCGTCTCTGTAAGAATAAAATGAAATACACCATTAAAAAATTGATGAAATAGGTAATAAGGGGAAGGGGTGGGAACATATAATGGCAGTTTTTCAAATTTTGAACAGTTTTCATTCCTCTCCCACCCCCCACTCAAAATCAATTTTTTTATTAGAAAAAAATTTTCTTTAGTGTGCCCCCTCCCCCTCTGTAAAGAAGGGTCCCGAACAGAAAAATTCAAAAAAGATCGAAATTTAAATAATTCGATAAGTTGAAAAAATTAGAAATATTAAAGCGTTAATTTTGGAAAATTTCAACAAATTTGAAAATTGGGACTGTTTCTTGAAAATCCCAATTATTCTGATTTTTTTTTGGAAAATTTCAAACGATTTTTAAAAATTATGAACTATTATTTTTAAAAAACCACGGGTTTTGAAAATTTCAACAATTTTGGGTCATTTTTACAATTCTGAGGAATTGTTGCTCTTTCGTGAAAGTTGTGATCAATTGGTCAAAAAAATTGAACAATTCTAGATTCTCCTGACAGTTTCAAAAAATATCGACAATGGTCTCAAATTTTTCAACTCAAAACTCTTGACAGAGGAATTTCAACCTTTCTCGAGAGGAAAAATAAAGAAGACATTAACGTTGGCTAAAATCTTCAAAAAATCAAAAAAATCCCAAAACTTGAAAACGTACTCGACAAAAAGTTCAGACTTTTAAAATTTAATTATCAATTTTACAGTTTTTTAATCACGTAATGATCGTGATAGGGGGGGGGGGTGTGGGTGGGATGTAAAAATTGAACGTCAAGTACGTCGAAATTTAGGTATTCAAATTAAGACTAAGAATTTTCAAACATTTCAATAGTGTGCTATAATTTTTCCTTTTTTTCTTTTCTTTTTTTTTTTGTTTCGATAACCTGGTTTTACTATAGAAAAGTTTAAACGAGACCTACTTTACTTTCCAACGACAGAAGCTAAATTTTTTTGAACCATTTTCTGTCAAAAAAAAATCATCGAGGGAATAAATCAACAAAATTTTTAATTTTGAAAAATGTGTTTTCATGAAAATTTCAAATTTGGAAAGCAAAGTCATCGTTTGTACTTGAATTTTTTGGTGTGTGTGTGTGTGGGGGGGGGGGGGGGGTATCTATCAACTTTTTAAGAAAGACATCTCTGAAAATCAGATTCAATTTGGATAGGTGATGACATCATTTCGAATTGCAACAATTTTTTAGAATTCGGAAAGAAATTTTCACCTAATGAGTGGGAGGGGAGACTTGGCATTAATCATTTGATCACAAAAATGTAAGACTTACAGAGAAACTGAGACAATAAATATTTTAAAAAATCATTAAAAATATGTATTAGTAACGAGGTAAAGTATCGAAGTATGACACAATGAAAAATATTTTTCGAAGTGCTTCTTCGTTTGCAGGGCACCAAATTAAAAACATCAGAAAATTTCGTAAAAACTAAAATATTTTGGAAAATCCAACTGCGGAGGGAGGGGAGGTGGGAGGGGGGAGGGAGGGGGAGAGTGAACAATGACGTTCTATCGCAAAAAATGCTACCAGATCTACTTGAAATGTGATCTATTAAAAAGAGTGTACCTATTTTTTTTTTCATTTTCATTCCTACGCAAAGCAGGGATTGATCTAATGGAGGAGGGAACAGGAACGGGGGGAGAGTAATTTGCTTCACCCCATAACAAGAAAAATACCTTTTCATGTTTGAGAATTTGGGAAACAAATGCCTTTTGTATCAAAAAATTTAAATTTTGAAATGAACCGAAAATCAGAAAAAATTCCATTTTAGTAAAACATTTAAATCGTAGATTTTCAATTCCAAATTCATCCTTTGAATTAAGAACGGACTAAACCTTAACGAAGTGTGCAACGGGATCATTATAAAGCACTTCTCTCCCAAAATGGCTAAATCGCAATTTTATCTGGAAAAATGTTATGTTCAAATAGAAAATTTTCAACGTAAAAACATTTGAAAAATTTAGAAATTTTAGAATAATTTTAAATCTGAAAAATTAAGGAAAATTGCACTAAATCCCACAGGAGCCAGAAAGTTTTAGATTTTTAACCACCTCCTACTCTCCCTTCTTAATAATGCCAATTTAAATTCGCTCTTGCCTAGGACTAAACTGAAAATTGACCACGATTTGCATTTTATGTTCATTAAAATCGAAGTTTTTCAAAATCTAAAATTTAATTGGTCTGGCAATTTGACGGGAATTAATCATCGATTGATTTAGTTCAAAAAATTGTCCAAATTTGAACGGATCAAATGTTCAGATTTTTCTAGACTGGGGCAATTTTTGGATCAAATTCAAATCAGATGTACTCGTGACTTGTCTTATTTAATCGCATCCATCAGATCTGAATATTTTTTCCCCCTCGAGGATTTTCTTATCATAAGTAATCAGTCACATTCCAAATACAATTTCGAAACCCCCTATAAACCAAGATCGCAGAAATACATGTAACTCGATTTAATCTCCGAGTACTCACCCTTGTAACGCTTTTTCGCCGAAGAAATCACCTTTCGCCAACGTCCTAATAAATTTTTCTTCATTGGTATTCGGGTCTTTTTTGGTCACCTTAACCTGTACACCGCGAACACAGCAACAACAAATACACAAATCAGTAAAGTATAATTTCTCGTACTCTGGTACGCAGGTATACGCATTTCTACGCCTATACCTACTATACAAAGTAAACCCAACATCTTAATTATAACTCGCAGTTCCAACTCACCTTTCCTTTACTGATTATGAAAAACGTATCTCCTCGAGCGCCTTGTCTGATGATATAATCGCCAAGTTTATAGTACATCTGTAATTTTAACAACAAAACGTGTACGTGTAAGTGTAATTGAAAACTTCATGGTCGTTAATACTCTAATAATGTATACTAGCGTTTGTATTGTACCACTGGACTGGACCCCGTCCAGTCTCCAGTACACCTATCTACATACAAGTACCCAAGAATACGATGGTAATGTGGAAAACGCGTTTTTATTTCTCTTTCTCTCTTTCTTCCTTTAATATTAAGATATTTAAACATATTTTTCGTATACGTACAAGAATTCCAGTATTTATACGCTCATAAATAGGTACCCAGTACCTAGATCTGTGTACGTAGTACGTACATATGTCGGATTCTATTGTAGATTAACATCTCACGATTATGATAATGTTTTTTTTCTTTCCTCGCTCCGATATGTACGCGTGTAAAAATATATTCGCTGCAGTTTAGCGTAAGTATTTTATGTTCATTTATGTATTTTGTATCCTGCGGTAATAACAGTGATAAACGTACGAGTACTAATAATACACGGAGCTATACATTTTACCGCAGCTTTCGAAAGTAGCACGAAAATCGACAGCTTGTGTTATTTTAGCTCAAAAAATCGCCTAGAAACAAAATATTTTCGCAAAAAACTATAAAATTTTTGTTTTACAAGGTATCCAAAAAAATTTCGTAATGAAAAAGTAGGACATTTTTCAAACATTTCATGAATCATGATTGGCGAGGGGAGGGTAAAAATTTCATTTCTCAATTTCCACACAATTTTTTTAACAGGTGGAATAAATCAATTCAAGGAAATCAATCTCAAAAATTCTGAAAAAAAGAGAGAAAGAGAAATACATTGAAAATTTCAAAGACTGATTGAAAAATGAGAAAAAAGCAGGGTAAGTTGGCCAACATGTCTCATGAACTCCATTTATAAATCAGTGAAAATTATCGAAAATCACTGAGAAACCGCCAGAATTGCAGCATAGGAGAAAATCAGTAAGAAATATTCATTGAAAACAAATCAGTGAGAAAAATCACTGAAAATTCGCTGAAGTCAGTGAAATTTATAAAATTAGCAGAAAAATCACTGAAAATCATTGAAAAATCGGCGAAAATTCGCTGAAAATCAATGAAAAATCGCTGAAAATCGGTGAATTTTGCTGATTTTTCCTATGCTGAAATTTTCACTGTTTATCAGTGAGTTTTCACTGATTTAGAATGAGAGAGTACGGTCTGAACCTCAAAAAAAATCATGGGAAACTGAATTTCACATTATTTGAATAAAATGCCCTGCTCTCTCAATTATAAATCAGTGAAAATTATCGAAAATCACTGAAAAACAGTCAGAATTGCAGCACAGGAGAAAATCAATAAAAAAATTTTCACTAAAAACAAATCAGTGAGAAAAATTACTGGAAAATCAGTGAAAATTCACTGAAGTGAGTGAAATTTGCTGATTTTTCCTGTGCTGCAATTCTGACTATTTATCGGTGACTTTTCACTGATTCAGAATGAGAGAGTACTCTCTCATTTTCGAATCAGTGAAATTTATCAAAAAACACTGAAAACAGTCAGTGAAAGAAAATCACTGGAAGTCAGTAAAAATTTACTGGAAGTCAGTGAAAATTCACTGAAAACTCGGTAATATTTATGAAATTCACTGAAAAATCAGTAAAATTCTTTGAATAATCAGTGAAAAATCACTGAAAATCAGTGATTCTTCACTGATCCGAAATGAGAGAGTACTTAACAACGTATAGGTACCTATTAAAACTTGCACCCCGCAAGTGTCCGGCAATCCTCGCAAGAGGGTAAAAACCACCCGCAAAATCAGTTTTTCCCGTTTTTCGCGAAATAAATAGATTACCTACTCTCTCTGTTATAAAATCAGTGAAAATTATCGAAAATCACTGAAAAATAATCAGAATTGCAGCACAGGAGAAAATCAGTGAACTTTTTTTACTGAAAACAAATCAGTGAGAAAAATCACTGAAAATCAGTGAAAAGTCAGTGAAATTAATGAAATTTGCTGAAAAACCAGTGAAAATCTTTGAAAAATTGGCGAAAATTCGCTTAAAATCAGTGAATTTTGCTGATTTTTCCTGTGCTGCAATTCTGCCTATTTATCAGTGACTTTTCACTGATTCAGAATGAGAGAGTAAGTCAAAAAATGTCTGAGGTAAAAGCTTTTTCTACTTTAAATTTCCTATAGAAATGTTATAAAATGAAAAAAAAATTAAACCATACCAGAGAGGTTGAAAGTAACGATTTCAAAATTCGCAATTTCTTTCACTTGCGAAGTTATTTGATCTTTTAGAAGCAAAATTATAAGAAGCAAAATTATTTTTACGTTGAATTTTGGGAGAAAACGTCCCTCAATTTTCGCAAGCGGACTAGGGTGGCGTGAGGACCATAGTATGGAAAAAAAGTTTTTTTTAAATGGGAACAACAATGATGGTAATAACTTAATAAGACATTTTCAGTATGAGGTGAGCCAAAAAAATTACCCAGAATTTCGACCAAATTCACAGAGGCGGTTCATTCTGAGTTGGAAACTCATATAAAAATTTTAGCCCCCTGCTCACAGTGAGTGGAGGTAAACGGAATTTCAAAAAAAGTCATTTTTGAAAAGAATTCGTTTTTCGTTCTAATAAAAATTTTATCGTTTCTCAGAATTTTGTCAACTCTACGTACAGTATCTATTTCTCAGGATACATAAATTTTTAAACTTTAAAATTCTGATAAAAAACCTTAAGAGTTTGGAAAAACATTTACCTAATGCTAAAAAATATGTACCTTGAGAAAAAATCCTGACCTGGGAAAAAAATTTCCATGGGGTGGAAATAATTTTCAGAGTTGAAAAAAAAAATTATCTTGAGAAAAAGATATTAGAGTTGAAAAAATTCTGAGAAACGAGAAAATTTTTTATTACAGTTGAACTACACCTTACACCTTCCCGAACCATTGGCGCTGGCGGCTAAATTCGATACCACTTTTAGAGTGGCCTAAATTCGTTCAAAAGTTACAGTCGTTGAAAAATGAAAATTTTCGAATTTCGTAAAAACTAAAACGACGTTCTCTTGGCCACCAAAACGCAACCAATATTCGAACACTTGAAAAAAAAACTAATTCCGATGCAAAAATTGAAAATTCTACATTTTAGCATTGCCCTTGATAAAAATGATTTTTTGCAAAGAAAAATTAGAAAATTTGGGCATTAAAAATATAACTAATATCGAAAGTTGACACCACAAAAATAAAAATTTTTAAAATCAAAATAATTTTTTTTACATCAATTTTTAAATGTTGGTCAAGTTTTGGTAACCAAGAGAACGTCAATTCGTTATAACGAAAATCAAAAATCTCAATTTTTCAATCATCTTGTAATACCAGCAGTTACCGGCTAATTTTCCGAAATTAGACAAAAAATCAGAACTGTACAACTTTATCTTCAATTTCTTTTAAAAACCTCAATTTGACTGATTTTTTCACTCCAGTGTCCCAAAAATCTCAAAACGAAAATTATTCAGCATTAAAAATTCAAAATCCTAGGCATAAAAAACGACTAAATTTACAAAAAACGATTCGTGATGCAATCGCTCGTACACACCATGTGATTTTGATTTATTTACAACCACCAAATGATATCTCTTCATCTACACACTTTCATATCCGAATACACGGAATAATTAGTGATTCCGAAGTCTGAGCATACACACAAGCTACACAACATTCGATTACTCATGTACGACGATGACACCGTACCGAACAATTTCATCGCATATAATACGAGTAATTACGCTGATTCTGGCGAATTATTTTATAGGTACTTTCGCAGTTTGTACGTAATACGTTGATATTTCCATTACCAATACGTAGAGTAATTATGAAAAATTCTACATCAAATATGGTATCATCAATTACGTTTATCTGAAAAATATTATTATTAATGTGGTATTCGAAACGTATTTGTCCATAAATCGTTATCGAGCCAACTTTTCATGCTCAACGAATACACCATCGAGTAATTACCAATACAATTGAAATTAAATTTTGCAAGTGGACAAAATATCCTGACACATTACACCTATTACGTATGATTAGTGATTTTACGAGCATAATTATTTGCATTCTTTGCTAATTGTTTTTAAGATGGAGAGAATAATACATATACTTGGAAATCGACGACCAACTCAGTGGTAACAAATTATTTATCCTGAGAACAATGGATGTAAGTAATTCAATTCTCGAAATAAGAAAGAATTCCGTACGTGAATAATGCAAATGTTCAAACTTACAATCTTTCTTATCATCACTTTTCCCCTCAATTTCAACACGTTTACGAACATGTGGATACAATTTTCAGGGGTTCTCAATTTACATGGATAATGGAAAATGGTGGTAAGTAATTTCAAAACAAAAAATAAAAATGAGAATCTACAAACTCAAATTCCAATACAAAAATAAATCGAGGAATAGAAAATTTTCGTTAAAAAAAAAGAAGTAAATCATCAAAAAAATTCTCCACAATGAAAATCTTGCAAAATTTCCAAAATTCTGTCCTGAGACTTTCTAAAAATTATGAATTTCAAATCTTTTTTTCATAATTTTTGAAGCGCTAGAACAAACCTACTGTATAACGATCAATTTTTCGTAAATAAATATAAATTCGGTATAACATTCTAAAAACACAAAATTTTTAAAATTTCCATTATACTGATTTTACCTGAAATTAATCAAATAATAATTTACTCTCTCATTTCTGAATCAGTGAAATTTATCAAAAATCACTGAAAAACAGTCAGAATTGCAGCACAAAGTCAGTGAAAGAAAATCACTGAAAATCAGTGAAAATTCACTGAAAAATCTGTGAAATTCTTCGAATAATCAGTGAAAAATCGCTTTAAAAAAAATCATCGAATTTCACTGATTTTTCCTATGCAGCAATTCTGACTGTTTATCAGTGATTTTTCACTGATTCGAAATGAGAGAGTACAATTTATTAAAATTTTGGCCCTTTTTATACTCTCTTAATTTGAATCAGTCAAAATTGACTGATGAGATAGACAGAATTGAATCACTGTAGAAATCAGTGAAAAATATACTGATTTAATTTGTGAACTTTCATTTTTGAATCAGTAAGTAATTATTCACTGGTTGAAAGTCAAATTTCACTGATAAACAGTGGAATCAGTGGAACTTCACTGCCAATCAGTGACTCAATTCTGCCTATTTCAATCAGTCAATCTTCAGTTTTTGACTGATTAAAATTAAGAGAGTACTCGGAAGATACAAATTTCAAATTAAAAAATTAGATTCAGCATTTGGATGTTTTGAATACAAAGTTCTCTCATTCCGAATCAGTAAAAAATCACTGATAAACAATCAGAATTGCAGCACAGGAAAAATCAGTGAAATTCACTTATCTTCAGCGATTTTTCACTGATTATTCAAAGAATTTCACAGATCTTTCAGTAAATTTCATAAATATCACTGAGTTTTCAGTGAATTTTCACTGATTTCCAGTGATTTTTTTCACTGACTTGCTTTCAGTGAAAAAATTTATACTGATTTATTACTGTGTTGCAATTCTGATTGTTTTTCAGTGATTTTTAATAAATTTCACTGATTCAAAAATGAGAGAAGGTGGAGCGAGGTAAGGAGGAATTTTGAAAATTTCAATTTTAATTTTTCAAAGATAACTCCTGCGAAGAGCACCTGAGGTTGAAAATTTACATACAACGTGACTCAACAAGGGTGCAATAAAACATTCGTCACACTTGCTGATAGAATACAATATGCAATAAAATAGCAGAGACAACGTAAAACCACGAGAAAAAAAAAATGGAATTTCGCAAACCATGTACTTAGGTCGTATCTCAACTTTCCCCTTCGTTTATTATTATTATTTTTTGCCACAAAACCGAAACACTTAATTTATCAGGTATAAATAGAAAATTTATCGATTTTTTTAATACAGTTGATTCTTCGTTCGATAAGGTACATCTCGATAGATGCTCCATAAATAGGAATCCGATGTGTGCATTATTTTTTTTGATTATATGCGTTTTGTGGAACGGTTTCACAACAGTTTCCACGATAGCTTTAAAATTTCCCGAAAATATTAATTTCACCGCATCGCTTTCGATTTATAAAATCGAAGGAACATGGAATATTAATGGTAAGAATTATTCGAAGGTATTAATCAACAGTGACGCGACATCGACAGCTTCAAAATTCCCCGAAAATGTCACTTTCGGCACATCGACTTCGAGTTATCCAATCGAAGGAACATCGACGGTTGATAGTAAGCATTTTTCGAAGGGATTAATCCATAGGGGCACGACAGCTTTAAAATTTCCCGAAAATTTCATTTTCGGCGCATCGACTTCGAGTTATCAAATCGAAGGAGCATGGAACGTTGATGGTAAGCATTTTTCGAAGGGATTAATCAATAGGGAAAGTATGCATCATTCGTAATTTTTCAATTTTTTTCAGGAAAAGGAGAAAATATTTGGGATAGGCTAACTCACACAAAACCAGATGCCATAAAGGATGGAACAAATGGCGACGATGCTGCCAAATCGTATTATTTGTATAAAAATGATTCTGATCTTATAAAAGAAATAGGGGTAAGTAAATCAATAACGAAATTGCTATAGATTCCCAAAATTCTACTGATCGCTGGGTCATTTCTCTTGGGCACAGTTCGATATGTACAGATTCTCCATTAGTTGGACTCGTATTTTACCAAATGGAGATCTCAGTGAAATTAACCAAGCAGGAATTCAACATTACAATGATGTAATAAACGATTTGCTCGAGAAAAATATCGAACCAATGGTAAAAAAAACATAACTACCAAAATTTGTAATTTTTTAAGCATTTGATCAATTGAAACCGAAAAAATTTCAAACTACAGGTCACCATATATCATTGGGATCTGCCCCAGAAATTACAAGACCAAGGAGGCTGGATGAATTCTTCCATCGTCGATCACTTGGCAAACTATGCTGATATTTTATTTTCCAACTTTGGTGATCGAGTGAGAATAAAAAGTTTCATAAAAATACGTTTTTAAAATTTCTAACACCCTGATTTATTTACTTTACGCGCAGGTAAAATGGTGGTCAACGATAAATGAACCTTATTTCGTAGTTTATGGTTATTCCCATAATAATTCGAATGCACCTTCGTTGGGCTTAGGTACTCCGGCCAATTACATAGTTACTCATCATATTCTACTCTCACATATGCGTATTTACAGACTCTATGAAAAAAAATACAAATCCCAACAAAATGGTAAGTCAAATAGATATCTATTTCTATGCACACGAATACAATTGAGAAAACATGCGGTCACTCGATATCATTTTTCGAGTACAATCGTTGATAATAGTTAGGTAATTAAGAGAGAAATTTGAAATTTTCGTCCAATCACAACGAGTAATTTTTTCAACTTCAAAAAAAAGAGTAAACAAAGACTCGTTTTTAAATTTTTTTAAAATGTGAAGCCAGCTTTTTAAAAATGAGCTTCCATGTACAATGCAAATTGAACGAATTCTGTTGAACGAAAAAATTCAAAGAATGATTTCAACAATTTTTGAGATGTCTCACGCTAATTTTGAGAAAAAATCATCGCACAAGGTTTTTTCAAATAACAAATTTTTTCATAAAAAAAAGGAAAAATTTTACCAATTTTTTGCCATTTAAAAAAAATTTAATTTTTTAGGCGAACGAAAGCCCCTAAGAGAAAATGAATGAAAACGATTTTTTCCACGAAAAAATTATTATTTTCCTAATCCATAAATCAATTTTATATTTGAATTTGGCATCTGAAAATACACAACAAACGATATATCACGGGTGATTTTCAAATTATTTGAAAAATTCTCAAAATTTTTAAGTCCATCCTTCCCTAAAGGGACAAAATCCCATCACGAAAATTACCATGTTAGAATACTGCTTCGAAAACCTATTCACAGATTTTCAAATTATATCTTCAAACCTGGGATTATCATTAAAAATTGAGCTTTTTGCTGAAAACCTCATTTTGAGATACAATACATCTAAACAGGATATTTCCATTTTCATGAAAAATTGCAGGAGTAAAAAAGCAGCACTCTTGCTTGCTCTCATAGTCCTCTGGGGAGTCTGCAACCAAAACAACGGTGGTTCTTTAACCAATCAAAGATGACAAAAAACCTTCGTGATGGGAAACCCTCATAGAACAATTTGAACAAAACCTGAAAACCTAAAGTCAAAAAGTGGTTTAATTGACAACTGACCCAAAACCCATTTCCCATCAGATGTGTGAGGTCTTTCATCTCATTTTTCAATTCGAACGACAAAACATTCAATTTTTATTTACATTTTTAAAAACTACAAGGGTCAATAAATCCTGAAATGATTTTTTGCCATCGTGTAGCTAATCCAAATTTTTAGGTTGAAAATATTCCAGAAAAATGATTTTGTTTGACTGACGTCACATTTTTTCTAAACTGAAGAATACACCTTTAAACAATCCAAACTCAAAAGAATAGACTACTCTCTCATTCTGAATCAGTGAAAAGTCACTGATAAATAGTCAGAATTGTAGCACAGGAAAAATCAGCAAAATTCACTGATTTTCGGCGAATTTTCGTTGATTTTTCAAAGATTTTCACCGAATTTTCAGTGAATATTCACTGATTTTCCAGTGATTTTCTTTCATTGACTTGTTTTCAGTAAAACATTTTCACCGATTTTCTCCTGTGCTGCAATTTTGACTGTTTCTTAGTGATTTTCGATAATTCTCACTGATTTATAACTGAGAGAGTAAATTATTGTTTGATTAATTTCAGGTAAAATCAGTATCTCAATAAACTACGAAATGTGTTTTCCAAAAACTGGATCACAGGAAGATATAGAGGCAGCAGAAAGAAACCATCAATTCTCGGTTCGTAAATTTTAAAAAACTTTTAAAAATGCAATTTTTTCCAAAATTACGATCATGGATTGAATACTTCTCATAATTGAAAAATTTACGATCAGCTGGGAATTTTCGCTCATCCTATTTACTCAGAAGAAGGAAATTACCCAAAATTGGTACGAGAAGTTGTATATAATAATAGCATACAAGAAGGTTTGACGAAATCCAGACTACCTGAATTTACAGAAGAAGAAATAACACTTCTGAAAGGTAGGTTGACAAATTCACGTAGATAGGTAACCAGCCAGGAGTCCAACGCTCTAGATTTTTCCAAAGCTATAAACAAATTTCCGCCATACAGGCGCTTCCGATTATTTCAGTTTCAATCACTACTCAAGTTTGTTGTGCAGTTCTGTTTCCGAAAACGAACCTCAGAACACGACTTCGCCTTATTTCCAGGATATCAACGCCCACGTGGTGGACAATGTTTCATTGGCTATTAACGAAGAGGTAAGGAACCCCCTCAAAAAAAGAATTCGTTATAAAATAATGTTATTAGTTTCAATATCCAATGAAAATTCTAATATGTACCCTTTCTTACTCCACAGTTAGATTCAAAAGGATTTAGAATAATTTTGTACAGAATTTCGACCGATTACAACTTTCCGGAAATTTTAGTCACTGAAAACGGTTACGGATATAATAATGGCGAAATTGATGACCAAATTCGAATAAAATATCTACAGGTGAGAAAAAATTTTCATGTTTTTTTGTTCCGTTTCAAACGCCATTCGGGCCAATATTTTTAAATCGTTGGCCATTAATATGGAATATGTGTACAGAATTACCTTAGTCAACTTCTCGAGGTTTATTATTACGGAAACAGCAGGATAATTGGATACATAGTATGGTCAATTTTGGACGATTTCGAATGGACTCTAGGATACGAGTATGGAAATTTTCAAACTTTAATCAAAAATATCTAGTATGATCCAAAAGTAGGACACGGCGGAAATAACCTTAGATTGAATAGAGCTAGAGAGACGAATGAAACAAACAATCCACAATGAGGGCTTGCAATAGCGAGGTTGAAAATTTCATGTCCATGTACAGGGTATTTTGGAATGAAAAAACCGGTTTCGTCAAAGAAATCCATCCGATTTTCATTAGAAAATAAATACTACAATTCGAAGGGATTAAGACGTGATATAAATTTTTGAACTCAGTTTTCAAAAATTTTCAAGAAATTCTCATCTTTTTATGGAATGGAGATACGGTACAGAAGAGATGAATAAATTTTCATTTTTTCAAGCTCACCTCCCCTCCACTTTTGAATAGAAAAAAAAATTAATAGAACGTAAAATGATCAATTGATTATCTTTCAACTCTCGACACCTCGTTCCAAACATTTTTTCGTATCGTCATATTTTAAAAACTGGTTACGAGCTGCAGAAAGGCGATTTTTCTTTATCGTAAATTTTTTATCAATTTCAAGCCCGGTTTTTTAAATGTAACAAAACGAAAAAATGTTTGAAACAAAATTCTTGAAGAATTAAGAGATCATTTCACGTTCCAATGTTCCATAAATTTTTTTCAATTCAACAGTGGTGAGGAGATTGAGCTTAATATGTTGAAACTGAACTCATTAAAAATTATTGTTTTTTAATGCTCTACTCTTTCATTTTGAATCAGTGAAAAGTCACTGATAAATTGTCAGAATTGCAGCACAGGAAAAAATCAGCAAAATACACTGATTTTTCTGCTAATTTCATGAATTTTACTGACTTTTCAGTGAATTTTTACTGATTTTCCAGTGATTTTTCTCACTGATTTGTTTTTATTGAACATTTTTTCCCTGATTTTCTCCTGAGCTGCAATTCTGACTGTTTCCCTGTGATTTTCGATAATTTTCACTGATTTATAAATGAGAGAGTATAACTTCTGCTTAAACATTTTACAATATCTCCAATTTTTTGGAAAATGTTGACAACTGGTTCAAAATAAGGGGACCGGTTTCAAAAATGTATATTACATTTCAATCCCCTCGACGTAGCACTCATTTTGCTAATAAAAACCAGATCGAATTTTTTCAACGAACCCGTTTTTTTTTAAATTTCTGGACACCCTGCAAATAGGCATAAAAATTTCAACATGAGCTAATGGAAGCCCTCATTACAGGCTGCTCAACGCTGCGCCGCTTCATTCGTTTCACTAGTTCTTCCCAATAAAAAGTTATTTCTACCTATTTTCGGGTCATATTGTACAAAAAAATTTCAACCAATTTTTTTCAAATAATTTAGATTAAAATATGGATTGATAAGCGTTGATTACAACTCCACGAATAAAGAAAGGACTCGAAAACAATCTTCGTATTTCGTTCAAGAACTCTTGAAAACTCGAACGTTGCAATGAATCTCTGTCCATTTTTGAGAATACTTGTTTTCTTTCCCTCAAATCAATCTTCTGTTACTTTTAGAGTTGCCGGAATTATTTTTAAGTTCTATTAAAGGCATCTGATGCATTGTAATTTAAAACATTGTACGATTCCAATTTGAAATCCGAAGAAAACACATAAAGGTAATACAAATGAATAAAAAATTAATAAAGAATAATAATTTTAGAATATGGCAAATCCAAAAATCTTCAGAATTAGAATTTTTCTTACGGAGAGTACGAAGCATCCATAATTTTGGGAATTTTTGGGCTACTCATTCTTACAAAATTTAGTGATTTAATCAAGGAATCTCTACAATTGATTGCAATTTTTCCCACATTTTATGCATGGTTTTATAACTAGAGAGTAGAATTTGGTGCTCTGGCTTAATTTTGATAGAGATACGACTTTTCGAAATTTCCAAAAGATATTGAACATGAATAATTTCAAATCTAAAGGGGCTTGGAGAAGAATTTTTCATGAAATTTTTAAATTCAGAGCTTTCTACCATTTACTTATCTTATTCCAAAAGAAAAAATTCAAAATACTCCAAGCGTAAGTACACTCCAAAAAAATCATCCAGCTACCTCGATTCAAAAAAATTAATGCAACAAAAAATTCTTCATTGAATTTTTCATTTGGCATAAATAGTTTTCAAATTGTGGTACCTAGATGAAATTTTTTCGAACTCGTGGATGAAAACGTAATTTTGAAACCCCAAATCCTTCTTTAAAGGAACACAATGAAAAAAATTTAACCCAGTTGAAAATTGATAACACATTTGCAAATATATACGCAAATAACTAACCCTAACAACGAAAGTAAACGTGGAAAATGATACCGTACAAAATATTTCGCAATCTTCATCGTACGTCTAGGTACGTATAATGTACTTATCTTCAAAGGTATGTGCACTATCGCTTGGCAGTCATCGCTTCAAAAAAAATTTCAAGACAGTCCGTTCAGTGAAAGTGAAGTAATATTACCGCAACGTGTGATAAATAAAAACCCAATGTGTGGAGTTTCTTTATTAATTTTATGCTTATTATGTAACGGTTCCACCAAAATTTCAACGCTGGCTTTACAATTTCCCGACAATTTCATTTTCGGAGCTTCAACCTCGAGCTATCAAATCGAAGGAGCGTGGAATGCAGATGGTAATTTTTCACCTCACCAACCTTTTCAAAAAAATTACCCTACATAGCACATTTTCAATACAGGAAAAGGAGAAAACGTTTGGGACAGATTAACTCACACGAATCCGTCGATAATAAAAGATGGAAAAAACGGCGACGATGCTGCCAAATCGTATTATTTGTATAAAAATGATTCGGATCTTTTGAAAGAAATAGGGGTAAGTGAATCATTACTATCATCTTTAATTGGCTAATTCTCTATCGGTGGTTTTTCTGCGGCGCAGTTCAATATGTATAGATTTTCCATCAGCTGGGCTCGTATTCTACCAAATGGAGATCTCAGCCAACTCAATGATGCTGGAATTCAACATTATAACGATGTGTTGAACGATTTGCTCGAAAAAAACATCGAACCGATGGTAAAAAGATTCCTACATGAATCATGAGGATTTTTTCAATTGATTAATTTCAAATCGAGAAAACATTCTGAATCATAGGTCACCATGTATCATTTGGATATGCCTCAGAAATTGCAAGAAGTCGGAGGTTGGCTCAATTCTTCCATTGTTGATCACATGAAGAACTACGCCGACATTTTATTCTCCAACTTTGGTGATAGGGTAATAAAAGTTTTGTGAAATTAATATCATAATAGTCTACATTCATAATGTCTAATTGTATACTTCAATTTTATAGGTGAAATGGTGGATAACAATAAACGAACCATATTACGTAGTAGTAACTTCCAGAGGTGAGTATTATGACACGACTGTTCAATTTTCTATTTTAAAAAAGGTAGTTAAACTTAGACGAAGGACAATCGATAACTCATAATTATTTCTTACAGCTCTAGGTAATTTTATTAATGATACCAATGCACCTTCGTTAGACTTGGGTTATTCGTCCGATTACATAAAAACTCATAACATTTTACTGGCACACATGCGTGTTTATAGACTATACGAGACAAAATATAAAGCTCAACAAAATGGTGAGTTGAATAAATAGAATAATTCGTTTTTTTTTTTTTAAATTCACATGTATCTGCTCTCTCATTCTTAATCAGTGAGAGAAGTCACTGATAATTAGTCAGAATTGCAGCACAGGAAAAATCAGCAAAATTCATTGATTTTCAGCGAATTTTCGCTGATTTTTCAAACATTTTCACTGATTTTTCAGCAAATTTCGTAAATTTCATTGCCTTCTCAGTGAATTTTTACTGATTTTCCGGTGATTTTTCTCACTGATTTGTTTTCAGTGAAAAAATGTTCACTGATTTTTTCCTGTGCTGCAATCTTTACTGTTTCTCAGTGATTTTCGATAATTTTCACTGGTTTATTGAGAGAGAGATCTGTATTTTTCTATTTTTTTAAAAAGTAACTCGAAAAAATCCAACTGTAAACTCAATTTTTTTGGAGGTAGAAAAATAAAATTGAGTATTTTGAGCCTATTCTCTCATATAAACCAGTGAAAATTATGGAAAATCACTGGAAAAAAGTCGGAATTGCGGTATAGTAATAAATCAGTGAAAAAATTTCGCTGAAAGTAAACGGTAAAAAAATCTGGAAAATCAGTGAAAATTCACTGAAACGTCAGAAAAATATCTAAAATTTGCTGGAAAATCAGTAATTTTTTTCGAAAAATAGTGAAATTCTTTAAAAAAATCAGCAATAATTCGCTGAAAATCAAAGAATTTTGCTGATTTTCTCTGCGCTGTTTTCAGTGACTTTTCACTGATTCGAAATGAGAGAGTAGTCCTGACTCATAGACTGAGGGAGAATCAAGCCTCATATTTTTAAAAATTGGATCATCGTCACTTCCTGGTGTGACTTCCTTATGGTTAAATTCCATTCAGTTCAAAAATGTAATTTCTTTCAAGATTAGAGAAGAAACAAACTTGAAATTTAAGATTCTGTAAACTGAGATTTTCATAATATTTTTTCTAGAGATGCATACATACTTAATTATAATTAATTTCAGGAAAAGTTACTATTTCACTGAACTACGAAACCTGTTTTCCAAAAACACAGTCACAGGAAGATATTGACGCCACAGAAAGACATTACCAATTCTCGGTAGGTGAATTGAAAAAAATACTCGACAAATTACAGTAAAAGATAGTTCTATTCTAACGCTTCGGCTCATAACGCGAATTCCGTCCCGTTCCTAGATCAATTTTATTTAACATGGTGTCCACTATTATTTCAGAAATGATTTTCCCTGACTTTTCCAGGTTTTCCAGACCAATTTTTTGAATTTTTCCAGACCTTATGAATATGATATTCGTAAACCAGGGAGGGGGGGGGGGTAACTTTTTCGCGTGATGTACTTACATCCCGAAATTTTGTATAAAAATGATATAAAATGCATAGGGTCTTACGATATTTTTTTTCAAAATCACTAGATACTTTTTACGAGACCTTTAGATGCCCTTCTTCGGGTCAAAAAAATATTCAAATTCAATTCTGAACATTTTTCCACCCATCCAACTCCTCCTCGCCACAAAAATTTGAAAATTTGAATTTATTACCTACAGAAAAAATTTAAATAAAAAGGAAAAACCAAGTATTCCCACGCAAAATTAAGTTTTGAAACATGAAAAAAATTATGCCAGAGTGTTTACCAAATTGAGCGACTAAAAATTCGGATTTTTCCGGGCTAAAAATTCAAAATTTTCTTCACATTTCATTCACCCCTTCCCCTCCAAAATGAAAAACACTTGTCTCAAAATTTATAAATTCACGCAATCCCTGGCAATTTTTTAGTTTGTACCAATAAATGAAAAAGTGAATGAGAAGGTAAAATATAAATCATTTTATGAAAATATATAAATGTGTTGAGCCCGAGCGAAGAGAGGGCGAAAATTTTTGAGAAAAAAGATCTTCAAAAGATGAAAATTCACCACGTTTCCCTCATTCATGTTTTCTAAAACATGGCCAATAATTTCGATTTTTGTTCCATTCCCTTCCTTTTTTTTCAACATCGTGGTCAAGGGCATCATGACGTTTCTTTCTCATTACAGCTCATTAAAAAGTAAGTTTCCAAGAAACTTAAGATTAGAAATAAATTCTGTAGAAAGAAAAAGTGTAAATTACCCCGAGCGTAGCGAAGGAAATTTTTTTTGGATAATTCATAATTCAATGGACAAAGACATGTATTTTAAATATGTATCAATTTTATTGTACATTACGACCGACAAAAAATGATAAATAAGACAATAACTGGATAAAAGATGTAATAATTTGGCCCGAGCGGAGCGAGGGCGAAATTTTTTGAAAAATTTATTAAAAATTAATCAAAAAAACATTTTTCTAAATGATTTACATTTTTTGGGATTTTCGAAAAATTCCAGAGAAAATTCCAAAATTCCCTGACTTTTCCCTGACTTTTCCAGACCACCAAAATTCCCTGACTTTTCCCGGTTTTCCCGGTTTTCCAGAGAATGGACACCATGTTTAACTAATATAAAATTAACCTCAAAATAACGCTTACAAAATTTGAAAAACTGAATTCTGAATGAAATTCGTCAAAAATTGTTTAATTTCATCTAAAAATGTTTCAGGTTTCGTAAAAATGCCGGAAAATTCAAGTCATAATGCATAAAATTAAAAACAAAATAATTTCAATGTAATTTTCAATACCTACTCAAAGTGTGCTGAAAAGATCTTGAAATTCGTAAAAATTTGTTCACTTCATTAAAATTAAAGAAAATGCTATTAAAATTTCAAATTAACTCCTTCATTTTGGTATATTTTTGAATAAATTTTCTCATAACGCTTAAAAAACGTAATAAGGAGATATAAAACTATTTTTTCTGGCCCCCTGATAAGCGTTCTAACGAGCTTTTACTGTATTTACATTGTTATTACACGTAATTAATCAAAAAATACCATCAGCTGGGAATTTTTGCTCATCCTATTTTTTCTGCCGAGGGAGATTACCCAGCCTTGGTACGAAAAATAGTGGACAATAATAGCAAGGCAGAGGGTTTGACACAATCCAGGCTTCCTGTATTTAGCAATGAAGAAATGACATCTCTGCGAGGTAGGTCTAGGTTGGAGGTACCTAGATTAATTAGCTAATACATGAATGAGTAAAATCAAAAAAATGTTATCTTTTTACAGGTTCTTTCGATTACTTCAGCGTAAATCACTATTCTAGTTCAGTCTGCAGTTCTGTTTCCCAAAATGATTCTCTCACTACCACATCGCCTTTTTATAAAGATATCAACGTGCACACAGAACCAAATTCTTCGTTGCCCGTAACCGAAAAATCTAAATGGGAGGTGAAAAACCAGACAGCCACTTTTCTTAGATACGATTTTTTCTCATCTTTCCCGCATTTCTAGATCTATTTTTTCAAGTTTTCTAGGCTCTTTTCAAAAAATCAAAAAAGCAGGAATTTGAAGAATTCCTAAACGAATTTTGCCCCAAGTTTTTCAAATATTACATAGGAATTTCTCCACAGGCAAATTTATAAGGAAAAATCGATTTCAGTTCTGAAGAGTGAGAAGGGGGGGGGGGGGTGCCTCTTAAATTCAACCAACAAAGTCGAGTTCAGTTTTAGGTATTCCATTCCATTATTTTGAAAATAAAAAATAAGTAATACTCGTAAATTTTCAAGCTACATATTAAGATCAGACCATCGATGGAGAAAAATCTGAAACCTGATATCAAATTAAACTTTCTTCATAGATAAATTCAAACGGATTCAAAGTCTTATTGAATATAATCTCGAAGGAATACAATAATACAGAAATCTTCATCACAGAAAACGGTTACGGAGGCTTTGGTGAACTAAATGACACATCACGCATAGAATATTATAGGGTGAGTATAAATTTTCGAATTGAATTTTTAACTAGAATCGCACATAAAATAAGTATGATTGAATTTGGTTCAAATTCAGGATTACCTCACCAAGCTTCTCGAAGCGTACAACGATGGCTGTAAAGTAATCGGGTACACGATATGGTCCCTTTTGGATAATTTCGAATGGACAGAAGGATACGGGTATGTACAATTGTACATCAGTTATTACTTGCATTAAAAATCTTCAGTAAATGCTTATTAGTCACATAGGTAAAAGGTAGGTCAAGGTACTTGGCAATTTCTAATCATTTTTCATTTGTTCAGCACAAGATTCGGTATCGTTCATGTTGACTACAATTCGGAAAACAGAGAAAGAACCCGAAAACAATCGTCTTATTTTTTTGAAGAGCTCATTAAAACTAGAGCAATACCATCATAAAAAATTGTCTGGTATTTTTTAGCCAATGATTCGAATATGAGTAAAAATTTAAAACGTAATTTATTGCTCGAAGAGAATGAATTCGAAAATTTTTACGATTTAATATTTTCCATGGAACCAACTTCGCAATTTCATAGAATTCCATATCATTTAAGTATTGCAAACGATTCAATTTCTCAATCTATACACCGGTGCGGTGCTGCAAAGTTTCCTGAAAGAAAAATCGCTTAAATAGTTCAAAAACACCGTAGTTGATATTTTTAGACATTTTTTCGACTTAGAAATTGTCTTTTGAAAACAGGATGAAATAAGAGTAAAATGGAAAGAAGAAAAAATAATGGCTGCCAGAGGAAATCGAGAGTTGATAATTTTCAGAAAAATATGTTCAGTAAGTTGGAAAACTCCTCAACACCGAATTTTTCAATAAAATTGAACGAATTTCACATCTACCATTTTTTGCAATTTTCTTCAGGGGTGGGAAATTTAAAAATTTTCTGAAATCTCCGAGACGTCTCAAAACCACTTCCAATCGATTCGAGAGATCGAAAATAGGGTATATACCAAAAAAAAATTTTCGTTAAGTAAGATAAAATTTTCATATTTTTCAGAGCGATAAGGTAATTTTGAAATTACAAAAATTCGTCAAATTTCGAAAAATATACTTCAGCATTTGAAATTCTGGATATGGATAATGAAATCTCATTTACAGGCATCATAGCGAAATTTTTGAAGAAAAAAGTAACTTTCAGTAACTTTTTTTGAGCAAAAAGTGACCAAAAAAATGACCGAAAGTAACCAAAAATTCAGTTTTTTTCGGGGGGGGGGATTTTTTTGTAGTTTTCTCCAAACATTTCAAAGATAAATCAACTCCATCTGATTTCGCCCGCATAGAGCGGAATTTACCCGAAAATAATTTTTTCATATTCTTCTTTCACAGATCAACAAAATGAGACCAAAACGACAACCCTACAGCCAAAACTCGCGGAGAAAATCAGAAAAAACAAAATCGCATTCAAAAAACAGATTCCATAAGATAGTATAGCTGGTCGAGATTAGGGCACCCCCAACAATTTGAACTTTGGTGAAAATTTTTGTTGCGTACCTCCAGTTGTTTCCAAAAACGATGATTTTATCGAAATCTAACACCATGCCCCATAACAATTCACAATTATTTGGTAGAATTTATTAAAAAAATTATTCATAATTTGAGATCAAAGAATACGTAAAAAAAATGTTTCACCTATGCGATTTCGTTTTTTTCAATTTTCTCCGCCAATTTTGCTTGTAGAGTTGTGATTTTGGTCTCAAATTGTTCAACTACGAAAAAGGAACACGAAACAATTTTTTTCGTGCAGATTGCGTCCATAGAGGCCAAAATCGGCCGGTGGTCGAAATTAGGAAGCAGTCGAAGTTAGGGCACTTTACCCTTATTAAATTCCTTCACCAAAACAACAAACAAACTAGCAAAAATCATGTTTTAAATTTTTTTCTTGAAAAATTTTGAAAAATAGTAATTTTGACGCAAAAATTTGAATTTTTGCCTGGAAGTTTGAAAAAAAGTGACTTTTGAGGGGGGAAAATGGCCAAAGTAACCTTTTAGACGTGAAAAGTAACCAAAAGTGACTAAAGTTGAAAAAAGTGACAAACACCCGAAAAAAGTGACCAGCTATGATGCCTGCATTTAAAGCATAGTTGACGCTTCTTTCTCTTCCAAAAAAAATGTACTCATCTCCCATTATTTACAAATTATTCGAAAATTTTTGATTTTTACATTTTTTTAAAAATTCGAAATACAAAAGTAAAAGAATTTCAAACGATCATAGCAAATTTACAAAACTTGAGACAAATCCATGAGAAAATAAATTCTTCGATGGTTGAAAACATTTTGAGGTTTCTGCCAGAAATATTTCAAAATTTAAAAAATTTAAAAAATAATAGTTGCACATGTCAGAGTTTTGGATTTGGATATAAAAAAAAAAAATCATTGAATACAGATTTTGCCTAATTAAAAATTTGAAGGGGCAAAAATTTACAAAAAATCAAGTTTTCATGAAATTGGGAACACTGTATATCCTTCCTCTACCCTTTCTGGATATTTTGAGTGCGGCGTTGGCGTTGTCCCTCGATGACCTAAATATAGGTAAGCAACTTTTCGTTCAGTCCAACGCAACGTAGGACAAGGAGAACCGATTCCTCTTCAAGCAACAAAAAAAATGATGGGTTCCAGGACTTTTGGGCCACTCAGTAGTTAAGTTAGGATACCATCTTTGTAAGGCAAAAAAAATCATCAAAAGTTTTCACTCCAAATGCAAAAATTCACTAAAAATATGTTATTTTCACTTTCATCACATTCGAAATAATCGAAACTTGAAACAGAATCAATTTCCAAAAATTCATTTCCACATTCATAAATCAGCTTCAATTTCAAAAATGATTTTTTTCAGACAAAAGATCTTTTCCCCTTTTTGAAAGTCATCAAGTATAACGATTAACGATTTATATCGGTATCCAATCCCATATGAGAAGATCTGATTATGAAAATAACATGTCAAATCTCATGTCTCGAATACAGTCCACAGTCCAGACCGAACTACGACATACATCAGATATCCAGAACCATAAAAAAAACAATTCAAGTCAACCTTTGCTCTGTTCATCTTCACATATCTATTTTAAAAATCACCAGACGTTTACTTGCTTCCTTAAAACAACTTTATTCAAAATTTAAAAAAAATACTTTCAAAAATAATTCTTTTGTTCTTTCTCAGGTAAAAATAGGTATACCCTCGAGTCGACTTTACTCGACCCAAACAGGTGTTCAAAAAACATCCCCTATTTTACTGTAGCTACATAAACAATAACTAAATCAACATAGGATGTTTCCTTTCCCCTCTTCCCTCCTTCCTCCCTTTTTTTATTTATAAAACAAAACAACCTTGCTGAATAATTAACAGAAACAGAAATACACAAATATTTATTGTTTAAGCGAAAAATTCGCCACGATTAAACGATTCTTTGGGTAATTTATTTTCGTTGACGTAATACGACGACGTCTCTTATCACATACGAAAAACGTATCGAAACAATTAACCGCAGCGATGAAAAAAATTAGGTAATTTTTTTTTATTGCCCGTCGACTATCGCGCCGTACAAACTCTGCGGGTGTTTTGAAAATACGACCTATTGTTTTATTAAATGGCTTTAATTGGCCAATATATAATTATTTATACGTAATATCCAGTTTATCGATAATCCTACGGGGGTAATGTAAATTTACTCTTTACACTTCGTAAAAGGTATAATGGTACGTACGAGACTTGGTACTTTTATAAATTAGCAATTCACCACGTCCTCCGGTATGAGAATTCCATTCAAATATACCTACGCTTAGGTATTGTCGTATGGCGAGTTACTATTTCCAGCGAATATATTTTGTAAGCTTTTAGATCGTATACCTTCGGACAGATATGTATTTTGCCAAGTCACAAGCGGTATTACGGATGACAAATGGTCGAATATTAATTATCCATCAAAAATGAGCAGCTCAATTGTACGACTACATCGAGCAATACCAATACTTGAACAAATTATTTCACACTCTTCGTTGCTACTGAGACTTGGCTCGATTCGATTGTCCCTCAGCCTGTCCGATTGACAAACCAGTATAATAAATATACCTATCTGTTCGGTGTCGCTTGTAATTGGATATTTACGCTCGTACTATCGACATAGAGATACCTAGACTTAGACAGAGACTAAATCGATGAAAAATTTACCTCGACTTGTTAGTAAAACTAAATTCAACTGACGCGGTACGTTCGAGCGTGAACTAAAGTACACCGATGATTGTTCGACTTACTAAATTGATGAAATTTCTATCAGCTAATAATACAACATTTTGTAGCTAATTTACTCCTTTTGGCTTCAATTTCAAACATCTGCTAAATTATTTTACAGACATAGATAGGTTAGAATACCTCGAGTACGTATGACCAGTAAATTACTGGAAAAGAGAAGGTACACGGGGGTAATAACGCGCGTATTCCACATTCCATCGCGATAACTACTTCATTACGATAGGAATTCTATAATATAAGTAAGTGAAGTATACAAAAAGATGTACTCACCTCTTCTAATACATCTGATATTTTAATTAAAGTGTCGTCTGATAAATTCTTGAAGATGGGTACGCTAAATGGAAAAAAATCACAGATTAGGATATTTTCATACGAGTAAAAGTTAAAGTGCAAATATTAGTTTTACATAAAATTTTTCAGAAAATGGCATACCATTAATTTACATTGAATAGATTTACCTAAACCAGACATCCCAACCAAAATTTGAAAAAAAGTAACTTTTTTTAAAATTTTAATTCATGATTTAACCTAGAAAATTTTAAAAAGTCATTCGAATTTTTACTTGGAGGGTTCGTAATACTAAAATGCCATGGTATACTTTTTTCAAATCATTTTTTAAAAGCAATTTTTGATTTTTTTAAAAACAGTTTTTTTAAAGCAACAATCAAAAAAATTGATTTTTTGCTCGAATCTTTGAAAAAAGTAACTTTTTTGAATGAAAAGTAACCAATAATAACTTTTGAGTACAAAAAGTAACTAATGGTGACTTTTCTTGAAAAAAGTAAAAAATTTACTTTAAAAGTAACCTACTGGGAGCCTGCTAATCGAATTTATTTATGTCCGCCAATAAATTATTCTACTTTAAAATTCTCAAATCAAAACAAAAATTCATTATTTCAAGTGCTCACCAGCTGATCAACTAACAACTCAATTTATTGGAAATTTTGAATCACGAGGGAATGGTTTTGTATTTTTTCGAGACACGATTGTTGAAGGAGAAGAAGGAAATGTAAAAATCCCCTTCCTACCCTTTATCGCTCATTGTGCCTTGAATCTTTTATAGAATCAAGTAAATGTAGGTTTTGAAAATTTTACAGAAAATTTGAAAAATGAGAAAAAAATAGTAGATAGGTAAGTAAAACTAAAAACATGAAAAATCATAGCCAATGGTATTTCTTGGGTGATATATCGCTATTAAAACTAATTCAAAGATTTTTTTCAAAAAATAGATTTTGCTCCTTCTTTTATATAAAAAATTTTAAAACCACAAAAATGTGATTTATTGAAATCATTTTTAAATTTTCAAGTTTAAAATTCAATTTTTGTCACTTTTCCTTGAAAAAAGACACTACAGTACATTAAAATTTTTCCACATCTCCCCCTACCCCTCGACAATAAAAATTTATGGGGTTTTCAGAACGTAATGGGTATTATTAATTATTATCAATATTACCATGCTTCTAGAAGTTTTCAACATAAAATCTCACTCCACTCCTTATTCTTCGAAAAAAGATCTTAAATGTTTTACCTCAAAAAAAGATACCAAAATTATAATTACGCATTTTTTGAAAACTAAACAAAATATAGAAAAGCTACAACTTATTTCAAGTTTTGTTAAATCTGACAAAAGAGGAACAAGAAATTAAAATCTGAAAAAAAATTTTTTTAGCAATTTTTTAAAGTTTGCCAAAATATTGAAAAATTAGATATTAGGGCTAGACAAAATTTCTTTCAAGTTTTGAATATGTTACGCCAAATTCGCGTGATTGACGAATGCATGAAATAGATAAATTTTTGCCTAATGCATAAATTAGGCAAAGCGACTGTCTAAATCATAAAAATTTTCAATTCAAATCTTTCTACCATTTTTCTTATTGCACAGTAAAAAATTCAAGATATTTCGGCAAAGAGAACAACCTTCCAGCTACATTTCAAAAAAAAATTCATCCAGCTACTTCAATTAGAAATTTTTTTACGTTCAATGGAGAATATTATGAATGAAAAATTTTGTTTGCAGTATGAAAAATTGTCTAATTGATGTAGTTAGCTGGTTGAAATTTTCTTGAAATGTAGCTGGAAGTTTATTCTCTACGCCAAAATATCTTGAATTTTTTTTTGTGCAATAAGAAAAATGGTAGAAAGCTTTGAATTGAAAAATTTCATGAATTAGGCAGTCGCTTTGCCTAAGTATTTCATAAATTCGGCAATTATACACGGATTAGGCGTAACATAGATTTCTTGCTTTTAAATCCAGAAAAAATAGGTATAACTTTTTTCAATACCAAATTCGAAAACATGATTTTGGTATACACGATGTTTACCATTTTTCAGAAATGATTTTATCTTATTTTCCCAGGTGTTGCTCACATTTTTTTTCAAGAATTTTCCTTGATTTTTTTACCCTTTTAAAAAATATTGCATATTTGATTAAAATAGCCACAATTTTTCGCTCAAAAATACCTACTATTGATCAGAGCCGGCGGATCATTTTTTTTCTCCGTAGGTACTCACACTCTGGTGGTAGGAGCCCGGGATGGGTGCCGAGGATATTTTTCAACTCTAAAAATCCCCCCCCCCCCCAGAATATTTTTCAACTCTAAAATTTTTCATCAACTCTGAAAATTTTTTCCTCAGGTAAAAATTTTTTTCAACTCTATTATTTTTCTCAACTTCAGAAATTTTTCTCAATGTCAAAAATTTTCTCAAACTTGTTTAGTTCTCGAAATTTGTTCTCAAAATTTTAATGTTTGAAGCTCTCTTGAATTTTTTTTAGCTCAGACTTTTTTCTTTAATTTTTCCTGCTCTAAAATTTGAGTTGGAAAATTTTTTAAGAAAATCAAGGTGAAAAAATTCGAGAGAATATCAAGTTTTTAGAAATTTTCAAATCAAAGAATGGCATTTTATACACTTGATAGTTGATATAAATATACGATTTTTTCATTTAGGTGAATGAAAATTGAAAAACAAATCTTGGAGGTAAAAAAAAATACGAGGAAGAAATTTCAAGAGTGGGAAAATTTTTTTGGAGTTGAATAAATTGAAATTTTGAAAAAAAATTTTGATACCTGAAAAAATTGTGCTGCAAGGTGCTGTGAATCAGAAGTTCTAAGGTGAAAGTCAAAAGTTTCAATCCGAAAGTTTGTTCACATATAGCTAAAAGCTGAAACGAGAGAAAGCTGAAAGCTAGTCAAAAGTTAGCTATATGAATCAAAAAGCTAAATCCAAAAGTTTTATTTTTGAAATTTTCAACCAAAAGCCAAAGGCAGAAGTTTTATTTTACGGCTTTTCATTCCTAAATTTCAGTTTGATGGAAAATTTTTCATTCAAAAAAAAATTGGTACCGTTGTGATTGAGTTTCAAAATTTTTGGAAGGACGATTTCTGTTCGTGTGGTGCATTTAGCAGCTACGTTTTTTCCAAGTCCCTATAACTTTCAAAATTTTCAACTTGTTTACAATTTTATAGATTTTGTTTCAAACTAGAAATTTTTTCCTCTTAATTTTTTCATATAAATTTTTTTCCCTGAAATATTTTCAAACCCAAAATTGTTTCTGAAACTTTTTCAAAGTAGATTTTTCTTCTCTTTAAATTTTTCTAACCCAAATTTTTTCTCAACACTTCTTTAAACTTTAAAACTCTTCTCTACATTTTTTCAATACTTTTTTTTCATCCGACCCTAACATTTTTTCATAATCTAATAATGACTCCTGTTGCACAGAGTCTTATTATGGAACAAACGAAATTGTTTCTCTTGTATTGAAAATTTTTCGGAAAAAGAAAAAATTAATAAATTATGTATGAAAAATTTCAAGTTTAAAAAAAAGTTGACAAGTTGTAAAAGTGGGGAAAAAAATTATTGGAGAAGAGGTCAATAAGTAGGTACCTATCTGAAGAAATTTTAGATTGAAAAATTTTAAGAATGTAGAGAAATTTTTACATAGAAACATTTCAGAGTTGAGAAGAATTCGAGTCTCAGTGATTTTATTTACTTTCAAGGGAAAAAAGAAAAAAAAGGTTGGAAGAAATGGGAAAAATTCGCGATATGAAAAAATTTAAGTTTGAAAATTTTTTAAGAACTAACAATTGATGCACAATTTCATACTTAATTGAAAAAAATGCAAAGTTGAAGAGAATTTGAGAAAACAATTTTACAATTTGAATAATTTTTAAGAATAAATTTACAATATTTGAAAACAAATAAGAAAAAATTTCAGTTTGAAAAGTGTTCAAGAATAATTGACGAACAATATTGCAGAGTTTGAAAAAAATTAAAGGCTGGGAAGAAATTGAAAAAAGTTTAGAGTTTAAAAATATTTGAGAAAATTATGACGAAAATACGAGGACTTGAAAAAAAACACGACTTCACAACAACGTATTGATACACAAAGAACACCACATCACGTAAACGACACCTGATTGGTTGCTCCGATTTAGTCCCGATGTGCTCGTTTCATACGAACCTCATATCAATTTAGACATTGAAAAATAATTTTTACTGGTTATGACGGGTTGATTGATCATTTCCAATCATCCCTTCCCTCTCCTCCACCTCTAACAAAAAATGGTTTTTTATCAATAAGGTCTAGATTTCGTTTTTCTTCAAACTAAAATTTAAATGCAAAACCATTATCATATATCAATCAAAAGATGTAATCGATATTTCAAATTCATCAAGACCAAATTGAAATACTTTTTTGTCAGCAAACCAATAAAATTTACTTGACCATAATTTTCAGCAAATGACTTTCCATTTCAACTTTTGTGCCCTTCGGTCCCGTCACGTGGCTTGAAAAGCTTCATTTCAGATTTAAAATTCCATTCCCTTCTTCCCCCCCCTCCCACTCACGGTAACTAATCAATCCTAACTTCGACCGCTTCCTAATTTCGACCACCGGCCGATTTCGGCCGCTATGGACGCAATCTATACGGAAAAAATTTTTTCACGTTCCTTTTTCATAGATGAACAATTTGAGACCAAAATCACAACCCTACAGGCAAAATTAACGGAGAAAATTGAAAAAACGAAATCGCATAGGTGAAAATTTTTTTTACGTATTCTTTGATCTCAAATTATGAATAATTTTTTAAATAAATTCTATCAAATAATTGTGAATTGTGATGGGGCATGGTGTCAGATTTCGATAAAATCATCGTTTTTGAAAACAACTGGAGGTACGCAACAAAAATTTTCACCAAAGCTCAAATTTTTTGGGGTGCCCTAATCTCGACCAGCTATACTATCTTATGTAATCTGTTTTTTGAATGCGATTTTGTTTTTTTTTATTTTCTCCTCGAGTTTTGACTGTAGGGTTGTCGTTTTGGTCTCATTTTGTTTATCTGTCAAAGAAGAATATGAAAAAATTCTTTTCGGGTAGATTCTGCTTTATGCGGGCAAAATCAGCTGGTGGTCGAAATTAGGAACCCAAAATTTCAAAATCGATTTTTGAGTTCCCTCAGAAAAAAAAACGCAAAAAATACAAAAAATGATTGTATCGACTCAAAATTTTAGGGAATGGTAGAGGAAGGATCAAGGTATTTTTTAAGCCATTTTCGACGTTTCTACCTCAAAAAGTCTTCGATTGGTGGAAGTTTGAAAAAAAGTGGTCGAAATATGGCAACCTTACCCTTACTTATAACCTAATACCTAATACCTATCAATATTAGAAATAAAACATTGGCTAACCTTTTCAAAAAATCTGTATATTCGGTCTGCCTTATTAGACCGGTACGCATCATAATCGTTTGGAAACATTGTCGTTCGATTGCCCATAGTTTGCAGTCCGTGGCGGCTGTAATCATTAAAATCAACAATATAAGAATTAATCTCGTCAATTATCAAGTACCTACATATGCAGGAATATTATTCCTGCAGCAATTTTATGATCAATAGTATTATACGAGTACGTCTTCGAGCAAATATCCATCTTATATACATAAAAAAATAGATACGACTACTTAGAGACTATTCTAACACAAAATTTAACATATAGAGTATAACTAAGCCACCAACGAATCCGCACCGTAATGAATATCACAAACACAAAAAATATACTTATACATAATGCTACAATGTACAGCAATGTTCAAATCGAGGTTACATACACCAAGTACATCGGATATCGAATAAGCCACTATAAGTACATGTAGCTACATTATAGGTAGTTATGTGTTTTATCTCGCGTGCAATTTTCAGCATCTTCTTTCGATATTATACTCATACGTACTCGCATTGTGCGATATAATTATCGCGCAAATTCCACCAGCATCCATCGCCTAAATATCTGCATAAGGTATACTCTTGTACGATACGATACGCGATGTAGGTATGGTAAAGGACGTGTTGTACGTGTACATTCGCTCAGCGAGACACCAATTATCTCTTTGTGTACCGTATTATTGTTGAATATGTACGCTCCTCTCGATTCTCGCACATACAAGTATATAATATCGCCGAGATATAAGTAGCACCGCGTCGTTGTATATTTACCGTTTGGCACGCACCGCTTCGATAATTAATCGCGTTTAATAAGATTTCAATATCAGATAGGTGTACGTATACTAATTTTTTTTTCTTTATTCATTTTCAATCGGTTACCAAATCTTCATCTAGTACTCGAGTATACTCGTGGATTTGTATTAGGTGCTTGGTATACCTTTACCGATGTATGAAGCTTTGTTATCCGCGATTATATGGCCAATATGGTAGCTCGTACTTCGTACACTTATACAAAGAATAAAAAATTTTCTTCAGAGGACTGATAACGTACAACAATGGAAATTTTTTAATCGAGTAATAAATCCAATTAATCGTCAGTCGCGTTCATTAAAATCGACTCTGTTTGAGATTTTAATCGTCTTCATTGTCATTGTGGTAATCGTATTGGAAAAAAGATTAAAATAAGCTTATGCTATAAATCTACAGACATACTCTTGGAATATTTTCGCATCAATATGTAAAAATCTCCCTATATTGTTTCACAGCATGACTCAAAAATCGTCACAAATGCCAATTGGGCAAAATTTATCCTAAAAAAACTTTCAAAATCACGAAACGTGTTTTCTTCAAAAATATTTAAATGGATGAGAGAAACGAGAAAGTTGTTGTTTTTTTTAAAATGATTCTACTGATAAAAACATTTTCAGGCATCGTAGCGAAATTTCTGAAGAAAAAAGTAACTTTCAGTAACTTTTTTTTGAGCAGAAAGTGACCAAAAAATGACCAAAAAGTAACCAAAAGTAACCAGAAATTCAATTTTTTTTTTTTTTGGGGGGGGGGGTAATTTTTTTACAGTTTTCTGGGAGGAGGACAATTTTTTTGTAATTTTCTGCAAACATATCAAAGATATATCAACTGAAAATACGTGAATAATTTCATTTACTAAATTCCTTCGTCAAAACAACAAACAAACCAGCAAAAATCTATTTTTTTATTTCTTTTTTGAAGAATTTTGAAAAATAGCAATTTCTACGTGAAAATTTGAATTTTTGCCTGGAGGTGCGAAGAAAATGTGACTTTCGAAGGGAAAACAGTAACCAAAAGTGACTGAAGTCAAAAAAAGTGACCCGCTATGATGCCTGCAATTTCGAAACCAGTTGAAAATTTCACAATAGGTTACCACCCCTCCCTCCTTCCCTCTTTCTGAATCATTGCTCCGACCTAAAAAACTACAGCTTCAATCTCGAGGCTTGTTGGCTTTCCTCGGTTATAGAAAATGCTTAAATCGAATAATTTATTATCGAAAAAATCGATTTTTCGATTGTTAAAAAAATCGATAACTTATTCATCAAAAAAATCGATATGATTATCAAAAGATATCGATTAGGTACTTGAATATCAAAAGAGATTAATTGTTCCATAATCGAATGAAATCGACTGTTTAGTCATTCAAAAAACAGAATATTAGAATATCTGAAGATATCGATTTTTGGAATATCGAAAGAAATCAATGATTCAATCAACGAAAGTAATCGATTATTTGGTCATCGAAAAATAGATATCGATTACTCGAATATTTGTTCGACCAATTAAAAAAAAAAACTATTATTCGTACTCGATTTTCATTAAAAACACAAATAATTTAATCGCCAAGAAATTAATTAATGGATTCTATAAAAAATCAATTTACCGATCATTGAAAAAGTAATTCAGAGTTCGCACTGCAATTAAGAAATGAAAATTTGTGCATTTTTGCGATTTTTTCGCATTACTTTTTTGACTTCCAAAAAATCCAATTGTTAATGGTCGCCCAAAAATCAATAAAAGTACGAAAATAATATTAAAATTTCGTGTTTTTTTCGTGCCATTAAGAGCCCTATAATCGAAGAATACATTTCAGTATAAAAAGTCAACGAACAAAAATTTAAATCAAGTATTTGATAATCGGAAATGATTCGCATTCAAAAATAATTGAAAATTAACGATCGTAATTGAGGTGTCAAATAAAATTTCATAGGTACTTAATGAAAAGACAGGGCATTTTTTAAACATTTCACAATTTTTTTAGAGTAGGAGGGGGGAGATAAACATTACTTTTTTACGCATCATAATTTCTTATCAGGTGAAAAAAAATCAACTGGAAAAATTTCAAATGAAGTAATTATTCCAAATTTTTTTTAAAAAAGGACAAATAAATTTCAAATTTTGAAGTTTGATTGAAAAAAACTAAAAAAAAACCAGCAAAACATTTCTACATGTTTGACGGGAAAAGCAGAACAAAAGCAGGATTGTTAAACGACCTACTGATTGTTGATTGACAGAAAATGAATTCAATCAACGATTTATAAAAACCGCTCAAAATTACGAATTTCACCGAAGTCCCAATTTAATACCTGACAATTCTTCACACAATCGTCTAACCTTCCCCAATAGGAAACAAATTTGATTATTTTTTCTCAAACGTTTCTTTGAACTACCTAGGTGTAGGTAGGTATTATGAGTATCATTTTCCAATGAATTGCCCATTTCGAAATGCAAACATGGCATAAAGAAATAAAACACTCCTCCCCACCAATTCGAAAGATATTTTGAGCTTTTGTTTTATTCAACTCATTTATTAAGAGTAAACGAAGACTTCAATTTTTGAAAAAAAACTTGACTTTGTATGACTACCTTAACCCCTTGGTCAAAAGCTTGATTTATCTAGACTAGCTAGACTTGGCTTGACCAGGGTGTCTACTATATTTCAGAACTGATTTTCCCTGACTTTTTCAGTTTTTCCAGACCAATTTTTCAAATTTTTCCAGACCTTTAAAAAATATGATATTCGTAAACCAATGGCGAGGGGGGGGGGGGATTTTCACGTGATGTACTTACACCCCGAAATTTTGCATAAGAATAATATAAAATGCATGAGGGGGTCTAACGATTTTTTTTTCAAAATTATTAGATACTTTTTACAAGATCTTTAGATGATTCTCTTCGAGTCAAGGAAAGATTCAAATTCAATCCTGAAAATTTTTGAGTCCACCCAACTTCCTCTCACCACAAAAATTTGAAAATTTAAATTCATTACCCACAGAAAAAATTTCAAATAAAAAGGAAAAACTAAGTACTTATTACAACCCAAAATTAAGTTTTGAAAAATGAAACAAATTATGCCAGAAGCGAAAGAAAATTGAGATTATTCCGGGCTGAAAATCATATTGTATCCCCCTCCCCCAAATGAAAAACACATAGGTACTTCAAATTTATAACTTCACACAATCCCCTGCAATTTTTTAGTTTGTACTAATAAATAAAAAAGTCAATGAGGAGGTAAAATATAAATCATTTTATGGAAACATATTAACCTGTTGAGCCCAAGCGAAGCCAGGGTGAAAATTTTTGTGAAAAAAGATCTTCAAAATATGAAAATTCACCATTTTCCCCTCATTCATGCATTCCAAAACATGGCCAACAATTTCGAATTATTTATAAGCAAAGAAACACTTTTCTAAATGATTTATCCTTTTTTTTGAATTTTCGAAAAATTGCAGAGAAAACTCCGAAATTCCCTGAATTTTTCAAACCAAATAAATTCCCTGACTTTCCAGATTTTCCAGAGCATGGACACCCTGCTTGACCGTTCAAAATTGTTTTCCAAAAGTTTAAATATCCACCATTCACTCAAAATAACTTATTTTCCCAGTTATTTTCTCAATTTTTTCCAACTTCTCAAATTTCTGGATTGAAAAAAAATACAAGTTCAAATTTTCTCCAATTTTTCCGCCAAGTTCAATTTTCTTATACTTTTTTACGTTCGGTGTTTTCTAAATTATGTAAATTTTTTCCAAGTTGTTTCAACTTTTGATCAAGCTATAAACTTGTATTTGTATGAGATTGGTCATCATCTCATCAACCTTCACATCTTCAAAATGATCAAAATATAATTTTCAGCCGATTTGACAAATTTTTCCGACCAAGAAAATGTATAACAAAGTTTTCAAAGGCAAATTCATAACTTAATGACCGTTTTTCACGAGGTATTCAAGTCTTTGGCACAGAAATGTTATCCCTTCCCTTTTTTAAAAAATTAAAATGAATCTTTTGAACAGTGTTGCCATTCTCAGACATCCCAGCCAAATTTTGAAAAAAAAGTAACTTTAGAAACCTCTGACAGTCGGAAAAGTAACCAAAAAAGTCCAAAAAGTGACATTTTTAAAAAAATTTTAATTCATGATTTCACCTAGAAAATGTAAAAAAGTCATTCGAATTTTTACTTGTATTTCAACAAAATCACAAACTATATTTATGTAGTTAAGTATCAAGTAATCCCATGGTATACTTTTTTCAAACCATTTTTTTTAAAGCAATTTTTGATTTTTTTTTAAAGCAAAATTTTTTTAAAACAATTTTTTTAAAAACAAAAGCTAAAAAAATGATTTTTGCTCAAATTTTTGAAAAAAGTAACTTTTTTGAATGAAAAGTAACCAATAGTAACTTTTGAGTATAAAAAGTAACTAATAGTGACTTTCCTTGAAAAAAGTAACAAAGTTACTTTAAATGTAACCTACTGGGATGCCTGCATTCTACAAGAGTTCCAAAACATAGCCGTCTACTCAAATTTTTCTCACTTCAAAAAATTATTTACTTTAATTAATTTTACGAATTTTCAAATGTATTTTAATCTTAGAAGTCAACTTCGAACTAATTTCATAACTTTTCTTTTCTCACGTCTTGTTAAACACCTTGTGAAAAAGTAACCAATTTCAAAGAGTGCTATTCATACTCCAGTGATAAATTATTGAAAAAATTGAATTATCTGTACTATCCAGGAGTTTTCGAACACCCTATACATATAATACATACATAAATAGATAATCTTGTCCAGTCTCTCTTCGCGAAATCGTTGTATAAATGTAAATACATAGATAATAAACATACATAAATACAATAAACCAATATTAAAATACTCGTCGTCGTTTTACATTCAGCATTTATCACACATACTGAATCATAAAAATGAGTAATTGTCCGCATGTTCGAAACACAGTATCTCAAGCACACTCTCAATCTACCACTACAAAGTTACAAAGACAAACTACATACAATACCACATTCGGAGATATTTTCTCGCACAGCTGATACCCTTCGTGCGAGCGTTGAATACGATTAAGATGATGGTTAATGATAATATCATTGCAAATAGTACCTACTCTCGACTATTTAGAAACTGCACCAACCATTCATCGTACTTACAATATAACTTTCGAAGAGTTAGATAGACCATTATAAAAAATAATCTCTATCGTTAAAATTACGTTATTTTTGGACCACAGGTTCCGCAGGTACCATTGCTGGCCATGTACACGTACAACAAAACCAGTACCTACGTTGAATATAATTCATATCAGACCAGGAAACGACCATGATACGAGAATAACCTATACGTACATTTTACGTAACCAACGTTCGAGTTTTATATTATACAAACTATACACAATAAAAAATTCATCAACCAACGACCATAAGATTATTTAGAAGAAACCTTTTTAAAATCCATTTCACACCTGACCATCGATTTAATACCCATTATAAAATGCTAAACCAAACATACCTTTTTTAAGCTTCTTTTTCGTTTTACCAACAGCCATCGCGATAGAATTACAAATTCTACAAAGCAAAAGCATTTCAAACGCGACACTTCGGTCAACTGCCCAACAAAATCCAACCGAACAGCCAAACGAACGCTTTAGCACTCTGGACCATTTTGAGTTAAAAATTCACCTTTAAACCGACACCTGAGCCTTTAGTTAAACAAAACTTCGCCAATGAACCCAGTCATCCGAAACACCCAGCCTTACGCGGTTATGGCGAAAACGTACCTAAGCCGGAGGCGGAACGGACTCATGGCGACTTCGACGACTGAACGTTTCGCGACAATCGAGAGTCCAACGACGAAGAGAGCAAAGGTCGCTCGTGGTATTTTGCGGAATATACGCAAATACGGTACGTACGCGCGCCGTCGACACATTTACTACAATTAATGGCCGCGCTGGTCGTCGATGAACAGTGCGAAAATGTGTATTTTTTCTTTCCCTAACTCGCCTCGCTCTATCTACCATATCTGCTACTGCTTTGTCGTATTCTTCTTCTACTTCGTCAGATCATTATACTAGATAATGACGTTGTTTGTACAAGTACATACAAATACATACACAGTATTACGAATACGAACGATAGTTAATTTGTTAACGAACGACGTACGACGACAAGTCGTTCTATATTAGAGAGGTTTCGCACTTAAATCGAACATAAACACCGAGCGTACCGTAATACAAACTGAAAAATATTCTCGACTATTACAGACAGTCCCGAACTCTCTTCGCGTTTCCATCGTCAAATTTTTTTTCCATTCTTTGTTGTTGGTCGTTGTTGTCGACGATGCCGCTGCTGATGACTTTTTAATAATCAAGAATGGCGAATTTATTATTCGTAGAATCGATTTCTTCTTTATTAATGTGTCTTTAAAAGCAATCTAATTGTAACCTTAGCACGCTCGCGTTGCGTGCAACATTTCCCTCCAAGTACCCTTCCCTTCATTGTGTTTTTCGACAAATCAGAAATTGATACGTAATCTACGCTGATGGGGAGATGAAGCTGAAGGCCCCTGAAAGGGCGACTGACGTGACGCGTTGTCGGTGCAATGGGCAGCTCGCGAGTGAACATGTTGCGCGCGATTGGTTTAATTCTAATTGCCTTTCGTTGATGGTAGGTACAATTTTTTAAATCGATGATTTGATCGAAGTCCGATAAACCAATCGTAGGTTGTAGGTTTACGAGAATTTTTTCATTCTGTTGATGCTGCAAAGTATAGTTGAGGATTTCATTTCCAGAAAGGAGAAAGGAAATAAATTCACAGTCCCCTGATGTCGGGGAGGGCTAAAAAAATTTGGGCAAGTACAGGCATCATAGTGAAATTTCGAAGGAAAAAAGTGACTTATAGTGACTTTTTAGGACAAAAGTGACCAAAAGTGACCAAAAAGTGACCAAAAAAATGACTAAAAATTAACCAAAAGTAACCAAAAATTCGATTTTTCGGGGGAATTTTTTACAGTTTATTGGGGATTTTTTTTGGGGGGATTTTTTTGTAGTTTTCTGCAAATATTTCAAAGATAAATCAACTGAAACGACGTGAATAATTTCATTCCAGGTATCATAGCGAAATTCCATCAAAATTAAGTAACTTTTTTCGAACATGAAGTAACCAAAAATTCAATTTTTTAGATGGGGGAGGGGGTGCAATTTTTTTTGAAGTGTCCTGCAATCATTTTAAAGATAAACTGAAACGACGTGAATAATTTTATTAAATTCCTTCGTCAAAACTACAAACAAATGATAATTTCATTACAGTTGTAACACAGTGTTGCCGAATTCAAATATTGAAAAGTTCCGGTTTTTTATTTCACTACCACTATAGCTAAAAAAAAGAGGGCTGAAGGAATTCAAGAAAAAATGAGAGGAGGGGGTCAAAATTAAATGAAAAAATTAGGTAATGTAAAAATCTAATTTTTTTTAGTGGCACTTTAGGAGGCAGATATACTTACATAATTAATTTAACTATACAGATTTGACCAAAGAAAAATTGAAAAATGACGAGATTTTTGGAACATACAGTCATCGGACCGAAATTTCGAAAAAAAATAGTAACTTTGGTAACTTTTTTTCTGAAAAAAGTAACCAATTTTTTGTGAAAAAGTAACCAATTTTTCGTGAAAAAGTAGACAATTTTTCAATTTTTCGCCTTTAAAAAATTATTAATACCCCCTCCTCCCCATTTTTTTCCAAACTTGTTTTTTCTCTGTAATTTTACTACCGAAGAGAGAGAAAAAAATTCATCTAAGAATGAGTTTTATCAGTGGCGTAGCCAGGAATTTCTCATGGGGTGATTTAATTTTGTATGTCCAAAAAAGACATTTTGCATGTAAATTTTATGATTTCGTTTTGCCATTTTTTTTTTTGGCGAGTTGAGCGAAAAAAGTAACTTTTGGTCAAAAAAGTAACTAAAAGTAACTTTTAGTCAAAAAAGTAACTAAAAGTAACCGAGCTTGAAAAAAGTAACCAAGTTACTTTAAAGTAACCACGGTCCGATGCCTGGAACATACAATTAATATATGACCTACATATAGGTATTAGGTATCATACTCTCCAAATCTAAATCAGTCAATTTTCGTAAAACTGTGCCTTTTTGAATCAGTGAAATGAATCTATTTGAAAATCTGTGATATTTCAATTGTTTGACTAATTTATTTTAGTCAAAATTATTGATTTATTCTTTCAAATGGGGAATTGACTCAAAAATCAATTACTTTACTGATTTTAAAAAAAACAGATTTTTTGCAAATTTATAAATAGAATTATTGAAATACTGCCTGAGCGAAGCGAGGACAATTTTTTTTTGAAAAATCATTATCAACTTTTAATTTTTTGCTTAAAGAATTTTGAAAAATAGCAATTTTTACATGAAAATTTGAATTTTTGCTTGAAAATGCGAAAAAAGTGACTTTTAGGGACCAAAGTCGAAAAAAGTGACCTGCTATGATGCCTGCAAGTACCTAGCTACCTACTTCTACATCTAAATATACAAGTTTTCTTCCCGTAAGGAGCTTACTCCTTGCAAAAAGCGATCGTTCGAAAATCACTTTACTTTTTCGATCAGACCCCCTCACGTCTCACATTGTGACGTCACATTTCAAAAGAATTAAAAGAAACATATAGTTTGCTTCGATTTTCAAAATTGCTAAGCTCAAATATATGGTTTCAATTTCTTGATACTGATTTTTGGTGGCTCAATCCACTTCACCCATCCACTCACAAGAAATTGAAAGTAATTCAACATATCGTTAATTTTTCATGGTACTTGAAAACTTGAATTTTCACATTTATTTTTCCTTTTCGATTTAAAGTACAATTCTTTTCCTTTTTCAAGCCCAAAACAAAACATTTCTAGAAAAAAGACATGAGTAATACTTTTTAGAAATGTTGTGACTAACCCCAGAATGTTTCAACAAAAAATTTAAATAATAATGACTTCTCTCATACTGTATAAGAGGACGTTTTTAATTGGATAAAATTTTTGAGTTACAACACAATTTTTCTTTATTCACTTTTCGACGTAAATTTTCAAGGTTTGGGGTTTTTTAATAAAAATTTTCAAATTGAATGTGGTTAGGTAAATTTCAACATCAAAATTTTGACTTTCTCAAGTCATATTTTAAATATAAAAATTGCAACTGCTGGAACTGATATAAAACTGAAATTCATTTCAGTTCCAGTTCCAGTTCCAGTTTTCCATCACTGCTGAATTTTTTCACAAGCAGTAAGAAATACGAAAAAAATCTTCCACTCCCTTCCCCCGCCTCTCAAGAATAAATTTCACTTTTTCCACATTTTTACAAATGCTTTGCATTTTTTGAAGTATTTACTTGGCAAAAAAATGAGAAAAATTACAAAATAATATTTTGATTAAGGACGCATAATGAAAAGGTTCATACAAAAAATAAAAACCAAAAAAAACGCTCTAATTCGTGCTATCTCTTGATTAATTCGTTTGCTGACCCTCTTCGGCTCTCTTCTTCATTTCAAAAAATCGAATAACAGAAATTATTACTTTAAAAACCAACGAAGTCATACTTATTCAGTTTTTTTCTTTGATGAATTTTTGCTAGATTTTTTTTAAATTTCGTTTTCATCTGAAAATGGTGATTTTTGCAAATTTTGTGCTCTGTAACTACTCTATATCCACTTCTGGATCTCCTTCTCAAAGTAAGTATGGCATTCAAAAAAAAAAAAGGATGAATACTCGTCCTAATTTTAAAAAAATTGATCAATTTAAAAAAAAAAGAAATTGGAAATAAGTAAATTAATGTTGTCATTGTCAACAACTTACAAATCGATTGAAAATTTAATAATATCAAAATTCTTTTAAAGTCATTCTCTTTTATGGAATTTCTTTTCCATAAATTCTGTAAGAAACTTCCTGAAAACCGAGAGGATGTAAAAAGGAATGAGAATCACCAAAATTTAAAAAAAATTATTTAAATGAAATTGAAACATAAAATTAACTAATTTAACTTGTGTGCAGGAGGTATGAAAAAATTCACTCGTATTTAGCCAAAGTAGAAAGGCGGAAGAAATGGAATGTACACAGGTACCTAATTTTCATCTGCACACAATGTAACATTAAAAAAATTGAAGAATAATTTGTCAATATTGACTTTTGGTAGCATTTCGATTTTAGTTTCTTTTTTCAAAAATGGCCAAAATCATCAATTACCATATTTTAGTATTTTACTTCAACACAAAGTAAGCATTACGAAAAAGTTGAAAACCGTATCAGTTCCCCTCCTGGTCCTCTCTTCTCTCTTAAATCAATCAATTTTGCAATTTTTTTTCTTTTTCTGATTACTTGAACGGAAGAAGGAAGCATAAAAAATCAGATATTTCAAATTCACGTCAAAAATTCCAAAATTTCAAGTTTTTAGCAACCTTGTAAAACATTGCTAATTATGTAATTAACACTTGCACGATGTTTCCAAAAAATTTTGAATACAAAAAATTAATCAAATTTTTAATATTTTACTAACACTTTGAATTTCCGTAACTCCATCCTTCTCTCACGAGATAAAATTTCATCTTGAAGAACTGATCTATGATTTACAAAAACTTATTTCAAAATTCAAAATTTTCTTTTTTTTATAAAGGCCCATTCCGGATAAGCATGGTAAATCCGCCCCGGAGTATCGCCAAGTCGACTTTTTGGTGATTTATAGGTACCCCCCAGGCAATTTTATTTCCAAAGTTTTGGACCTCAATTCTGAGTAGTTCGTGAGTAATGACTCAAAATCAAAAAATCATTTTAAATTTTTATCTCAGGATTGACTTGACCGATTCTTTTCAAACTTGGGTATAGTATAGCTCTCTGCAAGGTCTTTTCTGAAAAAAATCAACAACACTCCCCCTCCATTTTTCCCCCTCCAAAAATTTGAGTCAATATTTTGAGGCCTTCCTTACCCATGAAAGGTGTTGAGCACACTTTTCAAAACATTATTTTTTTATGCACTGTTCACCCTAGAATAACATATAATTTTTTCAAATTTTTATCTCTCCTGCGCCATGGTCAAATTTGACCAAAACCAACCTTACCTCAGCACAATTTGGGTCCATTTGGTATTTCGCCGCTATAGATGCGGTCACTTTTATGTATTGTATATTTTCAGCTTGAAATAACAAAAGTTTGCTGTTTTTAAGCATGCCCGCCTCTAACATCCATTTTGAGGTCAGTGTGCACCCCCTCCCCTCTTCCTCCCCAAGTTTGAGAACAAAGCCAAAATATCAATATGGGTATGGTTTCCATATAAATCAAGCATGCTGAGTACGAAAATGAGGTCGAATTCTTATTTTGAGCTTTAGTGAATAAATTATGATGAAGAGAGTAGAAATTGAATCGAAATGCAAAAAGCAATTTTAATACAAAAAAAACAAATAGACTAAATATAAGGGGTATGTCACTGTACTGAATAGAGTATGTAACAATTCAAAAGATGCTAAATATTATTACGAGCTTGCTAATCGGTTGAGAATGATTCGTCACCCCTCCCCCATATTGCAGTCATCATTTGTTATCTAAATTACACCCATTGTTTAAAATTTAAAAACCAGCCTAAATACTAGTGCATTGATGGTGGGATGTTCATAAAAGCTCAAAATAAGAATTCGACCTCATTTTCGTACTCAGCATGCTTGATTTATATGGAAACCATACCCATATTGATATTTTGGCTTTGTTCTCAAACTTGGGGAGGAAGAGGGGAGGGGGTGCACACTGACCTCAAAATGGATGTTAGAGGCGGGCATGCTTAAAAACAGCAAACTTTTGTTATTTCAAGCTGAAAATATACAATACATAAAAGTGACCGCATCTATAGCGGCGAAATACCAAATGGACCCAAATTGTGCTGAGGTAAGGTTGGTTTTGGTCAAATTTGACCATGGCGCAGGAGAGATAAAAATTTGAAAAAATTATATGTTATTCTAGGGTGAACAGTGCATAAAAAAATAATGTTTTGAAAAGTGTGCTCAACACCTTTCATGGGTAAGGAAGGCCTCAAAATATTGACTCAAATTTTTGGAGGGGGAAAAATGGAGGGGGAGTGTTGTTGATTTTTTTCAGAAAAGACCTTGCATAGAGCTATACTATACCCAAGTTTGAAAAGAATCGGTCAAGTCAATCCTGAGATAAAAATTTAAAATGATTTTTTGATTTTGAGTCATTACTCACGAACTACTCAGAATTGAGGTCCAAAACTTTGGAAATAAAATTGCCTGGGGGGTACCTATAAATCACCAAAGAGTCGACTTGGCGATACTCCGGGGCGGATTTACCATGCTTATCCGGAATGGGCCTTTTTGGTCAAAATTTGCAAGTTTTTCCAACATAATTTATAACTAGGGATATAAATAGACACTGACGAGTTTTAAGCCTGTACTTGTGACAAAAAAAAAATGAAAATTAATTTCCAGACATTTTTTCTTCAGAAAATTCTTCAATAACTTGAAAAATATAAAAATTATCGTTTCATCAAACCTTAAATGTAGAAATTTTAAAGAGTAGCAAGCAACCTTAGCCAATTACCTCTAAAATTTTGAATTAAAATTCCATTGCCTCAACATTCAGATTTCACATTACACACCCAACAATCGATTTTTCAATCACATTTAAATAACAAATCGACCAAGTGAAACTTCGCCATTTATGCATCTAACTTGTCTCCAATCTCTAGAGTCGAGATCAAGACCAACATAACTATAAAACATAGCTAATAATATAAACATTCATTACCCATTAGACGTACTCGTATAATAATTTCCTATAACATTAAATTAAACAAATCCCAACCTCGTCCCATAAACCCGTACGTAAACTATATAATCAAATAAAACACATTCTCACCTTTAATGGTAGCTGTTCTTTTACAATTATACAGAATGGCCAATTCGCCGAAAACTTTGCCTCCGGCAATGGTACTCAAATACTTATTCTCCCTGGATACTTCTACTCTGCCCTCTGAAACAAAAACAAAAACCCTCGTAAATAACTAGGTAACCGACTGTAAATCTGTAAAGTCATCGTTACAGAATAAGTACACACTGAAAAATACACAATCGTAAGTAAACTCCAATCGACGATTTTTTCCAGCAATATTACTCGATTCGATAAACCGCATCCTAACTGAATACGATTTACGATCATTTATCGTGCTCAGTCGAGTCAAGATGGCGAATATTTTCTTTTATCGTCACCACAGTCGCGAATCAATCCCAACATCGTCAAAATTACTCGTACACCGGGCACACCGGGCTGCAATTACGCGGAAGTCGAGTAGAAAATTTTTCAACACATTTTTCCTATAGATACTTATCCGGTATCTGCGATTCGAAACCCGGAACGAGGAAGACAAAACGAATGACCTGTATTGACGGTTATATTCGAGAGCTTTTCCTTCGCGGAATATTTTCCATTTTTTTTTCATCTTCTAATAATATCATCGCGAATAACCGAGTATTCGTAATACTATAATTACTAAGAAATGGTATTTTACTCGTCTATCTCTGCTCTTCTTGCTCGATGCAAATACACTTCCGCAGAATTAGGTATCTCCAAAGACTTTCCATCAAACTCGAGCGGTAATTACTCAAAATATATTAATTTTTCGTAATAATAAAAATATTCGTACGAAACGTAGGCACATTTGTATTACGCGGTCGCGACCATATGTAAATCAGGCGTTTATTTTTTTTCAAATTACTCGTAAAACGAGCTCAGCTCCCGTTTGAGAAGAAGAATAAAAGAAAAAAAAACAGGCCATATTCCTTTATGCTTTCTTATCAACTAAATGACTACACACATAAGCGTACATTTCGAAATTACCATAATACCGACATTTAGCACATTGGCAACCAGTTCGCGCCCGTATACCGAGGAAAAATTCGCTTGCGTAAATCACAGTCCAGAGGACAACAGGCGCGAAGAAAAATCGCATAAGATGAAAAAAATGACAACGTTGTGGCATTGCATTAACGTACCTGCACAAGTACTCTGCATCTTATTACGAAAAACAACCTCTTATTATCATTTTTAGCGCACACGAAACCAATTACGTATTCGCAACAACACTCCGGGTACTCCTCCGGCCTACCATCTAAGATTATCCGAAACCGAAAAAAATGTCATGTTTTCTCAAGACGGTGCAACGTAACACGACACGACGAACGAACTGAAAAATTTGTTCACTTTGTTTCCCCCTTTTGGTATCGAAACCACTTCTTCTTCCTCGTACTTCTGCTGATTCTCTAACATACGTTAGTGCTCTCTTTATAAATCACAATGCCGGGTTTATTTCCAACAAAACAACTGCGTACTGTACACCTGAATGAGTCAACTTTTTGTTTATAGTATAATTTACCCGAATAAGAGAAAAAAAACACACGTACCTATGGTTTTTTCTTTCATATAGAACGAACACAAAGAAAAATGTACGGACGAGGTATATTTGATACTACGACGCGACGTTGTCACGAACATGTGCAAATTTTTTTCATTTTTCAATACCTAGATAAGGTTTAGCGGATTTAGGTAGCATGTGTACTTCTTTGTTGAAGAATTTTCATAATGTATGACTCAGGTAAACTACAACTCTGTGTATTGGATTAGTAAAGTTCTAATCACGAAAAAAACGCCTTAAATACTCGCGATAGGCAAAAAAGACAGCATCAGCTTATAGGGCACAATTTTTATTCAATTTAGAATATTTGATCGACCCATGAACTTCTCAGATGAATATTCTTTCCGATGCTGCTTTAGGGTCATGCCATTTCAATTTGACCTACGTACTGACTTCGGGTCTTTTAATTTTGCTGAAATTTTTTCTCTAAAGTTTGACCAAGTGACCCACCAATAATTTTAAAAATAATCAACTAAATCGAGTCGTTAACAGGGGGCGAGTGAGGGGCCTTGGTTCAATATTCTGATATCTCAGAAAAATGCAGTGATAGTTTCAGAACGAACTAAAAATCACAATTTGAGTCGTCGAAAAGTGTCGAATTTATATACCTACTAAAAAAAAATCATAAATGGCGAATTTTGAATAGAAGAAGGAAACTCAAAATCAGGGCGAGGCATTTTCATCATAGGTACTACAATATAATGAATGAGACTACATGATTTGTAACCGTATTTTCGCCAAATAAAATGTTGTAGAAGATGTGGAGGGGGTGAAATAGGTCAAATTATCAAAAGAATAGGTATGTAATAGGAGGCGGGGGAGGGAGAGCTCAAAGGGACTTAGGAAACGGTAAAATTATGAAAATATTATATTTGTGTTCGGAATACTCCAATTTTACTGTAAATACTTGAATTCAGCTAACGGTACTCAGTCGTTAAAAAACTGAAATTTTATTGAAAAATTGGCATTTTTTTTTGAAAAGTAGACAATTTTTTAGTCGAATTGTCAAAGTTCTTGTAATTTTAAGCATTCGGGCTTCCTAAAGAATCAATTTTGATAAATTCAACTTTTTTTGACAAACTGTAAATTTTTTGAAAATCATTTATTTTTTTCAAAAATGAGTGTAATTTTTTCAAAAAATGAGTGTAATTTTTTCAAAAAATGAGTGTAATTTTTTTAAAAATTGAATGTAATTTTTTTTGAAAAAGGAAGAAGGTATCATCTACCTCTCTACCTTCACACGTTTCCATTCCACCGATTCCCATTTAGGCAGGTTGGTGTTTTATCCAAATTTTAAAATGGAAAATTATACATTCTACACAAAAAATGGTTTGCACAACCATCTGGACAACAAATAATAGAATACCAAGGTTCAATGACCAACGTCAGACTTTTCCCCGACAAAACTTTATGTTCGAGCGACAAAAAAACACTTAATTTAAAAAAAATACAATAACTGAGTGATTTAAAAAAAATATTTTTTCACTATTATTCATAGAAATTTTGACCAAATTCATTACTTTTTCACTACCTGTTAGACACCTTGACATTATTTTTGAAGATCATTTGGAATTGAATAAAAAAGTAATTCATCGAGTTTGATCGAAATGGGGGGGGGAGAGGCTTATTATCACTCGAAACATCATTCGTTTTTCAGGGGGTCTTAAATTTCTGTAAAATGACATCAAACAACAAGATATCTCAAACAACAAGATATCATTGAATGAAGTTGATTCAGTAGATTTTAGAACTTCCAGGCATAAAACACAGATTTTGGGGGAAAATAGTGACTTCAGTGACTTTTTATGAGGCAAAAAGTGACCTATTTTTCGAAAAAGTGACAAATTTTTCAATTTTTTTCATAAATAAATACACCCCCCCCCCAAAAAAAAAAACATAACTCTATTTGTATTTCTCTCTGCGATAGTGCTAAAAATACTTTTTTTCCTGATTTTTTTTTAACTTGAAGCTACGAGTTTAAGAATATGCTTCAAATAACTGAAAAAAAGAAAAAACTTTTTTTTAATAATAATATACATTTATAATTATTATAACTTTCGTCTAAAATAAGTTTTTACTGAAAAAAATCGAAATATTCTGCATATCTAAAAATTACAAATTCTAAAAAATAAGCTAGTATTTTTTTTTAGAAATTTAGTATTTTTTAAATTTTATGCAAGAGCGGAAGGTCGTTCGAATGAAAAAAGTGACATTAGAGTGAAAAAAGGGACCAATAGTGACCTTTTGACCAAAAAAGGGACTTTTAGTGACCATCCCTGAAAATAGAGGACAAGTCACTAAAAAAGGTGACTCTGTTTCATGCCAGAACTTCTACAAAATAAAAAATGGTGTCTTGGGTCATCCTATGTCTATCTAGAACGAGAATCAATGCTCTGATATCATCAAACTTGATGTTAAAAAACAATGTGTCTACTGGATCTGAAAAATTAAAATTCTTGCCATTTTCGAGTGTTTTTTTTTGCAATTTTCGAGTTTTTTCTTGCCATTTTCATACTATTTTTCTTGCTTCAAATTTTTACAAAAAAGAACATTCTTTTTTATTTTTTGATTTCAAAATTCGAGGAAAAGCAAAATGTTGAAAATTTTTGCTTTTTACATGACAATCATTAAAATTTTCGCTAATTTTTGGTTTTTCTTGCTTTTCTTGCTACTGGACACCTCATAAAAATAATTTTTTTGGTAATATAAAAATCATGCGAATGGCCTTCACCCCTCTCCCCCCCCCAAAAAGCGGAAATTTTTTAAATTTCTCAATAGTAATAATTCGTCTATCAACAAAAAACAAAAAATTCAAAATTTAGAAACGTTGAGCTTTTTAGGGGAAGAAGAAAGGTTAAACATTGGCCAAAAAATCTCACATTTTCATTCCGTTTTTTGACATTATTTCACAGCAAATTTCTGCTAGGACTTATCAAAATTCAAAAAAATGTATAAAAATCTGGAGGAGTATCAAATATCACCAGAATAAATTATATTCTTCTCTAGCTCTCTCTTTCAATGATGAGGAAATTGAAATAAAAAATACAAAAATATGTCTCCTTTTTTTGGTAAAATCAAGAAAAATTGATCTAATAATTCTGATTCGATATTTGACCATAAAGAAAGAAGGCCTTTTCCTAGAAGGAAAAAAACTGAAATTGACTAATCAGTCCTTTCGTGAAAACATGTATTTCAACCATAAAAATCATCTGATGATGAAGACGATTCACCTTTCTAAGAAAACCATTGACAATTCTCTTGCCCAAAAATGCCTATTTTTATAAAATGGCGACACACAAAATTTTGAGTCAAAATACTCTTTTTCACCAATTATACATTTATCATTCTTCAGAAAAAATTTTGATGTGAAGATTAATCCCTTTTTCATCAATTTGTTAACACCAATTTTCAAAAACCCGAATATTAGCAACCAAACTCAAGATACTCACAGAAGCAATCTACGAGCTAAGCTCGTCTCATTCGCGGAGCTTCAACTAGGCAACCACTTCGACGACTCTACGATATCGATAGAAAATCGCCCACAACACCCAAGGCGTTCACGTTCACGCCAATACACTATATTGCCAACTCCACCCTTCCGTCTACAATCTACCGTTCATCAATCGCAACAATCGACTCGATAATTCTTACACAAAACACCATAATTATTACCAAACGTCGTATGCCGATAAGCAACCTTGAAAAATAATAAAAATCGAAAGTACTCCCGTCACCAGAATCACCACATTCTCGTATATCGATTAAAAAGCTCTAAATTACTCGATTTTAACGAACAACGATTCGACCCATCGTCCGATTTTAAATTACCAGCGTACCAGTTAAAGTGCTTTTTTCTTAATGACTGAGCCTGAGAAAGCTAATAATTCGCACTCCCAGCATCGCATCCGACATGACAACGCACCGAGCCCATCTCTCGCAGATTCCAATCTTACGAGTAAGTCGAACGTGGTGGCCGCGCTTGAATCAGCTTGTAGAGCTCGTCGTCGTGTTAATCGTTACAGGAAGTTCGATTCTACGATCGATTCGAGCTCAATGAAACGATCACGTCGCGGAGAATTCCATTTCCTTGAAACACGACGACCGTTTCGACCTCGTAATACAGATGCCGCACGATGAAATCGCGTGCAAAAAAAATACCCGTACTCTACCCTACTCTGGTACAATAATTCTCTCTCATTCTCCACTGCATTGGTCGAAATAACCTCTGGTAATTAAATCTGTTCATCGCGTCTCTCTCTCTCGATCGTTTATTGGTGGCGCTTCTTTTAAGTATAAAGTTCAATGAAAATACTTCTCACATCGCAGATCGTTTGCAACGAGTTCGTGTGCCTCGTTCGCGAGCTTCGAGGATACTATGTATCACGAAAAACAAGATTCCGCGTGAGATGACGCCTTCCATTATGGGAAAATACCTTCGAATTGTCTCATCTGTCGTGCCATACTAGAAGATGGAAAAACGTACTCCTGGAAATGCTCAATATTAGTGATCTTGAGAAATTCGCCTCTGATAAGAACGAGAATGCGATTTAGGGTAAGAGTATGGTTTAGATCCCCACCCCACCAAAATTTCAACTGTTTATTTTTTAAAATTAAAATTTTTGTGAATTTTTCGCGAAAATGGGTTATTTATAAACAAATACAGTTCGCACTGAAATGAAAATTTGAAAGAAACATAAAAGTCGTGCCTTTTGAAGACGCCCAACAAAATTTCAAAATGAAAAAGCAGGACTTCAGCAGGGCATTTTCCAAACATTTCATCATTTTTTCATTTTTTTGGAGCGGAGGGGAGGGGGATTTTCCTTTTCACACAATTTCTTTCATCAGATTACAAAAAATCAAAAAATTTTCAAATGAAATAATTTCAAAATTTTGAGAAAAAAAGAGAAAATCAATTTAAAAATGCCAAGGTTTGATAAGAAAAAAAAAAGAGAAAGAGCAGGGCAAAAGCAGGACTTGAAGGACTGTCAGATACTTTCATCTTGTTGACTTCCAAAAAATCCCATACTAATGTCTCCCCCCCCCCCCAAAAAAAAAATTGACGAATTTTTGAAGATCCTGTTCAGAGTTGCCATCATTTTTCAAAATGAATTCCCTCGACTCATTCAGGTTTTCCAGGTCAATACTGACGAATTTTTTAAACCTCTATAGTTCTACACTTTTCTATTTTAAATATTTCTTGACTAGGATTACCTAATCCCTGAAAAATAGAAAAGACATGGTTTTTTCTGCTTCAAAGTATTCAAATTTTCTGGGATGAAGGGGAAGAGAGATTCATACAGTTTTTTTGAAATCGAATTTCAAGCCTCAAATTTATTAATTGATAATTAATATGAAAAGTTATCGAGCCAGAGTGAGCTGGGGGGGGGGTTCTTGAAAAAAAGGTCCAAATAAGGCTGAAATGACATGCATAGTGCAGTTCTGAAGAGATTGCGAACTCTTGGGCTAATATTCAAAAAATTTCAGATTTTTAGAAAGAAAAAATCTATTATTTTTAAAATAGTTATTTGAAAAAAATTTCATCCGATTTATTTGTTCAATTTTTATTAAAATTTCGTACTTGTTTTAGTGATTTCGTGCTGCATATTAAAAATTTGTATTTTTTCGTTATTTCGTATGAACCCAGATGGTCTGAATCCCTTCATTTGTCAAAATTTTATGCTGTTGGAGCTCATTTTTCAATTTCAGGCATCAAACACAGATTTTGGGGAAAAAGTGACTTCGGTGACTTTTTATGAGGCAAAAAGTGACCTATTTTTCGAGAAAAGTGACCAATCTTCAATTTTTTTCTCATAAATTAAATACACCCCAATTTTTTTCATAACTCAAACTGTATTTCTCTCTGCGATAGTACTAAAAAAACTTTTTTTCTGAACATTTTTTTATTAATATATCTTTACTTGAAACTACGAGTTTAAGAAATCAATCAATAAGGCTGCGGTGAACTAATAAGTGGTAAAAAAAAGATTTGATAGAACTTTTTTTTTTTAGAAATATTAGTATTTTTTCAATTTTATACAAGAGCGGTAGGTCGTTTGAACGAAAGAAGTGACTTCAGAATGAAAAAAGTGACCAATAGTGACCTTTTGGCAAAAAAAGTGACTCTCAATGACCAACCCTGAAAATAGGGGACAAATCACTAGAAAAGGTGACTCTGTTTAATGCCTGCAATTTTTGAAGAATTTCTGTGAATTTTAAGCAAAAATGTGCTCTGAAAATTGAGTCTTCACCTCTTCACGATCGACCCCTCGCATTGGATCTGAATATCACTGGCCCTCGTCACAAGCCGTTTTTCAATCAATTTTGTGATTCTCAATTACAATAATTTTTGAATAATAGAATTTCCTCCTAAAAGAAGCTCTCCATGCTACGTAGAAAATTCATAACAAAAATAGAATTTCAAAGTGCCTTGATTGAAAAACTGTTTTATGCATCGTTGATTTTGCTAATTAAATTTTCCTCGTCCGGGTCCTTCCCTCCCTCATAGAAAATAACTAAATATAAAAGTTCAAATTGCTGTAAATAAAAATCTGTTCATTTTTCGTTCAAAATTCTTCCACTGAGCAGTAGGAAAACATAACTTTTTCTGAGTAAATGGGAAATGACTCATAAATTGCTTACTGAACCATTCGAGCCCCTACAAAACACTCTATTCAACTTTTGTTGACGGCAGGCATCATACCAAAATTTTTGAAGAAAAAAGTAACTTTCAGTAACTTTTTTCGAGCAAAAAGTGACCAAAAAGTAATCAAAAATACAATTTTTTGTAGTTTTCTGCAACTATTTCAAAGGTAAACCAACTGAAAAGACGTGAATAATTTCATTTATTAAATTCCTTCGTCAAAACAATAAACAAACTAGCAAAAATCAATTTTTTAATTTTTTTCCTGGAGAATTTTGAAAAATAGCAATTTCTACGTGAAAATTTGAATTCTTGCCTGGAAGTGCGACGAAAAAGTGACTTTTGAGGGGAAAAAGTAACCAAAGTGACCTTTTAGACGTGAAAAGTAATCAAAAGTGACAGAAGTCGAAAAAAATGACAACCACCCTAAAAAAGTGACTCGTTATGATGCCTATGACTGCAAAGCTGCAACAAATGAATCAGCTCATCTTCCTTTCTTTTGTAAACTTGTTCATTATGGATTTTGAACGTAGAAACCAGCTGTTTACTCTTTTTTAAGCAGAAAAAATTTGACTAGGGTGATTAAATAATGTGAAGCTAATCCTACAGTTCTACACTCTCACAGACTTCCAATCCTTGGCACCTTTCAAGTCTCATTTCTACACAAGATTTTTCTTCTTTCATCACCAGCACTCCATGATGACTTCCTGTCATCACCAGTCCGAATGCATTTCACCGTCGTGGCGTAGATTTCGCGTGAAATTGATCCACTCACGTCTTATCATTCAACTCCACCCATCAATATCATTTTTACGATCATCGCCGCGCCGTCTCTGGTGGCATCTCAACGAAAGTGAACAAGTTCAACGGGTGTTTCGAGTCATAGAAATGCACCGTTACACTTACACTTCCATAATACCTTATCTTATTCTCTATTACCAAACTGGTATCGGTATAAACACGCGCGGGCGCGCTACCATAGAAAGTTAATTTTTTAGCCATATGCGCACACGCGTATGCCACCCTGCCGCCACGTCACCTTGTAATTAATAATTTCGTACATAACCACTTTTACTTTGTACCGTCATCATCATAATAATAAAGTCTCGGGTAAGTTCAGACAGCGGACGACTTTACCAGTATTAATCGATATGGTCGACGTATCGAAATAATTATAACGGTAGTCGAGACTCGAGAGCCATGCCACTGTCAGCCAGATTCGAGTAGCTTGATCATTTACGTGAAATTTTCTCTCTCCAAATCAGAATCTAGAGCGAAATGCGACTGGTGGCAATTGGCAGCAACAGGTCCTACGAACCGCAGCACGTGAACGTGATGTCTTTTCACTCCGTCTGCTTTATTTTATTTTTCATTTTATCTAATGAAATATGTCATTCGTGTTGATATCTCTTTTTTTCTTTCCAACTCGTAAATAGAGTTTTTCCGGTCTTCATATAGGTAATTACGTACAATGTACGATTGTACATGTACGACTGCGATAGACGTACTAAATGGTCAACGAGGGTATAATTATAGCGCATCTCTCTCACAGTATTCTCACCGCGATACACGCTAACTGACATCGTGTCGTTGATAATAAACCAGATACTTAATCTTCGTTGACCTTTCTGGCGCATTATGCTTGTAAACCAGTCTCCCTTTTAACACTCTCGATATTTAAGCCACACGACGATTCGTGAGATTCGACTTGAGTCGCACGTTGTTAAAACTAATGATCTTCCGTTTTAGTTGAAAACCCTCGTCAGTAAATACGTATTGTGTTTTTAAAAAGGCGTGATTAGGAAATTATCAACGCTATACGCCTTTTTCGTCTTCATCGTAGATATCGTCGTATTCTAAAATATACGTATATTTTGTGACATTCCAAAATAAAATTACACGTCTAGATTTATTGAGGGTCTTTTCCAAGAAACTTAAAAATTGAGATTGAAATCGACACCTCGTTCGTAATCTCTTTCCACTTGAAATTTTCAAAATTAAAATTTTCACCAGAATACTCTTTCAATCTGGAACCGTGGAATCTGATAGAATTGCAGCACAGCAAAAATCAGCAAAATTCACTGATTTTCAGCAAATTTTCGCTGATTTTTAAAGATTTTCACTGATTTTTCAGCGAATTTCATAAATTTCACTGACCTTTCAGTGAATATTCACTGATTTTCCAGTGATTTTCCTCACTGATTTGTTTTCAGTAAAACAATTTCATTGATTTTCTCCTGTGCTCAGGCATGCCACACAGATTTTGGGGAAAAATAGTGACTTTAGTGACTTTTTATATGAGGCAAAAAGTGACCTATTTTTCGAAAAAAGTGACCAGTTTTTCTTTTTTTTTCATAAATAAATACCCCCTTCAAAAAAAAAATGCATAACTCAAACTGTACTTCTCTCTGCAATAGTGCTGAAATAGTATATTACACAACAAGGGAATAATGTGCGATTTTATAACCGAGTGCGAAGATTGTAGCACGAGCCGCAGGCGAGGGCTACAACGCACGAGGTTATAATTTTACGCACATTATTCCAGAGTTTTGTACGCTATTTTATTCAATTCACGTACATAAATCCTTTTGGTTCAATTTGGTACATTTTATTTACTTAATTGACAGAGGTGAAGCACGGTACGAATTAAGTATCTGATCAAACGAAATCTGGACTTATATTACTTATAAGTTGGTATCAATATCAATCAACACTTCTGATAAAAGAAATAGGGGAAATTAGCGACAGGTTAAACGAAGTTAAACGCTAACCATCTGGTTATTTCCCCTACTTTTGCTTTAACTAGGGATTGAAAAACCAGCCCAAAATTTAAAGAAACTACATTATTCATATTCAAATAATTTAAGTAGACATATTAGCGTTGATTGATATTGATACCAACTTGTAAGTAATATAAGTCCAGATTTCCATACGTTTTCGACTAGAGTCGAATCGATTTCCAAATTTTATATTTTTCATTGCTATGTCTTGTAATTCAGGTGGCGTATTTTTAAAATTATCTTCCATTACAACCAACGAAATCAAAAATTAGAATGAACGAATGAATTTACTATAATGAACATGAAAATCGCGAGAAAGAAATCAACACGTAATTTGAAATAAACTGACGGTCTGTTTATCAGTGCACAGTGCAGCCACTTCAAAGAAGTCTCACCAGGGAATAATGACTACTTTATTCCCACTTTAGATTACTTTATTTCCTCTGCAAAACTCGCCAATAATGGTTTACTTTTGCCATTAAAAACAGTATCATAATGTATAGTTTATGTACGTGAATTGAATAAATACTTTTTTTTCTGAAAAATTTTTTCATCAAGGGTAAGGGTGCCATATTTCGACCACTTTTTTTCAAACTTCCACCAATCAAAGACTTATGGAGGTAAAAACGTCAGAAATGGCTTAAAAAATACATTGATCCTTCCTCCACCACCCCCTAAAATTCTGAGCCGATACGTTTTTTCTGAGGGAATTCAAAAATTGATTATCGAAATTTTGGGTTCCTAATTTCGACCACCAACCCCCCCCCCCCCCCCTCCCACTTTGAGATGAGGGGTCGGTTTTACATTTTTCTTATTCTACTGAGTAATAGGATGTAAAAAAAACCGCTCCTAAAAGTCGATTAACCCGATTATTGATAATTATTTGAGGTAATGGAAAATTTTCAAAATTGATTTTTTTCTGAAGGCCCTAGCTCCTCCCCATGACATCTTGAGAGAAAATGGTAAATGACAAAATTGTTCGTTTTTCAATGCTCTACAACTTTTGTTTCAACTATTTTTTCATTGGTACGTAATTTCGAAAGTTATCGACGAAAAAACAAAATTTGAACCCCTTTACTCCCCAAAAGGAGAACTAAATTATGCACCAATTTTAGGGAAGTTCAGGAATCTTTAAATACATACCCTACTACGAAACTTCCCGTTTCTGCTAATTTTTTGGGGGTCAAACCCTAAAATGACTGTACTACTATGCTATTTCGTTTTTTTTTTAATTTTCTCGGTTAGTTTTGCCTGTAGGGTAGTCATTTTGGTCTCAAATTGTTTATCTGTGATTCTGTGAAAACGGAGCATGAAAATTTTTTTCCCCGGTAGATTGCGTCTGTAGCGGCCGAAATCGGCCGGTGGTCGAAAGTAGGGAGCGGTCGAGATTAGGGCATTTTACCCTTAATAAATCTTTACTTGAAGCTACGAGTTTAAAAATATGCTTCAAATAACTGAAAAAAATCAATTTTTTTTATAATAATACATTTATAATTAATAACTTCCGTCTAAAATAAGTTTTTACTGAAAAAAATCGTAATATTCTGCATCTAAAAATTACGAGTTCTAAAAAATAAACTAGTATTTTTTAAAATTTTATGCAAGAGCGGAAGGCCGTTTGAATGAAAAAAGTGACTTTAGAGTGAAAAAACGGACTAATAGTGACTTTTGGCCAAAAAAGGGACTTTTAGTGACCAAACCCTGAAAATAGGGGACGAGTCACTAAAAAAGGTGACTCTGTGGCATGCCTGTGTGCTGCAATTCAAACTGGTTCTCAATGATTTTCGTTAATTTTCACAGCTTTATAATTGATAGAGTACCTACATATGTACCTATTCTCATTAGAAATTTTACCACAAATTCGAAAAAGCTGGTTTGAGAACCATATCAGCCACCAATTGCACTAAAAGAACCTCAAACCTCAAAATTTGGAAATTTTAATTTCTTTACAAATTATTGGGGCTGAGTACTTTTTGGGTCATCTAAGGATAAGATACCGTTTTCCCCCCAATTCTCTTAGATTCTCCACAAAATTTTCAAGTTGAATCAAAATCAATAACTGAAATTGAAATTTCCCAAAATTTTGATGTTTAAAACCCTGTTTAAAGACTTTTGGAAGCATGATACCGTTCTCAAACTCACTTTTCCAAATTTCTAGTAAAATTTTCTAGCAGTACTTGAAATACAAAAAAAATTGGAAAAAATTTTGGAGGTTTTTTGAACTATTTTTGAGGCACTTGGAGACGAGATCCTACCTTCGAACTAGTTCTTGAAACCATGCCACACTAGATACATTTCAATGAAAAAATTATCAAGCAAAAATTCTGGTCTAGATATTGTTCAGAACATTTTTCAAAAATTCACGAGAGGTACAAAATCTATTTGAATTTTCAGGTCTTTATTTTTAGTCTCATATCCTTACTAAAATAATCTCACGTAATGAGGTAATCCTCATATGTGACAAGAACAGTATCACATGAAAAGAGAACTTCCGACACGATAAATTTTTTTTGATCATATTCAATTACATTCAAAGTGTTTATGATGAAGGAATTCTCGTACCGCTGTTTTCTTAATGCGGGGATTCCATCATAATTATATCATTTAGAAGATGATCTACTTTCTTCATTTCACCAACATTTTAACGCAAAGGTAAAAACTCATGAATTCAAAAACCCCACAAAAACACGTTTTCCAAGGAAAAATTTTCTTCGACCTATTATAATTCTAGATAAAAAATGAAAAAAGAAAAACATTATTTCTTTCCATTCAAATGACCATAATATGCATCAATGCATCCTTATAATTTCGCCAAAAAAATGGTTTACATCAACTTTTTTCTCTGACCAACCTTGAGATACTTTCCTTCTAACGTTTTTTCATCTTTTAATGCTTATTGATTTTTTTTTGCTTCTTACAAAAAGAAACCACAAATCCTGCGATCTTGGACTAATGTTTCGAGTTTTCATTCATTTTCTCAAAAAAACAAAATTTCAACGTTACTTCCAGAAAAAAATGTATTTTTTTCAAAAAACCTAAAATTCATAATTATGCACTATGAAAAAAAATACTCACCTATCAAATTTTGAAATCTCAAAAAATTAATTTTTTAAGCAATTTGACAATATTTACATCCTTCTGCCACAATTTCCTTCCTCTACTCCCTCTACTACCCGGAACCACCTATTCAATCGACTACACAGTACATACTCCGATAAACATCGAATATTCGCCAAATACGAGTAACTAGGTCGAGCGACCAGTAAACTACAGAGAGCACATAACAAAGCATCGAGAAAAAAAAGTGAAATTACGTTTTGACCATAACATCGACGATTTCATATCTTTTTACCTCGTATTTACAAAAAAAAAGTAAATAAAAATAAGATTTAAAAAAAACCAACCGTACACAAACAACAAACCGCGTCGCGTAATAAAAACGGCGTGAAGGATGTTATTCGTGGCGTTCATATCTGGCCGAGTAAAAGTGAAAACAATAAATAAATTATGAACCCTTTTGTCTCGAATCACGAACATTAACCAACCATATCCAATTACCTCAAACGCGTTAAGAATCGAACGCATCGCGTAAGTGTAATATGCATCATACTCTGCTCTCCACCGCATCCTTATGTACTTTTCTTCTTCATTTTTCAACCATTTCAGATGCTGAGTCTTCTCTTATGGTATAGTTACACCTACTCGTCGTAATACCTCAAATGAGAATCATCATACATCACACGAGACCGCTACAACGACTGCGGTAACCAAGTCGTATACTCTCTTTGATATCAATTCGCCGACCAACAGAAATCCGTGAAGATGGAACGTGATATCTTCCACATATGCCAGCCTGAGCACAACCTACACTTGAAATTCACTTTTCTTTCATGCATCCGATTCCGATTCGGCACCAGACACATGAAATAAATTTCCGATCAACGTTCCATATCCATTATCATGATGATGCGTAACCGTTTCGTCTGGGCCTGCATCATCGTCGCCACTTCCATAATCACGACAATTACGAAATATCACACTACATCACAATTTACTCAACCATGAGCTATTTGAGAGTTGAACAAGCGTATCTCATCATATCGATAGCTGGGGGTTTTTTCTCTCTTCCTTCGTTCAATTTTCGTGCTACCACATACGTAATGGTTGCATGTTGCAGTAATGTACGACAGAGATCATCTTGACACATGAATTAGTAAAAATGTACCAACTCGAAGTTATCCACAGCGACATGGCACATGGCCTAAAGCCACTTCTTCTCCCTCGATAGAAAAATCCTACCAACCGTATCCATCACTCATCGAAAATCCGTACATGTATCTTGCCATCGCCAGACCACCTCGATTTCTCCCTATAAAATCGTCTAGGTACATTACTTAAACGTAACACGTTAAGTAAGACCGTGAAAGAGATTTCAACACCTAACCGTTATATATTTATGCAGAAGACATGATCGAGTTGAACCCTTCTTTTCGTACATAGAATGGTACAAAAATGGCTCATCTCTCTGTGCCTGTTACCTTTCAAGCACAATACAAAGTCTGATGGTCCTCTTTTTTTTTTTCCAATTGAACGAACCTATCTTAACCGTACTCATTCTGAAGACACCCGAATACATAAAATATGTGGCGTTCCGCTCGGGTTCCGCTAGCATAGGACCCATTTGGTCAGTACCAGATTTCGGAGAAAACGCAGCTTTAGTCAAAAATGGTAAAATTTAGCAATTTTTTCCGGATTTTTATTCCTTGGACTGTCTACTATCATGTGAAAAAGATGTGCAGCCAAGAACTAACATTCTCTGTGAAAAGGGCCCATTTTGTCAATTTCACGTTTTTTACCTTATTTTCATGAAATTTCCTCGTTTTCAGAACACGAATGAATTTTATTTAGAATTTAAAAAAATGAAAATTTGGATAATGAAACTTGAATAGTCGAAATTCAAATCAGTTTACTGTTTTTTTCAAAGCTTGAATGAATTTTATCCAGAATCTAAAAAAGTGTTTATTTTTCGACTACCTTGGTGTAAAACACCATAAATGATTGGCTGGAAGCAGAGTTGACGCGAGTCCTTGAAAATTGAGACTCCGAGTCAAAAGGCGCGAGTCCTTAGAAATTGCGGCTCCGAGTCGACACCTGCGAGTCTTTCACAAAAAGACTCGAAAAAAGACTCGGAGTTTTCAGTCTCATTTCGAGTCTTTTTTTTCGAGTCTTTTTTTCTGCTATCAATATCTGTAATTCTGTATTGAGAATTGAGATCGACTATATTCGATTCTGAAAATTTTCTATCTGTAAATTTTTTTTTATTTTGAATTTTCTCTTTCAATAAAAACAAGTATTAACCAAATTATATGAAAATTTTTTAATATGGCGAAAATTTTCTGTCTTGACTGCGAATATGATTTAGTCAGTAGGTCAATTCTCTCGTTTTTATTGAATGTATTTTTTTTTTTTACTTTCACAATTAATTACTGATACAATCATTTAAAAAAAAACTGAGACTCGCAATAGACTCGCAAAAGAGACTCGCTCGCAGAGTTTGAGTCGTTCAAAAAAGAGACTCAGAGTCTTCGAGGGGCGAGTCTCTAATAAAAAAGACTCGGAGTCTCATTCCGAGTCTTCGAGTCCTTTGCGAGTCCTTTTTCAGAGCAGACTCGCGACAACCCTGGCTGGAAGTGATTTCAGGTCCTACAAATCAAAAAGGAACTGAAACTCTGTACAGGCTAATAAGAGGAAGGGGGAGAATCGCCAAAACGGTAAAACGGTTAGAAATTACATGAAGAATAATAGTTCGAAGTTTTGTGATACAGAATTCATATGCATAGAAGATATTGCAATATTTTAATTCAAAAAACTTTTAAGTCATTTTTCTCGAAATTTTTAATTTTGAACTTTCAAAATTTCTGAACTTTAAAATGGATTTTCTCGGCGAGATATGCATCTTTTGAGCTCGGATCACTTTTATTCGATTACCGAGAGTCTATATTACTGTTCCATGCCAATTACCACTCAATTTCGACAATTTATGAGCCCTTTGCTAGCGGAACGCCACATATTATACGTCATAAGATTTTTCAGAATATTTTCCAAGTACGCAAAAACGACTGTTTTTCGTACAGAACTTTTTATCTATACCTATCCTACGTAATATATCAAATATTACGCATGTTTTAATTAAATCGAGCATATCAATTACAAATATGGGATTTTCTGGTACTTCGTAGTACAGCCATAAAAATTCATCGTTAGTAATTAGTAAAAAAATAATCGATATCACAGGCACGTGAACTGATAAGGGATCACACGAGTCTCGAATACGAGCACGATACTGATAAGACGACAACGCCGCCTGCGACTCAACAACTCCTTTATTCTATGGTACACATACGAGTATGTAGATGTACTCTCTCAATTATAAATCAGTGAAAATTATCGAAAATCACTGAGAAACAGTCAGAATTGCAGCACAGGAGAAAATCAGTAAAACATTTTTTACTGAAAATAAAAGTGAAAAAAATCACTGAAAATTCACTGAAAAGTCAGTGAAATTTATGAAACTTGTTGAAAAATCAGTAAAAATTGTTGAAAAATCAGCGAAAATTCGCTTAAAATCAGTGAATTTTGCTAATTTTTCTAGTGCTGCAATTCTGACTATTTATCAGTGACTTTTCACTGATTTAGAATGAGAAAGTACGATGGAAAATTACGTAGGTTCGTGTGTTAATTAATACGATAATTTTATTGTTGTACCAAGTTTTCAATAAACTTCTCGTAACAATCGATAAAAATAAATTGTTTGACTTATCACAAACAGGTATCAGATTCAGATTCAAATTCAGATTACGGTTATAAGTCGGTACGAGCTACGAGCTTGAAGCTCGTAAATAACGTATATGCGGGATCTTTGACTCATCGTACGACCGTTTTTACATGCATCTTTATGATGAGGTTTTCCGGAGGATCTGGCGAAAGAGTGCCCAGAATAAGTAGTCAGCAAACGCCAATATTTATGCTCCAGGGAGGGGCGAAACTGACGAGTTGAACTCAGTACAATTCAAAAATAGATTAATTTAATTTTCTGAAATTTTTTTCTAAGTTCTCTAATTTCCTTAATTTATTGAAAAAAATTCCAAGTTGAAATTTTCTCTATTTTTTTTTAAAGCTGAAATTTGTTCAAAATTACCCAGAGGTACATGATAAGAATTTCCCCTACCTCCTCAAGGGGTCTACCGAGGAGGCTAATAATTTCTCAAAAACCAAAAATACTGTGTAACGAATGACGAATCATTTTGTTAATGATTTCGGGACGCTGATTCCGAATTTCGACTCAGTTTTTCAAATTACAATCGAAATATTCGTCCCTCGTACCCCAAATTTGGGTCGAAATTTCAAAAAATGTCAACGATAGGTACCGTGTGATATATCGTTTGTGTGTTTTCGAGGGTGCTGAGTTCAAATTTCAAATCAAGTTTTCAGATTTGACCTCCCTTAGTCCCCGTACTCTTAAATTTAGGGGGAAATGAGTGGTTATGGGCATATGGAGGCTAATTAACATGGGCCTTTACCTAAATCCGAAGGTCTGAGGGAGCTCAAGTTTCGTGTTTTATATACTCTCTCATTTTGAATCAGAGAAATTTATCAAAAAACACTGAAAAACAGTCAGAATTGGAGCATAGAATTGAATCAGTGAAAATTTTTTCACTCAAAGTGAGTCAGTGAAAGAAAATCACAGGAAATCAGTGAAAATTCATTGAAAACTCAGTGATATTTATGAAATTTACTGAAAAATCTGTTAAATTCGTTGAATAATCAGTGAAAAATATCACTGAATAATCAGTGAATTTCACTGATTTTTCTTGTGCCGCAATTCTGGCTGTTTCAGTGACTTTTCACTGATTTGGAATGAGAGAGTACTATACTACTCGACTTTCATAAATTCTTATTTAAATGTGATACACAATTTTAGACACGAATCCTTATTCTGTAAGTAAACACCGCAAACCGCATTTCAACCGGATTTTACTACACCGGAACCGACTCGAGTGACGAATTTTTCCAGCAGATAAATGAAAACTATATACCTATTATGGCGAAAACAAAAATTTTTTTAAGAGAATAAAAAATTCTCGATCGCGCTGATTCCGTCAGATACCACAAACCACATCGTGATTCAAGACAAATTTATGGTCGAAAATTGATAACGAAAATGCCAATATACTATTTTTACACCAAACCTATAAATTCCCTTTCAACGTGGCCCATTTTTTTGAAACGTTTGGGTGACAAAAACATGGTGTCCACTATTATTTCAGAAATGATTTTCCCTGACTTTTCCAGGTTTTCCAGACCAATTTTTCGAATTTTTCCAGACCTTATAAATATGATATTCGTAAACCAGGGAAGGGGGGGGGGTAATTTTTTCGCGTGATGTACTTACATCCCGAAATTTTGTATAAAAATGATATAAAATGCATAGGGTCTTACGATTTTTTTTTTCAAAATAACTAGATACTTTTTACGAGATCTTTAGATGCCCCTCTTCGGATCAAAAAAAATATTCAAATTCAATTCTGAAAATTTTCCCACCCATCCAACTCCCCCTCGCCACAAAAATTTGAAAATTTGAATTTATTACCTACAGAAAAAATTTAAATAAAAAGGAAAAACCAAGTATTCCCACGCAAAATTAAGTTTTGAAACATGAAAAAAATTATGCCAGGGTGTTTACCAAATTGAGCGAATAAAAATTCGGATTTTTCCGGGCTAAAAATTCAAAATTTTCTTCACATTTGATTCCCCCCTTCCCCTCCAAAATGAAAAACACTTGTCTCAAAATTTATAAATTCACGCAATCCCTTGCAATTTTTTAGTTTGTACCAATAAATGAAAAAGTGAATGAGAAGGTAAAATATAAATCATTTTATGAAAATATATAAATGTGTTGAGCCCGGGCGAAGCGAGGGCGAAAATTTTTGTGAAAAAAAATCTTCAAAAGATGAAAATTCACCACTTTTCCCTCATTCATGTTTTCTAAAACATGGCCAATAATTTCGATTTTTGTTCCATTCCCTCCCTTTTTTTTCAACATCGTGGTTAAGGGCATCATGACGTTTCTTTTTCATTACAGCTCATTAAAAAGTAAGTTTCCAAGAAACTTAAGATTAAAAATAAATTCTGTAGAAAGAAAAAGTGTAAATTACCCCGAGCGTAGCGAGGGAAATTTTTTTGGATAATTCATAATTCAATGGACAAAGACATGTATTTTAAATATGTATCAATTTTATTGTACATTACGACCGACAAAAAATGATGAATAAGACAATAACTGGATAAAAGATGTAATAATTTGGCCCGAGCGGAGCGAGGGCGAAATTTTTTGAAAAATGTATAATAAAATAAGCAAAAAAACATTTTTCTAAATGATTTACATTTTTTGGGATTTTCGAAAAATTCCAGAGAAAATTCCAAAATTCCCTGACTTTTCCCTGACTTTTCCAGACCACCAAAATTCCCTGACTTTTCCCGGTTTTCCCGGGTTTCCAGAGAATGGACACCATGAAAAATTATGCATACAATGTTTGAAAAAATTACCCGCAGAATTTTTTCGTATATGTAACTCAAATACATGATTCAATAACCGGACGAATTTGAGTCCACACAACATTCAGTTCTATTTAAAAATCGAAAAATTGAAAAAAAAGGTAAATCGGTATCCATTTGAGTAAATTTCATCTTTTCATTGTCAGTTTTTCCAAACATCACGAAATACATTTTCATAAACTGAAAATTTTCAAAATACATCTTATGTTTAGAATTTTCAAGTTCTAAATAGGTACTCGACGTCCCCTTCCCCTTCCCCGTCTCCTCCTTTCCTTCCCTTCAAAGTAGTCAATGTTTATGAGAATTTTATTCGATTATTTTTTTAATCAAATACCAACTTTTTTACTCTCAACAGAAAATTAAGGTTAATTACTTCTGAAAGTTCCAGCCCTTTTTTCCAAAAAAATTAAGAAAATTGGCAAAAATTCAAGTCAAAAAATAACTAAAAATCGTTGAAATTATTAAAAATTCAAAATAAATTCTTCAATAAAATTCGCAGATTTTTAAAAATTTAGTAAAAAAAAAATCACTGTAAAAACAACGACACTCATTGAAATTCCAGAATTTTATTAATTTTTCAGTTTAGTCTGCTGATATTTTAGTAATTTTCATCGATAATTTCAACAGTTTTTTCAGTAATTTCCCAATAAAGTTCTTTCCAGTGAATGATTTTACTGATTTCTGCCACCCATTTCATTCCAAACATTGACATTGAGGAATCATCATACCAACACTCTTTAATTTTAGGACACCCTTATCGACTAAACGCATTCAATTTATTTCATATCCAATTTCCACATCGACTAATAATAACCGTACCAAATAAAATGACACACGTAACATCAAACCTACGACTCACGATGAGGGTAGCCACGCGTGATTTTCGCCTGCGCTCCTCCAAATGAAAATAATCAACGAATTTTTCATTTATATCATACAATCTGAGCACAGCATGGAACGTCGTGTCATATACCAGCATCACCACCCTACAAACCCATTTTACGCCTTCATCGATTCTGTAATCGAATTCGCGATCAAAAATTAACCATTTGTAGGCGTGGTTATGTAAAAATTTTCGCTCATTTCGATGTTATGCAGATACTCCAATACCGCAGACCACGTCATCGTCATAGAAAGTTCTCTCAAGTCTTCGCCGACAATTTGTAAAAATAGCAGATAACGCGTGTAAACGTCTATTGTACATTATTTTAGAGAAACACGTCTTCATTGAAACAAGAAATTACAATTCTACATATTTCATACAATACTCGAGCTCGGGTGCCTCCCATAACCGGAGATGGAGATCAGAATAAATGGCCAAATAGGAAAAAAATTTCAACTCCGCGTACCACACCATATCTATAGCTAAATAACCTCGTCTTTTTCAAGTTCATATCAACGTGCTTGATTATATTGTACACAATAAAAAATGAAGATTTTCTCCTGCCCAGGTCTTATTTGGAATAATACTAATCTGACTCCTTTATCTGGCAACACATCTCTACGTATACGTTGATGGAAAAAAAAATGTCGTTCGAATCCCTCCTCTTTTCTTCACCTCAAACCATCAACAATCTTGGTACAGGCAATCTTCAACATTATAATGTATCAACCACCTGATTTCATACACAGATACGTAACTACGGTGGGTACATGGCGCAGGTAAACCGATTTCGTTCTATGTCCTAAGAAATGACCGTGAGATGAATCAAGGACCGCCTATGATGCGGGTACAATCGCAATAACGTTGACCCTGTTCAAATACTCTCGCGAGTAGGTACAAGTATAAAAAATTAACATAGTCCGGCATAAGCATCGTATTCTGCGGATTTCGCTGGACCATAAATCGATCATCTTCCAGCGTAATGATTTTCGCGAACCCCGAAGCGTGGCAAAAAATCGTCCAATTTAGGTAAATCATCGAAATACAGGTCATCTTCGAGTACACCGCTATGAACCGAACCGGATTTGCTTTCAAATGCATTAAAAATAAACGACAACAAAGACAAGCCAACAGATAACAATTGGTTTCTCATTACACCCTGCGGTTTCACTCTAACACGTCAATAACCTTCAAGGACAAAACCAACTTCTGTAACAACTAAGTATCTCGCCTCTCCTACGCTTTCTTCGCCAATCGCACTCCTACAACTACGAATACGCGTAAATATCGCGAAAAAATACCACTATTACGACACCGTAACGCTATACACCTCGAGGAGATGAAAAACGTTTTAGAATCTATCGAGTGAATATTTTACCATAATATAAATCGTATCTGGCCATAATACGAGCTCTGTGTATCTGGCAGAGATACTTAAACGCAGCTCTATTGTATTTCATATAAATACTCCAATAGGAATTATAAAAGAAGCTCGTAAAAGGAGTAAAAATGGGTATAATATACGACAACTCATTACACGTTTTCAGTACGAGCCTAATTACCCCATTACAACATAATACTCCAGTGTTTCGTTTTTCGCATCGTCCGAGTCGCAGAATTGCAAATATAAACCTCCGCACGTTCGTGAAGCCAAACCGATAATAATACGACATCGATATTCGCACCAGCTTCGTAATATTGTGTATAAATATAGAGAAAAAATCTATCGAAAACCTTGAATAATTTCGCCACTCGAGCGGAAATCGCGAGCCGAAGGCGTGAAAAAATTATCCAGCTAGTGAATTATCGTTTAAACGTATTGGTATTTATTTGTACATATCGAAGGCATACATACAACAACGAATATTAGTACACACCGCGAACCAATGTAAGCCTTGCCTTATGCTACACACGTCAACCAGTCAATTCAATAGTCGATACATAAGCTGAAATTCCAATATACATAACATAACATTTCAATATACACGCCAACAAAAATGTATACGTTTTACGTATGTATGCCTTCGTATACGAATAGTTCGTACATATAACTCTTTGATCTTTCAAAAAAAAAAAACCATACCATACAATGTAATAGCGAGAAAGGATGTTTCATAGAAATCTGCGGGAGATAATCCGGCGAACGCGACTATAGACGAATGCATTGGCAATCAGCGGGACAAATATGTAAGTACATGCACGACCTGTTTTTTTTTGCAGTAGGTACTCTTTGGAAGAAATCTATGGCAGAAATGATACAGAAAAATTTTTATAGTTGGTAAAATACGAGCATTTGAAAGAATTTGATGAGTAATCGCGCGATCGGTGGGAAAATAGATGATTTTTGAATAAAATGTGGCACAGATTACGTAGGTAACGAATATCGCAAATTCTATGCATGAAAATTTTTTATTAATGTTGATATTGAAGAAAAAAAGTAATGACTGCGTTGGATTTCTTCGAAGGAATCCTTTAGCATTCTCACAAGGGAGGTATCCCTACTCACAGTAAAATTTTGAGCCGAACATAGGCGGAACTAAGGGCGGGCAGAGGTGGGCCGGGCCCCGTTGAGAATTTTTTTGGCTCGACCGCTTTTTTCTGGCCAATTTTGAATTTTTTTCCAAATTCCAAAAAAAATTTGGTTATTTTAGTATGGTGTGAATATTGAATATTCGCGATGTGAATATATTTGAATACTCGAATATTTACACCACACTAGGTTATTTGCGTATTGTAAATCTGCGTAACTTTAGTAATTTTAATGTATAAGTTTCAAAAAACCAAAATTATTATTACTCATTTACTAGGGTGACAATGAAACCAAAATTTTTGTTTTTAAAAATGCTCACCCACCAAAAATGTTCATTTGTATGAAAAAAAATTATTCCCAAAATTTCACTTCTCTGAATTGAGGTTAACCCGTGCCGCTCGGCACTCAAAGTCAAGGACGCGACACCCGAGCGCGTTTGATGCTACTCCACCACCGTACGAGGGATGAAGTTTTTTGCGTACGGGCTACGTTAAGAAAATGTTTTACGTCGTTATGGGAGACAGGGGAGGGGTAGGTGTTGAAATTTGACTCAATAAGGAATCGTTCTAGGTTATATAGAGTATACCCAGCCTGACCCAGCCTGTTTAGAATTTTTTTTGTAATTTTTATGACTGTTGAAAAAACTTGTAAATACTGCGATTTTTCCCCCATTGTTTTAGATGTCTTTCGCTTTAAATCAGCCCTCAAAAATTTAAAACTCCAAGTTTTTGGAAAATTTTCGCTATACCTTCTCTTTTCTTTACAATACTCAAGTGTGAAATACTTGCAGACAATAGATGAGAGCTGATTATTGTCTTAAAAACATCGAAAACAATGGAGAAAAAATCGCTATACTTACAAGTTTTTTCAACAGTCATAAAATCACAAAAAAATTTCTAAACAGGCTGGGTCAGGCTGGGCATACTCTATATAACCTAGAACGATTCCTTATTGAGTCAAATTTCAACACCTACCCCTCCCCTGTCCTCCATAACGACGTATGAACATTTTTTTAACGTAGCCCGTACGCAAAAAACTTCATCACCGCGTACAGTGGCGGGGTAGCATCGTACGCGCTCGAGCATCGCGTCCTCAACTTTGAGTGCCGGGCGGCACGGATTAACCTCAACTCAGAGAAGTGAAATTTTGGGAATAATTTTTTTCCATACAAATAAACATTTTTGGAGGGTGAGCAATTTCAAAATCAGAAAAAAAAATTACCCATGTTTTTCATTGTCACCCTATCATTTACGTTACTTCAAATTTTGTAGCCAAATGTCTACCAACTCTATTATTTAAAAAATAAATAAATGACATGTTTGAGTGAATTAATTTTTATTTTATCAAGTGTACTTGAAATTTTACATTTTGATTTTGAGGTCCCTTTTCATAACTGACCCTCTCACCCCCCCCCCCCCCCAAAGTATAAAAACCTGGCCCACGCTTGACCCTTTGTGCCCTGGCAAAAAAAAATTCTGGTTCCGCCTATGGAGCCGAAACCAAAATAAATCGAAAGTACATCATAAACGAATCTCATATCCAAAATTTCAGGTGCTAAAGTTCATTTCTCGAATTTTGGCGAATTTTTGAAATTTCAAAATTGCATCATTGCCCTGCAAAATATGAAAATTTGATCCAATCAACGAAAAAAAATGAGCGACCTCACAAATCGATTAGAAGTGGTTTCAAAACGTTTCGGAGTCTCTAGAAAATTTTGGAATTTTTTAGCGCCACGCCGGAGAAAAGCCCATAAAAATGGTCCACATGAACTTCAGCACCTAAAATCGCAAATTACTCTTATTGGTGACCTATTTGATCGATTAAAGCACAATTTCTCGAAATTCGTAAAATTTTTATATTTTTTAAGGCATAAGGTATCATTTTGAAATTTCAAAAATTCACCAAAATTCGAGAAATGGTCATCAGCACCTGAAATTTTGGATATGAGGTTCTTTTATGAATATTTTTGTTTGAGTTAAAATTTTACTCTGAGTTGGGATACCTCCCTAGTTAAATAAAATTGTTTTAAAAAAAATTTGAAGTTACAGATAAATACAAATTTTTAAATGGTTATTGCTTTTTCATTCAGAATCAGAGAATAATCAATGGTCAGAGTAGAAGAACAAAACAAATTAATGAAGCTCCTTAAAAAATTGGTCATACTGATTTTTAGTAAATTGACCAATTTTGAAAGAATTTTCTCTGCTTTTCAGTGCATTTCATTGATTTTTTCTGTAAATTTCATCATTTTTTAGCAAATTTGGTGATTTTTAGTTAATTGTGATGATTATAAATTTTAGTGAATTCTACTGATTTTTCACCAAATTTCGCTGATATTTAGCAAATTTTTTATGAATTTACTAAATTTCAGTAATTGATGTCTAATGTCAGAATATTGTGCCAATTTTCAATATATTTTTGCTTATTTTTAGTAACTTTTAGCGGTTTTCAGCGAGTTTGCCCGAGTTTTAGTAAAATTACAAACTTTTGGCAAATTTCAGCCAAAATCCCTCGTGGATTTCTTTGATTTGCAGTGAATTTACTAATTTTTAGTCAATGTATGTACTTCAGTTTGATTTCAGTGAATTTTTATGATTTGAAGTGAAATCATTTTCTAGTGAAATTAAGGTTACTCATTTTTAATCCATTTTATTTGTGCGATATAAGAATCTCTAATTTCCGGTGAATTTTCGAATTATTTTTAGTGAATTTATTAATTTACAGCGAGTTTTACTAATACTTAGTGAATTTCAGCAATAATCAAAGCAATTTAGTGATATGCAGTGAATTTCAGTAATATTGAGTGAATCCAAGTGCTATTCAGTAAATTCCAGTGAGATTTAGTAAATTTCAGTGATATTCAGTAAATTCTGCTGATATGAAGTAAAATTACTAATTTTCATTGATTTGTGCTAATTTCAAGTGAAATGAGTTTTACTCATGTCCTACACGTTCATAATTTTTAGAAAATTCCCTTGATTTCAGTGAATTTCACTGATCTGTGGTGAAATTACTATTTTTAGTGAATTTCATTTGTGTCCTGTAATATTAATTTATTGCGAATTTGTGAATTTTTAAAAAATTAATTAAATTTCAGTGAATTCTAAGTACCTAATCTGATTTGAACTAAAATCAAAATTTTTCAGCGAATTTTATTCATGTCCTCTAAATATTCAATTTCTATTGAATTTGCGATTTTTACGATTCATTATACTCAGTTTCTGTGAATTGTGCCGATTTTAAACGAAATGTTTATGATTTCGACAAACAAATTTTATTTCTGTCTTGTATTGTATTACCTATTGTCTAATTTTTAGTTAATAAATTTGCGCATTTTCATTGATTTTTACCTATTTGGTTTCAGTGAATTTACTAATTTCAGGTGAATTTATTGATATTTCAGAAAATTTACTCAATTTCACTGATTCGGCGGTTTCTCGGATTTTTAGAAAAAATTGCTAATTTTCAGATAGTTTTTCCAATTTTTAGTAACTTTTGTAGATTTGTAGCGAACTATTCTAATTTTTAGTGAATTTCACTGAAATTTCAGCACATCAACTAGGTAATTTGTAGCGAAATTATCGATTTTCAGTGATTCCAAACCTACATGTTTGTTTTCTTTAATTTTCAGTGAATTACCCAATTTTCAGCAAATTACACCGATATTCCGAACAGAATTTGGAGATTTTTATTAAATTGCAACTAATTTTCTACTTCTCAGCTGTGCTGTGAATCTGGTAGTGAATAAACGATTTTCGCTACATCATAAATGAGAAAATACTTATTATAAGACTAAAACATTAGAATTTTAAATATTTTTCAAGTACTGGTAGTTTTTAAATTGTGCATAATTGGGAGAAGGGGTTGGGGATGAAAAAAAAACAATCATTTTTTTTCAAAAACAACCCTTTTTTAGACTCTGGAATCTTAGGGACCCTTGTTTAGTTTTATTTCCAATAGTCAGGGGAGCTAAGAAAAAAAAAAAAAACAAACAAAAAATTGCATCTGAAAGCAATGGAAAAGAATCATGTCATGTTCATCAATTCAGTAGGGATAGTTAAAAAATCCTTTTTAAAAAATTCAAAGTTTTATACAAACAATAAAAATTCTCGATTTTAGGGATATCGCTATGAAGTTGACAACTTTGCCAGGAATTCAATGACTCGCCATTCCTCTCCCCTCCTTCCAGAATCCCTGATTAGATACATCATCGCATTTTTTCAAAGTTTGACAAAATTTCCACAAGAAAAATCTTTACATTTTTCCCCCCATTATTGGTAATTTATTAAAACATAAAAAAATACATTTTTTTCAATACCTATTCTCGTCTTTACTCCTTCTTCTCTCTTTTTCAAAGCATTAGCAAAGCAGGCGTGATTATAATTATTTTCCCATAAATCTCAAAATTTAATCATAAGGTCACGGACCCAACCTTCCGGTAATTTGTCCATCGAGGGTCATTTTCGTTCATTTTCTTCTGGACCATTAAAAAAGAAAAACACTCGGTTGTAATTTATTATTTTTTAACGACTCTACTCGCGAATTTTTCATAAATCGATTTCGCACCAGTAATTACTCGCAAATTAGACAATTTTTTTCTCAAAACCGAGCCATAAAATTTATATTCGAAAGAAGTTCCATCAAAACAAAATGCATGAAAACAGTAGGTACTTAGGAGTGGTTTCACTTTTTCGTGACATTAAAAAAGTGAGAAAGAGCGGTGCTTTCAAAAGAATTCATCGTTCATATGGAAATTTTAGATCATTGCGAAGGTCGTTAGGGTTTTTTTCTTTCGGTTAATTACTACTTTACCTAAATTAGATGCACGTCTACGTACGATTGTCTGCGTACATTTAGTATGGTACATATTTACCGAAAGTTTAATTCGGCCCAGTAGTGAAATTTACGTAGGATGAGAAAATTCTCAAGTGGGTACGAAGTATGCGAGAATACCACACATTACATTAGCTCTTATGTTTATATGTACACAGAAGGATGGTCAAAGAGGCGGGGGAATCTGTATCGCGAATACGACGATTACATAAACGTCGGAATCAATTAAAGAATCGTACCTGCGATGGAATAAGGTTAATGAAGCGCTCGTGTATTCCGTTCTCGCGCTTCACGATGCGTTGCGTCGGTCGCCGCTCGAGACAGCGTGTGTTTCGCCAATGATAGAAAAAAAGAATCGTAGATAAAATTTTTATCGAATTACCCTTCGTTCGATGTACGCAGCATCGAAGGCGTATTAGAGACTACGAAGATGATTACGTAAGCAGAAGTCGAAGAACGCATCGAATATTTTTTTCTTGCTGCAATTTAATCGCTGCAGCGCCGAAATGATTATTGGGTATTGTATTGTGTTCGACTAGGCCACCGCCATGCCGTCACCGTGTACTTAGAGACGAGGTGTATTATACAAACGATGGCGGAATGATTACGAAATTTCGTACAAATTATCGATATTTACGTAGTAGGTACCATAAGTTATTTCGGCGTGTCGAAATCGATGTCAATAATTGAGTTACCGTGCTACGTTAAGTTACGTTACGTTCCCGCGTGAAATCGTACACTTATTCGCCGAGTCGCTCTACTGCGGCTGGTTCGCATTGCATGCGTATTTCATCTACCTATACCTACGTATTTTGGTTAAATACGCCAGAAAGATGTCCGAGTAATGCGAATTTTGACCGGTCCAATTTACTCGGCGTTTTTTTTCGCTTTTTTGCGGTTAATGAGATAGAAATTATAACGACGATAGTTGAGAGGTCTTAATGTACGAGGTAATCGTGGACCCGAACGTTGCTGGCTGGAAAAATGAACAGCTGGTTTTTATGAACTTTGCGAGGCGACGACCGACGAGAATAGCGAGATTTTTTACGAGCATTTACGATCACGTCTCGAGTGATGAACTTGAGCATTACGATGACCCGACGCAGTACGAAATGACTCAAGTGAAGTGTGTAATTTCGGCTTATACGGGCGAAATGTCTGGGTCTGCGGTTGAGTATTTTTGATGACTTTGATAACCTATTTTTTGCATTGTAATCGGCGAGATGATGCTGGCTGCCGAGGCAAGAATTTTGTTTCATTTTGTATTGAAGTAAACCTGTAGCCTGGAATGAAATGAAATATTTTTCGATTTTGCCAACTTTTTATCTTTATGTTATACATTCTCATTTGTAAATCAGTAAAAAGTAAAAATAAATGAAAATCACTAAAATACAGTAAAAATTGCAGCACAGAGAGAAATCGATGAAAAAAAATTTCATTGGATGGAAATTGAAAGGAAAAATCTGCTGGAAAGTCCGCGAAAAATTACAGAAACATCTATGTGTAAATTACTCAAATTCTCGGAAAAATCAACCAACCAGCTGGAATCTTATTGAGAAATTGGTAAAACTACTGAAATTGACTAAAAAATCAGTGAAACAACTTAATTAACTGAAAAATCAGGAAAATTACTAGCATAACTGGAAAATTAGTGAAATTAATGGAAAATCAAGTAAACTACTCTCTCAATTATAAATCAGTGAAAATTACCGAAAATCACTGAGAAACAGTCAGAATTGCAGCACAGGAAAAATCCGTGAAATTCACTGATTTTCAGTGATTTTTCAGTGAATTACAAAAATATTATTGAGCTTTCAGTGAATTTTCACTGCCTTCCAAAGATTTCCTTTCACTGACTTGCCTTCAGTGAAAAAATGTTCACTGATTTATTACTATGCTGCAATTCTGACTGTTTTTCAGTGATTTTTGATAAACTTCACTGATTCAGAAATGAGAGACTAACATTGGCTGGAAAATCAGTAAAATCTGTAAACTTGACTGAAAAAATGGGTAAAATACCAAAATTTACTGGATAATTAGTAAAATTCACTGAAACATTAATAAGACTACTGAAATCTGAGTAAAATTGCTAAAATTTACTGGAAAATCAGTGAAATACCTAAATAAACTTTATTGGGAATTCAGTAAAAACGGCAAAATTAACTGGAAAATCAGTGAAATCAGCAAATTTTAGTGAATAATCAGTGAAATCAACTAACTTTCCAAATATTTCTTGAAAAATCAGTAAAATTATTCAAATTTACTGAAAAATCAGTAAAATTGCTAAAATTTACTAGAAAATCAGTAAAATTACTAAAATTTACTAGAAAACCTGGTAATAGTGGCGTCGGAAAGTGGGCTACAAAGGGTACATTGTACCCCCCCCCCCACGGGGATACAAAGTATGATTTGTAATTCCCCTCCCCATCACATCAGATAGACTTTTTTAATGCATTAAAACATGGGAAAAAATGTTTTTTTGGGAATTGAAAACTAAATTTTTTCAACGCTTTGTTCGGGCATAGGCATAAATAAAATCACAATTATAATATGAATTATTTGAAGCAACATAGCGAAAAAATGATACTTTTTGCCCCTTCCCCCGAAAATTCTTCTGGTATTCTAAGTCTTGGTATTCATTTTGTACCCTCCCAAAAAAAGGCTTCCGACGCCACTGCCTGGTAAAAGTAATAAAATTTACTGGAAAATTAGTGACATCACTGGAATTTACTGAAAAATCGAAGACATCACTAAAATTAACTGAAAAAATCAGAGAAATTCGTCAGAAAATCAGGGAAAATCCACTAGAAATTTCAAATTTGTTGATTTTTCCTGTGCTGCGATTCTGATAGTTCATCGATGATTTCTTTACTGATTCAGAAAATGAGAGTAGAGTATTCCTTTATTCTGAATGAGTGAAAAATCATTGCCACACAGAAAAAAATCAGCAAATTAAAAGTAATTTTCATCAGATTTTCATTGATTTTTCAGCGATGAGTAAATTTCAATGATTTCACATTCAGATTAATATTTTTCAGTGATTTTCTTCCAGCAACTTTTTTTTTATTGATTTCGCTTCAAGCCACCATTGCAGTTCTAACTTCAGTGATTTTTTTTACTGATTTAGAACGCAAAAGTGCAATTTAAGGTTCAAAATGCAATCTTTTCAAACTATTTTTAGGCCTTTTGGATCCCTAAAAGCGAAGATTAGAGTTCTCAAAAAGAAATCATTTTCGAAAAAAATTGAAAAACACAAAAAACTGCGTTTTTTTCAAAAGGAGGTGCACTTTGAGCACCCCCTGCTCCCCTCCCCTTGAACCTGGGGGGCTCAATTTTTTTGGGGTAATCTCCCACTTAAAGTAAACCACCCCCACCAAATTTGGTCGAAATCCAAGATATATTTATTCAGCTTTTCACCCTTATTCCTGGCATCTCGAAAAAATGTAATTTTTGCGAAAACATTTCAAGATGTGAAAAAGTTTCTTGATTGTTTATTAAAAAATGTCAAAAGTGTAGCATTTTATGCGAAGAGCGAAGCGAAAAAAAATTGAGGGAGAGGTAACAACTGATCACCCCAATCCATAATTTTGAAAAATTAGACAAACTTTCAGAGGAATGGACGAAATGTAGAAATTTTTTAGTAAAATTCAAATTAAAAATTTGGCAACTGATATGAGAAAAATTATTCGAACACGTAAAAAAATCCCAAGATTGGTAATGGTATCATTCAACATTTTTTGTAATCCCCCCCTGCCCAAAATTATCTCTGATCATAAATTTTGTAACTTCTAATAGAATTGAATGATTTTGAAATATTTTTCGAAATTTCCAACATTTATTGAAACGTCACATTGTGATTTAGTATTTTCCACATTTCATCACCTGTCAACATTTCACCAACTTCAATTACTTCAGCTCGATCCGACTCTCTCAATGGACCCAAGAAAAATCACTTCACCGTCACCCAAATCGGTCAGTAATTCGACCATAACAAAACCTATCTGGACATCGGTCCACCACACACATTCGATCGTTTCCAAGCCCGCATTCGTTTTGATTCATCCGAGTCGTAAATCACCTGCACGACGCACCCGAAACACCAAGTACGACGCGACGTTTTTCAAAAGACGCGTGATGGTATTCGAAGAATGAAGTACGCCGGACGGGCGATCCGGGTAAAAAGCGTAAAATCATTTGATGGGCAGGGCGGATAAAATGTAATAAAAAAGAAAATCGAGCGAAGAATATCACTAGTTATATTTTTCGTTTTGTTTACCTGGGCACGAGGTATGGTGTTTTTTACTTTCGACGTTGTTGGACGTATTATCGGCCGCGCCGCACGGTTCCGTATCGCTGCCTCGTCTCTTCGAATGTAATATATTGCCGGTACGTCGTTTACGAGATCCGTACGTATGCACAGGAACTATTAATTTTGGTCTAGGAATCAAGAATCCATTATCCGTCAATGGAACTCTGCTCGAGTTGATCTCGACAGCCACCACGGAAGCGGCGTTCGAAGGCACGTCCGTCGTTGGACTATAATCCGAAGACGCTGCTCTAACGTAGGGTAACGCGGCCGTCGTCATAGTCTTATCGATCATAGTCGGCGTACGGTATAACTTGCGATGATTTTTATACGGATAGTGATTCGTAGTCAGATATCCGTTTTGGATGGCCGCAGCAGCAGTACCACCGTTGACAATACTCGCCGTTGTCGACACTGTTTCCGGTATTACCCAAGATGTGGCTTCGGTAACTGGAAAACTTTGCATTGGTACGGATGGATTAACGTACTCGATCGAACATCCGGCCACTGTTTCGCTGGCAGATTGATAAGGTACCGAATTCTGCTGCTGGAGTTGACTATGTTGCGGTTGACTATCCTGGAAATCTGTCGGCGTCTGTTGTTGTAGATGATGGTATCTTTGTTGCTGCTGGGCTGGAGGTGGAGGCGGCGGAGGCGGCTGTTGCTGTCTGGGATACCGAACGACTCCGTTAGGTTTTTCTTCCACCAAAGGGACAACTGCCGGACTATTGCCATTGCCGTTGGTAACCGGAGGTGCGTAGTTTATCACTAGATTTCCAATCGCCGCCGCATCTCCGTTCGGGTAATTATTGTAGTAATTGAAGGAATGACTAGATATCGGTTCGTTGCTGCCATTGTACTGGTGGTGGTCGCTGCTCAGGGTGGTAGAATCGGTATAAACGCTCATATTATCCGCGGCGTACCCATTTGATCGAATCTTATTGCCATTATTGACATGATGGTTCTGGACCGGAATCGCAGCCGATTCGTAATCTTCGCCAATGATAGGTCCACCGGCGCCGTTCATCGTATAATGGACACTTTTGGGAGTCGGAACGCCGCCATAAGCGTAGGTGCCATTTTGAGGTCCCCAAAGCTGCAGACATTCTTGCCAGCTCGACTCGTAATTCATGGTGACTTCTTTTTCGACACCGTCTTGATTTTGTACCAGCGCTATTTTACCAGGGTATGGCCTGATCTTCATCATTTATCATAATTCATCGGCTCTCGTTCTTTATCAGCTCCGTTGTCGATGGTACCTCCGTACACGAGGTAAATATAGATTACCTACGTACGCATAAGTCGATGAAAGTTACCACCAGGTTCGTACTAGTACATATAGGTACGTGTGAAAGGTGCGTCGATAGGTACACAGCAATAAGTCACGATCACTCTCTATACGACAAACCTTTCCTCGTTACTTCTGCAAATAAACAAAAATCCACTCGTTATATCCCGAACCCTGTTTCATATGCGGTGACAATGCCAACAACACGAACGTCGAACTTGGCGTCGATGTTGTCGTGTCGCGCATCACCAGACCTCTCTCTGTTTATGTACACAGAGAGACGTTTTGCAATCTAATTGTATGCGAGAGAAAATCGACGAACTGTTTCCAAAAAGAAAAAAAAGCCGTGTACTACACGGCATCGTACTGTACCGTACCAAGACCAACCAAGTTCTAAACATCATTTGAACCACATCCAATACACGCCCGTGAACCGTACCGACGCGAATGTCGCGCCGGAGAGAAAACCTTCCATCGAAAGTGCCAGCAAGTCGAAGTCGCAGCGATAAATCAACCGAATCCGATTTGGGAAAAATTAAAATCCATCCAGTTGACAAAAAACTATCAACTGCCTCGAGGAAGACTACGATGACGTTCATGACAGGGTCAAAAGTGTGAAATTTCGTTTAGAAATGTAATTTCTACTCGCTCATTTTGAATCAGTGAAAAGTCACTGATAAATAGTCAGAATTGCAGCATAGGAAAAAATCAGCGAAATTCTTTAGTTTTCAGCGGATTTTCGCTGGTTTTTCAAAGAATTTCGCTGATTTTCCAGCGAAATTCAGAGATTTTACTGACCTACCAGTGAATTTTCACTGATTCGCCAGCAATTTTTTTCACTGTTTGCTTTCAGTGAATTTTTTTTACTGATTTATCACTGTGCTGCGATTCTGACTGTTTACCAGTGATTTTCGATAATTTTCACTGATTTATAAATGAGAGAGTATTTAGTAAGTATATTTTTGAGAATAATCGAAAATTGGGGGGCACAAAAGGGGCCGTGTGTTGGACAACTTTTTTTGGCTTTTTCGAAATGGAAAAGAGGGAGGGGAGGGGGAGTGGAGACTGACTTTTTTCACCTGCTAAAATTGGGGAGGGGTAAAAGGGAGCCTTTTCTGCCCTTTTGTCGCAAATAGATTATAGAATTGTGATTGGATTTTTAATGCCCTAAAAAGACATTTTTTCATGTTTTAATGCTTTGAAAATCCTATCTGATGTAAGTGTAATGTAAATTTATAAATACAACATAACTTTTTTTTGGGAGGGGGGCAAGCGGGGGCCAGAATTTTTCCGGGGGGCCTGGCACCCCCGGGACCCCCTTGACGACGCCTCTGCATTGACAATTAGCAAAAATGTTGTCAACATGTTGCTGAGTAGCCAAAAAAAAGAAAACAAAACAAACAAAGAAGATACGTCAACAAACGAATCCAGATTATGTCGCAAAAATATTGCCAACATGAAACAATCATCTGAATTGTTGCAGAAATGTTTGTTAATTTGTTGAAAAAACGCTGACGATATAATGAAATGTTATAAAAATGTTGAAAACATGCAGTAATACTGCAAATTTGTTGAGAATATGATGAAAAAAATGTTGATCAGAGGTTGTACAGTCTTTGAAAAACGGAAATATGTGACGAAATATTGTGAATATGTTGCAACATGTTGTAGACATGTTGCAAAATGTTGCAAGTACGTTGCAAAAAATGTTGCAAGCATGTTGCAAAAAAATGTTGCAAGCATGTTGCAAAAATGTTGCAAACATATTGGAAAAATGACAATATTGGCAAAAAAAAATATAGGTAAAGATATTCAGAAATATTGCAACTTGCAAATATGTTGACAAGAAATTATAAAAATATTGAACATAGGTACGTTGAGAATCAGAAGTACATACGTAGAAGTTGCAAAAATGTTGAGAATGTACGTATTGCCGATAATATGTAGTAAGTAAGATGAGAAAATGTTGCAAACAGGTTATAAAAAATTTTGCAATACGTTGACAATGAACTTACACATGTTGTAAAGATGTTATGAAGATATCAAGAATGTGTCAGAAATAAGTTATGAATTTTACTCATTTTTAGAGTTTACACACTGATTTTACAGAAAATTCACTATTTTCTCACAAATTACATCACTTTACAGTAAATTTTACCCATTTTCAGAAAATTTTACCAAATTGTAGTAAATTTTCTGCAATTTCTAGTAACATTTGCAAATTTTTAGTGAATTTTACCAACGTTTTTAGTAAGTTGAACTAATTATCAGCAATTTTCACTCAAACTTCACTACTTCGAGTGATTTTTCATCAACTTTCAGTAAATTTTACTAAATTTCTCTCATTTATAGCAAATTCAACTAATTTTTAGTAAATTTCATTTCTGTTTCAACTATTTTACCAAATTTTAGTGAATTTCACATTTTTAAAATAAATAACAAATTTTTAGTACATCACTAGTTTTTAGTAAAATTCAATCGTTTTCAGGAAATTGCGTTATTTTTTTGTAAAATTGACTTTTTTTCAATAAATTTCATTACTTTTTGGTAAATTTTACAATATTTTAGAAAAATTTACCAATTTTTAGCTATAATTTATCATCTGTTTCAGTAGATATATTTCTCTGGTTTTTAGCAAATGTTGCAGGCATCACAATGAAATTTGGAAGAAAAAAGTAACTTTGAGTAACTTTTTTTGAGCAAAAAGTGATCAAAAAGTGACCAAAAAAATTACCAAAAAGTAATCAAAAGTGGTCAAAAATTCAATTTTTTCGGGGAACAATTTTTTTACAGATGGGGGGGGGGATTTTTTTGTAGTTTTCTGCAAACATTTCAAAGATAAACCAACTGAAAAGACGTAAATAATTTCATTTATTAAATTCCTTCGTCAAAACGACAAACAAACAAAAATCAATTATTTATTTTTTTATTGGAGAATTTTGAAAAATAGCAATTTCTACGTGAAAATTTGAATTTTTCCCTGGAAGTGCGAAGAAAAGGTGACTTTTGAGGGGAAAAGTGATTGAAGTCGAAAAAGTGACAAACACCCTAAAAACGTGATCCGCTATGATGCCTGATTGTTGCGATTTAAGGTAAACCCCTCGCTACTTTTTGTGAATTCCATTTTAGTAAACTTCAAAACACTTCAATAAATTTTTTCAATTTTATTAAATTTCAGTGACATACACCAACTTTTAGAAGGTTTCATTTCCAGTGAATTTTTTCCAATTTTTCAAAGACTTCTTCACTACATAGTACTTGAACTGCAATTCTGACTTCCGTGATTTTCATTAATTCAAGAACGAGAGTCGTGGGTATTGTTAGAGAGGATAAAGAGAGATCATCCAAATGGCATCTCTTGAAGAGGACTAAAATGGTCCATCAATCAATGTTCAAAAAAACAAATTTTTGCCCTTCGATATTGTTTCCAACTCTTTTAGAAACACTAAATTGTCCAGAACCTACAACAACTTTCACAACGAAACTGCACCAAAACCAGAACTCGTAATCGTAATTTTTCTCGGTTTCGTAATCACTCAAACCTAGATACCCCTCCGCTCCAGTTTCATTAATTTTATAGCCTTCCACTAATCCATCGAGTTACCTCAGCCATAAAAATTCCACTACCAATCCGCATTTTACCGACAAAAAAGAGGTAGAAAAAAGAAGAGCTAATCTTTGATGATCCCTCTTCATCAATGAGAAAAAAAACTCCAAGCAATACCCACATACGTCGGATAATTAAACACGCCGAGTGCATTCGAGTCGACTCGGTTCGATAATATAATTACGACATGAACTATAAATACCGAACGTCTTAGTCGATGTACTCTTATAAATATATTTATAGCTCAGATTTCGAGTACTCGGAGTAGGTATGTACCAGCGTATTTGGCTAATTAACTTTTGCGAGATATGAGATAAGAAAGCCGAAACGATGCGACCGACGCGACCGTATTCGACGACCAAAAAATTTAATTATCAAGCCAAGTCGCAACTATGCCTTGAAACTGGTCGAGAGATGGTTACCTGCCTAGGTTTTAGGTACATCGAATCGTAAACCATCGTCGAATAGATGATCTAAAAAGTACATTGTCGCGTCCATCCGAAACAATCCCATTCGCCGGTACTTTGGAATCATGGTTGAGCGCTCGTTTAACTACCCATAGTACCTTAAAGAGAATCTCGATCTGCCTAAAAAATTCAACAAGCTGGCTGAAGAGAAAAACCACCTTTCACTGGCACAATCGACGCATCGTAAACGACACAGAAATCCGCCATCGTCTCCGCCACGATGATTTTCTCGTATAACAATATCTACGTACGTAGATGTCTACGATGCGATGGGCAATACAGCATCGAGCTCCGGGCTCTGGAGGCTCGTAAAACGTACAACGAACCGTTGCCGGAAACATCCGCAATATTTCCATCACCTATAGACAAGCTGGCGGAGTAATTACGCAAAACATAGCGTGCAATAACGCGATCCGATAACCATCGTAAATGCCTATACACGCTATGCCAATAGGCAACAAAGAAATTAGACCACAGAAGGACAATCGTTCTAGTTATACTCAGACAAATGATCGTCTCAGCAGTGAAAGTAGAATAACTAGAAAGAGAAAAGGTAAGTATTAAGTATACACACGCTGGGACGATGCCATGCCATTCTGTACATTACCTATACCATACTCGATAACGAGTTTTTCCCTTACGGACGGCCCGGCGCTCACCTTGCCTTAATCGAGCCAATGACAAATCTCCTATGTACATACTTCATACAAGCCCTTTTTCGACGTCTATCTCTCAGCTATACAAGTACCTACTCAATTATCATCGTCTAAACAAATTACTCATTAAATGCCTTCGCGCGCGGTGAAATTTTATATCGCGCGTTAAATCTCGTTATCTTCGAACGCAAAATAAATCCGATACGTTGATTGCTCTTGGTTTTTCTACACCTTGCTCCGTCCTCTTCTCTCTTACTCGCATCTCAACGGAGTCTTTTTTTTCGGACGCATGATCCGCAACGTTGATTATCTTCTACGCTTAATTTCACTTTCTGTTTTTCCTTTTTTTTTTTCACTCGTGTGCTTTATCACTCTTATATATACAAAGAACCTACGTATATTGTGCTTTATGCCAAATTATACAATATCATCGCGCAAATCCAATTAACCCGCGAATAATCATCGACGTTTTATCGCTCATCACGAGCGATGTATTTCGATATTCGATATAAATTGTAATAAACGTGACTAACGCGGATCTTCTATCTAAGGTAAAAAAAAAGTCTATCAGGAATATACTATCTCGTGAGGATTTTTAATACTCATATTCGCAGTTCGCACGTTCGTGAAAATTACGTGTTCTTTTTTCGATCGAATTTGCTTCAAAATATAAAGCTATTATAAAATTTCGATTTCCAACGCGAGCATAAAAATTAGGAGGGGAGGAGAGGAAGAGGGAGGATAAAAACCATTTTCCCGTTCCAGGGATCCCTTATGAATTATAATTTTTATATTATTTTTCACGCTGATCACGAGAAAAATGGTGAAAAAATGTGAGATGATCAGGATTTTTCATAATTGGATAATTTTTCGTTAAAAATTTGTTTTACAATTTTTAATGTAATTTTTGACTCTTAAAGTCGATTTTCTGGGGAAAGAAAGGGTCCTACAATAAAAATGAATAGGACATAAATTGTAGAGCGTCAAATTTCCTTCCTGTAGAGTCCAATTGGTTTTTTCTTAGAAGACTTCGTTTTTGAGATATTTTCAATTTAGAAAAAAAGTTGAACTTTGGGCTAAAATATCTCGAAAGCTAAGCCTCCTAAGAAAAAACGAATTGAACTTTACAGATATGGAATTTGACGTTCTGCAATTTATTTTCTATTCATTTTTTTCGTAGAACCTTTCATTTTCTCAGAAAATCGACTTGAAGTGTCAAAAGTTATCAAAAAAATGGAAAACCCGTTGAACGAAAAATTCAAATTGTAAAAAATCCTTGGGTGATGGAATTTTTTCACTATTTTTCTCGTGATTAGCGCGAAAAATACTATGAAAATCACCCATCAAACCTCAAACAGCATTTTCCATGCCGACCTGTGTTATTTTTGATTTTAACTGATTCACATTATTCAATTTCTTTCGAAAAGTCGAGCTTTTTTCATCCCAGAATGTTGATGGATTGAAGGGCCCACTCTAAACTTCATTTGACGAATTCGAGAGGTCTCGTGGTTTCAATAGAGCATATGGACAATGGACATCGTCAGTCTATAACTGTTATTCAGCATTCAGAAAGACGACAAAAAACTCAAAAAATTGGAAAATTTCTTTGAACGATTCATTAATAACACCTGAGTAAAGTTTCACAAAAAATAAACTACACTTCAAATTTCACCAAAATATTCGAAATTTGCCACCAAGATAAGAGTAAATAATAAAATTTTTGGAAAATTTTCTAAAAATAACAATTTTTAGAAGATTTACTCAGTTCAATGATTCGTTAAAATTTTCAAAATTTCATAAAATAGTCAACATGACTTTTTACACAATTTTTTCCATAAGGTGAAAAAAAGTATCTAATAAAATTTCATTATGAAAAAGCAGGACTTTAAAATATTTCAGGATTTTTTAGAGGGGGGGGGATGTTCTTTCTGCACAATTTTTTCCATCAGGGGAAAAAACAAGATACCTAACAAAATTTCATACTGAAAAAGCAGGGCATTTCTCAAACATTTCATCGTTTTAGGAGGGAGGGGGGGATTTCCTCTATTCACAATTTTTTCATCAGGTGAAAAAACAAAAGCTATCAAACAAAATTTTATACTGAAAAAGCAGAACATTTTTCAAACATTTCATTTTTTTGGGGGGGGGGGAGGGAACAGAAAATGATTTTTGTACAATTTTTTCATCAGAAGAAAATTGGTTTTATTTAAATAATTCCAAAATTCTGAAAACAGGAGGAGAATAAATTGAAAATTTCAAAGTTTGATTGAAAAAAAAGTGAAAAAAGCAGGACATTTTGACATTTTTGACAAAAAAGCAGAATAAAAGCAAGACTTGCAGGACTGTTGAACACCTTGGAAATTTGACGAAATTTTCTTGTAGATAAATTCTAAAATTTTGACAAATTCTCTAGACCATTAATTAAAATTGAAGTCTATGTACTAAAATACCTGACCACTCTCTTCGCTCTAAAATCAGTATTTCCACTTTCATATTTCTCTATTTTTGAAAAATATTCATTATAATTCAGAGAAAAAGTCATTTTCTAAACCATAAAAGCAAGGAACTGGCATATTTCAAATTTCTATTCCCCTTCGCTATACTAGATTTCAGAATAGTGAGATATTGAATAACAATTTCGTTTAATCCGGATACTCGAAAAGTTCTAATTTTAATCCAGCTGTCCTTGATGAGTGTTTTCAACTTTCAAGCCTAAAAAATATGTGCTTTTAGAAGTTTCGAATTTCAAATTTTAATTCACAGCTCATCTCTCTACTTTTTCAAAAGCAGATGCGTATGATTTATAACTTCACCTCCCTCCCCATACTGGAAAAATCGAAGAATTCCAAATTAAACACGCCTTATGCTCAAATCAGGGGTGCTGCGAAGGGGTATTCTTGACGAGCAACTCGTCGTTGAAAATTTTGGGGGGGCCGAAAAAAAATGGGGAAAAAAATTACAAATTTAAATTTTAAAGAGAAAAAAATTAACAATAAATATTCTAGAAAATAATTAAAAACAAACCCCCCTATAATTACAGGACCCCCTATCAATAGACGACCCCCCTCCCATCAATGGACGGACCCCCCCCCCCCCCCAAAACAAAAGTTCATCAATTTGACGCTAATTTCGCTCATTTTTAACTCAATAATGGCAAAAATTTTCTTGGAAACGTAAAAACATGTACTAGTAAACAGGTAAATTTTCATTTTTTTCAGAAATGACCCCCCCTAAATCAATATAATAGACCCCCCCCCCCAATCGATAGACTGGACCCCCTCTAAAAAAATCAATTTCACCCAAATTTCGCTCATTTTCAAACTCAATAAAAATTGCCAAAATTTTCTTGGGAACGTAAAAATATGGACTAGTAATCAGATAAATTTTCATTTTTTTCAGAAATGACCCCCTCCCCCCATCGATAGACTGGACCCCTCTAAAAAAATCAATTTCACCCAAATTTTGCTCATTTTTAAACTCAATAAAAATTGCCAAAATTTTCTTGGGAACGTAAAAATATGGACTAGTAATCAGGTGAATTTTCATTGTTTTCAGCGACGACCCCCCCCCATCAATTTTATGCCAATTTTGCGCATTTCTTACTCAATAAAAATTTCTAAGATGAATTTTCATTTTTTTTCAAAAACATTGCTTTCATTGAAAAGTTTTTATGTTCTGTTCTTCTTTTTTGTAGTAGGTAAAAAATATATAATATCTAAGTACATTATTAAAAAAAAAGTGTAGGTATTTATTTTCTAAAAAAAAAACACATAAAAAAGGATAGGTATTAATTTTATAAAAAATGCAAAAAAAAGTAGATAAATATTTATTTTATAGAAAAATGCAAAAAAAGATTATATTTATTTTCTAAGTAACATCTTCGAATATAACTTAGATGCAGGGGCGTAGCGAATCGGGGGGGGTGACTCACCCCCCAGAAATGCTAGTATAGAAAAAGTTGGCAAATTCGTCTCAAAATGAGAAAATTTGGCAAATTTGACCAATAACAATAAAATTTTTGGGGTAAACATCGCTTCTTCAGAAATTACAGTCCAACTCTGAAATTATACCTCCCAATTCTAAAATTTTCAAAAAACTTTGGCCTCGCTGCGCTCGGCCTTATTGTACATGTACGAGTATGTATTTCATCTACTTCATACAAAAGTGGTTTTTTTCGTATTTTTCCTCAAAATTATTCCAGTATTCACCTAATTTTATTACATACCTATATATTTTTTTCCTCAAAACTCATGTTCGATGTTTGAGAATGCATTTTTTTAAAAGCTTTGGCCTCGCTGCGCTCGGCCTCGTCATACTTCTCTCTCAATAATTTCATAGTAATAGTGGTCAATTTTTTATTCAATTTTTTTATTATAAAACATTGTTTTATTCAAATTTATTTCGCCTTGAACTTGAGGTTTTCTAAAATTTTCCGTCCTCGTTTCGTTCGGGCCAAATTCATTTCGCTCGCATTTCCATTGAAATTACAAAATTTTTGAAATAAATTATAATTTTTCTCGAACTTTTCCACTCTTTCTTTTTTCGGGACAAATTGACAATTTCGCTGATTTTTCCATTGAAATTAGGCAGGGAAAAGCAATAAATTGAATGAGAGGGAGAAGTGGTTAAAAAATTTAATTCAGTCTGAAAATTTTTGCCATCCATTCCCGCCCTCCAAAAAAGTCGGTCTGTTTCGCGCTTAAATGATTTGATTTTCAAATTTTTTCAAAAATCAAGATGGAAATTCTGAGACCTTGCCCCCTCAATTCAATATCCTGACTTCGGTACGTCACTGCACACTTTGCCACACCATTCTATGAAACGAAAATTATACTTCAAATTCATTTCGTCCATAAGGCGCACCCAAGGGGGAGACACAATAGGCTCGAGCTCCTCCCCCCCTCTCGGAAAGGAGATTTTTTACAAAAATGTGAAAAAAGTGCATTTTTTGGTATTAAAACATGATTTTTCGAAAAGTTTTCGCCCTCGCTTCGCTCGGGCAATATTTTAATCATATTTTCTAAAACTAATCTGAATCAGTCTATGATGAAATTCTGCCTTTGAGAATCAGTAAAATGATTATCTTTGGAAATTAATAATATTTTTATTGATTTCTCAATCAATTCCCATTTGTCAGGAAAAATCAATAATTATTTTGACTTGACGACTTGACTGAAAGATCGGTGAAAAAACACTGATTTTCAGTTGAAGTCATTCCACTGATTCAAGCAGACAACTTTTACCAATTCAGATTTCAGATGGATGAAGATAAAAGAGATGCAGACATGGCTGATTTTTTAGGGGACAGATGTCAAATGTTTATATTTAATCAAGTTTATTGATATTTGCTGATTCTTAAAGCTTATCGCTCTTAATGTTCTCGCTTGTTCTATTTTAAAGATGTTTTTATATTTATGCTATACCTACTTTTCTCAATGTCTCATATCACATATAAACGTTGGAACGTCGCATTAAGCCCTAATCGTTTGGTGATATTGTATTTTTTTGTACCCCCCACCCCACCATCACCACCTTAAAGTTCGTAAAAAAATGAAGAAATTTGTGAAAATGGGGGGGGCCTACTTGGAAAATTTGGGGGGGTCCTCGTCGTTGACTCAGGGGGTTCGCCGCACCCCTGGCTCAAATTACAACAAAAACCACAATTCCGGAAATTCGACCGAAACATCACAGTCGGCATAATATTCACCGACTTTAATTTCGTGATGACTAATCCAATCAACTCACACACAGTCATCAACGAAAAAATCACTCATCGTGTAAACATAAATACACCATGCGTCCATTACTAGTAAACGGAAATACCACCGCTGAGCCAATCGCTGAATCGAGCTCAAGTTATTATTACAAAACACGCGGAAAATTGTATCCTCGTACACAACTCGTATCATTTTTACAATATCCGTCCTCTTTTTTTCATTCCATTACACACGTATAAGCTACTTACATGTACATCACAACTACAATTTTCAATCGCTTCATTCGTGCTTTAAAATAAGAAATCGTTGGCCCTTTATTTTTTTCATGTACAAATAACTCCATTTTTATCCTCGCCAGTCCTCGAACAAAAAATCCAACATACATAATACTGTTCATTATGTAGTATGCACTATGCAGCTATCAGAACGTGTAACTTGTTGCAAGGGAGTAATAAAATTCATAAAACGAATCAATTATATCTTTGTGTATGTTCGAGAGAGCGTATGCGGTTTTTTCTATTTTCTTTTATTTTTTTTCGCGTGTTGTTGTTTCTTTTCATTTAAACATACACAGAGTTTGTATTTGTACAATAACATAATGTTTCATTGTGATTTTTTAAAAAAAGATACTGGTAAGTCGACGCATAGGCTTTATTTTCCCCATTCTTGGCACGTTCTTTTGAAAAGGACCTTTTTGGACACGAATAAAAACGTCGTCGAGGTGAAATGGTAAAAGAATATTTCAAAGATGTAGAATTGATTTATGACTTTTCAAGAACTAAATTCACGTTGAGATCGGTCGCGACCATCCCGTTAGGTTTATATAGGGTAACCTTTCGTTGTTACGTCTATTTCAGAAAACGAATGGACAATTGAACATTTCTTTTGATCGCTTCCGATCGAGGTACGGTGGTGCACTCGTTTCATTAGACTTGGGAAATGCCGAAAAAAAAGTAGGTAAAAAGGTATCAAAATGTAGTTTTACTTGACTCGATTTTTTTTACATTAGACCGTTCATTTTACCAGAATTTTTACCAGTGACCCGAGTTAGTGATCTTAGGTATGGTATGTTTTTTGGGGGATCGGCTTTAAAAATTTTGAAGAAAAAATGACGCTATAAAAATTTTCAAAATACGAATTATTTCAGTAAAAAAATTCTTGTGCCCGAGCGAAGCGAGGGCGAAAAATTTCAGACAAAACGAATTTTGAAACCCAAAATTTCAGTAGTCATTACGAAAAAATTGAAACTTCTCAACCTCCTCCCTTTAAACATTTTCTGTCCATTGAATAGGAAATGAAAAGCTTACTCTCTTATTTCGAATCAGTGAAAAATCACTGGTGAGCAGTCAGAATTGCAGCACAGAGAAAATCAGTGAAATTCACTGATTTTCAGACATTTTTCACTGATTTTTCAAAGAATTTTACAGATTTTTTAGTGAATTTCATAAATATCACCGAGTTTTTAGTGAATTTTCACTGATTTCCAGTAATTTTCTTTCACTGACTTGCTTTCAGTGAAAAACTTTTCACCGATTTATTATACTGTGCTGCAATTCTGACTGTTTGTCAATGATTTTTGATAAATTTCACTGATTGAGAAATAAAGGAGTACAACTTTTTTCACCTTCCATTTTATATCCACTGTTCATTGAGGAGGTGCATGGCAAAATTTTCAAAAAATTGAGAATTCAAATCACCAAAATTCACATTTATTCAATGTTTAAAGTTCAAAAAAATATCTTTCAGAACAAAATGCATGATTTATAAAGTTAATTAAAAACGGAGGATTTTCCCAAGAAATACGTGTTCTAAATGGAAAGCTAAATTTTTTGAAAAATATCACATTTTTATGCAAAAAAGGTTTGACCTTATGAAATTTCCTAAAATTCTTTATAAATGAATAGATTTATTAAGCTTAAGCGAATCAAGGACGAAAATTTTTACTAAAATAGGTTTATCATGAAAGGAGAATAAATTAGAAATCGGAGACCAGGGTTAAAAAGTATCAAATGTACCCCCCTCCCCCCCAATTCACATCACATAGAAATTTTCAAAGCATTAAAACTCAAAAAAGGTAGGTATCTTTTACATACGAAAAATTTAATTTTTTCAAAGCTTCGTCCTAGCTTTGCTTGGGTATGAACAAAATCAAAATTATTATACGAATTTTTTGAGACAACAGTATGAAAGAAGGCTTCCTTTTATCCCACCCCCTAAAATCCTTCTGGTATTCCAAATCTCCATACCCACTTTGTACCCTCCCCCAAAAAAACGTCCAGTGCCAATAATTACAGTACTGTTAAACCTCTTGAACTTCTTTGTTTTTTAAGAAAAGTAGGTAGCTATTTGCTAACATGTAAATTCAAATTGAAAAAGCAAAGTAAAAATGTTTTCAATTTTTTAAAACCATTTTTTATTTCAATTTACACAAATTTTCTACCTTTATTGGTATTTTTTGCTCCTCTTCGACCTTTTGCAAATTATAGGACGAAATTTTCGATATTTTTTTATTCTTTCTTGACTTGCCAAACATCTTGTTTTTCAAAATTACCTGCCTCAATTCAAAAATTCAACAAACCATTCCTCATAAATTTGAGTACTTAATGTACTGACGTCAATTCTTCATTATTTCAAATTTTATGACAATTTTTGGAACTTTCAATAAATTAGAGATTTTTCGACATCGACTTACAATTTTTCCTACTAACTCTCAAAATGCAGAAATTGTATTTCTCGATTTTTGAGTGGCCTTTTTTTTAATTTACATTTGTTACCATCTGCGACCCCGGCCGGCCTCTCCATCACTACAAAAAATCAAAAGCAGTAATTTTGATGTTTTTTTTTTCTCAAAAATGATTTTTTTCTGATTTTTTACACCAGCTTCTAAAATATCAAACTTTTAAAAGAAAGGGGATATTTTTCATTTCAAACACTTCAAAATTTTCAAAGAATAAATGATTTTTCTCTGATTTTTCACACCAGCTTCTAAAATATCAAACTTTTGAAAGAAAGGTAGGCATCATAGCAAAATTTTTGAAGAAAAAAGTAACTTTCAGTAACTTTTTTTGAGCAAAAGTAACCAAAAATTCGATTTCTTGGAGAGCAAATCTTTTTACAGTTTTCTGGGGGGGGGATTTTTGGTAGTTTTCTGCAAACATTTCAAAATAAATCAACTGAAAAGACGCGAATAATTTCATTTATTAAATTCCTTCGTCAAAACAACAAACAAACTAGCAAAAATCAATTTTTTAATTTTTTTCTTGAAGAATTTTGAAAAATAGCAATTTCTACGTGAAAATTTGAATTTTTGTCTGGAAGTGCGGCGAAAAAATGACTTTTGAAAGGAAAAGAATAACCAAAGTGACCTTTTAGACGTGAAAAGTAATAAAAAGTGACTGAAGTCGAAAAAAGTGACAAACACCCTAAAAAAGTGACCCACTACGATGCCTGGAAATGGAATATTTTTCATTTCAAACACTTCAAAATTTTCAAAGAATATCTCGTAGAAAAAAATATGTACAAAATTTCAATTAATTTTCTTACAAGATAGATACTTGAAATTCGATTAATTCAATAACAAACATAACCGGAATAATCACCGAATTCATCTCCTATCATTTTTTTTTTCAGATACAATCGAATAATCTGTCGCGATAAAAACCAACAGATCAATTTCACAATCCATTGATCATTCAATCAATGAAACACAATCTAAATTTCTATCCTTCTTTCTCCTCCCCTCGTCAAAAAATCTCCCAAATATCCTTCTATCGTTTACATATCGCTCTAATCTAATCTCAGACACACTAAACAAAGCGTACAAAAAATTCGAAAAATTCCATTATAAATTTCAGGTCCACCGATTTCGTATAAACCAATATTATCTATTTATGTAAAATACACCGGGACATACACTTTTATGGAATTCGTAAAACGTAAACCGATACGGTATCCGAATCATATGCGCATACATTCCATAATGAGCATATCTTCTCACCTAATCTGTAGGTAGATCCAAGGTCTCTAATCTGTACAACGATAAATCGACGAAACCCAATGTCCAATCTCGAGTCATCGTGTACTTCAGACATCACTATTACACACATTAAATCAAAACTCCAAGAAAGACCCATCTATATCCAGACACACAAAGCCAGGAAACGAGAACCCAATAAACCCAAGTAATAATTTTCTCGAATCCTGGATATTCTCGAACAATTCTTCCTAAATAGATACGTATCGCTCGACTCTCCATGTATATCTTTGGGTTTAGGCACACTCCCATCACAAAGACGACCAGATCCAAGATCACCAGCAGCCACAACATGAATCAACTAAGTACACGCCGAGTTTACGTCATTTTTAAACATTCGCGTATCTTGTTCCTATCTAATGTACAATTGTGCGAGTATATTTGTATCACGGCGATGGCGCATTCTTCGCCTCGTAGTATAATTAACCGTTAAAAGGACACCGAGGCGTATCTGGACTTGGACATTTAATTTGACCTTCGACAAAGACCGCATACTCTATTTAACTTATTCTACGTGTACCTATATGAAAAATTACTCCATGCACCGAAATAGTAATACGTACTCCAGACTTCTCGAACAACTCGTTCACATTATGTAGTCTTTCTCTATACATAAAATTTCCATAAGTCGTAGAAGTCGCCGCTACTGTTTAATAAGACATTACAACACTACAATCCAGCACCGTTGCATTGGTACGACAATGATAAAATGTAAAGGTGACGAACTCGTAACACCTTTGTTTCAGTCGAGTTTTTTTCACACCCCTCAGCTCCCCTCGAACCGGTTAAAAATCATGTCGATGCTGATGTAACACTTCCGATGTTAAATGAACTCGGTAATCAGTCCGTAACCTAATTACTTGAACTGATAAATAAAAAAAACTGCAGAATATCTCGAACGTATCCCATTGCACGAATAAATTGACCACAATGGCATCAAATCGTTGCAGGATCATTTTTCCAGCTCGTCATAGGATGCAAGTCATCGATACCTTCCATAATCTGACACCGTTTAAGGTGCCCAAGCCGACCGGTACCCAACTCATCGCTGGGCATCATCGTTACGTAATCTTACTCCAAATACTATCGAATCGCTGTCCTATCGAATCAATTCCAATCGAGTGCCTCGTAGGCCTGCATTCTTCGCACGTACATCACCACGTAATTGTTTCCTCGCCCGGAATATCTGATGCGGCTCATTCGACCGTTATGACACCTTTTCTCATTACAACGAAATCAAAAGCAAACCTCCGACCTCAAGACATTTCTCGCACCTGAAAATTTCTCAACTGTCAATCAACGCACGCGAACTCGAACCGCAAACACACGTTCAAGGTTTCGTAACCATCGTCGCGTTAAAACACGTAAAAACCAAATAAACTCTTCCAAGCTAATGTAGGTACACTCGAAACGATTAATTAAACATAAAACGCATTTATCGATCGAAGGTTAAATCTGATTGAAAAAATTTTCACCAAAGCCTGCAGAAATATTTACCCAGCAATACCAGTCGACCATTTGATGACCATTTCAATACTAAACCAAAGTGCCTCGCACGTTAATGTGCAATGTACTTGAAAAATATTCTCAAAAACCCATCAATTATCACGTCAGATGGAATTACGTAAGTCTGTGTAGAATTCTAATCGTAAGATTGAGGAAAAAACACTTCTAGTTCTATGTAGTACTTGTTAATTAAATATCTCAAGCATTCAAGTGAACTTCTGCGAATTTTTCCAGACAGTTCAGCTGAACAGCTAAATTTTCAAGAAAATTATGATATTTCTGACCAAAAATTTCTAAAATCGTCAATAAGGACCAAAAAACATACAGATGTGATCTCTCATCGATCAGGATCAAAAAGGAACTAGGAAGCTAATTCGTGAATAAAAATCAATCAAAAATGATGAACATTTTTGGTACAGTACGACTCAAAACCCAACACAAATCCATCTAACCATCCGATGGAATCCTTTTTGGAAACAGTTCGTCAACATTACAAAGCTCAAATCCGTAAATAATTACAAAACGAAACTCACTTTCAAATTTCCACTCTTTTGAACATCGTCGCATCACAAACACTTCGAAACACCGCACAAAACTACGTAAGTTCTCTTTACGCTGATTCACCATAAAAACGCGAACTCAGTACTTCGATCATAATACACGATTGAAAAAAATTATCGAAAAAATTATTGATTATGGGCTAATGATTCGCAAAACTCGAATATACTCGATTAACTTTTCAAATTGTCGTATACGGTACACGTGAGAATTAGAACCGGACACTACACGCGATGAACACGATCGACCGGGTATCACACCGAACGCGAATTGAATTGATCGCGTCTGCGATGAGAATCACACAGCGTCTGCGTGGGCAACAATACCACCGTTCGTTCTCGCGTAAGCAGGCGATTACTACTGCCAGAGAATAAGAGACAGGCAACTATACCGACGGAGTTCCCGATCCCGATCTTGTACGGTGTGCTGGGCAAGAGGCAGCGGGGGAGGTTTAACACGATGGGGTTAAGCCTCCTCTTTATTTTTTCAGTTTACAATTACTTCTATATGGTGAGAGAGAAAGATAGGAGGATCATATTTAATAAATCCCCGTAATACGTGTAACTGGCTTTTTTTTGGTAGCGGTTTTGTTACCTCAGAAGGAAGACAAGTGTACTTTAGGTGAAATTAGATGAGCTGGGTCTGAAATTATGCAACGATATAATAATTCCAATTCAAAAAGGAAATTAAATATTCAAAATTTTCATATAAAACAATGTATTCGTACGTCCTGCTTTAAAAATTATAATAATTGCGACGAAAATTTCGTAGTTATAAGTTGTAATACGTGAGTACCTAGAATTTATTAGAATACTTACACTTTTTTCTGGTAAAATAAGTAATTCTCACAAAGAATAATTATTAAAACATTTCTTGAATGGAAAATTATTCAAATCAGAGATACCAAGTTTTCTACTTGGGGTTATTCAAGAAAAACGACAGTTTTATAGTAGCAGAAAAAATATTCATGACATCAAGACTAGACTTGGATATCTATTTTCTCAATATCAAAAAAAACTACACTACTTTTTCAAAAAAAAAAAATTCACAAATTGAAATCTGGTTCAAAAATATATAAATTTTTTAAAGAATTGTCAAATGACCAAAAATTATTCATAAGAGCATTCCCATCCAAAATTACTAAAAGAACATTGTTAAACCGTAAAAAATGTAGCATAGAAAAAATCAGTAAAATTATCTGAGAATCCGATGAAATTGACTGATTTTCTAGAATAACTGAATTTTCAGAAAAATTTCACTAATTTTTTATAGGTTGATGATTTCCTTGATTTTTTGATTGATTTCATTGAATTCTTTCTGTGCAGCAACTCCGACTGTTTCAATGATTTTCACTGATTTCTGAATGAAGGAGCATAACTTTTTACTTCGTTTCCCTTTTTTTTTCCAATTAAAATAAAATTATGATCATCCTGATTTAATTACTAATATTAATTTTTTTATTTTCATTTGTAAATTCAATTTCGAGCTTCGTTTATGAGTTTAAAAAATCACTGATGAACAGTCAGAGTTACAGCACAGGAAAAAATCAGTAAAATTCAAAAAAAAAATCGGAAAAAGGAAGCGTTTTGACAGATTTTTTCATCAAAATCTGTGTTAAAACTTTATTGAAACGCAGTCGGAATTTTAACACAGGAAAAAATCGATTGAAAAAATTCAGTGAAAAATCACTGATTCGATGAAATTCACTGAAAAATTGAGTATCATGATTAATGAAGCTGATCGAAGAATTGATAAAAATTAAATTAAAATCGGTTGATTTTGCTGATTTTTCCAAGGTTGAAATTCCAACTGTTCATCAGTGATTTTTTTCAGAGTAACTGAAAAACTTATACAGTTAATATTTCAGTAAGATGAAATCAGTTAATAAATTTTATCATAAGAAATTCCATGAGAAAAATCATTTTAAAAAAATGAAAAAAATACGGAACAAAATGACTCGAAAAATTTAGGTAATTCACTTAAAATCAGTAAAATAAACGGAAAAATGAATATTACCGAAAAACTACCTAGTAAAACATCAATCAAAATTAGAGGGCTCTGATTCTTCAGATAATTTCATTGGCTTTCTTTGATCCGAAATTCTGATTCACTGATTCAGAATGAGAGAGTAACGAATGAAAATTTTCAACTCGATCAGTAAATTTTGCAACTTTTTCGGGGTTTGCAGTTATTTTTCATACTATTGTTGGAACTTTAATTTTTCTCAACAAACTTTCAGTAAATTACCTATATTTCTTAATAATTACTTTGTAACTTTTCAATTCGATATATTTCTTTTTTACTTTTAATTCTTTCATTCTTCACAAATCATATGATAATTTGAATAAAATTTATTGACTTGGCACTTTCATCTTTTATTGATTTTTTTCAGCACACTTTTTTAAAAACACGATTCAAACGATATCAGCATATCACATTTTTTATGAATATTTTCAATTAGTCCACGAAATAATTTTTCAATTTCAATCAACAGTTTACTTTTTTTTAGCAACTGTTCGCAAATTCATTAAAATTCTTCTTCAAATTTTAAAATATTATTCCTTTCAGATTTTTTCAAAATTAAAGATTGCTATGATTTTTTTCAGAAATTATCCCTATGATTATAATTTTTTCATACCAGTTTCAAATTTTTCAAAAATTTTGACATTTTTAAATCAATTACTCAGTCTTCTACTCTCTCATTCTGAATCAGCGAAAAGTCACTGATAAACAGTCAGAATTGCAGCACAGGAAAAAAATCAGCGAAATTCACTGATTTTCAGCGGATTTTCGCTGATTTTTCAAAGATTTTCACTGATTTTTCTGCTAATTTCATAAATTTTACTGACTTTTCAATGAATTTTCACCGATTTTCCAGTGATTTTTCTTACTGGTTTGTTTTAATTGAAAATTATTTCACTGATTTATAAATGAGAAAGTAGAATGTGTAAAAACGAATGAATCCTGATGAAATCAAAGCAAAAATTTTCAAAAAATAACCATAAAAATAAAATTGAACGATAAAATTTTCCATCACTCATTTCTTCAATTCTTTTCCAAAGTGATAAAATTTTGTTTATCAATTTTTCAACAGTTTTCTTACAACTCGAATTTTTTCCCAGAATACGACTGATACAAATTCAATGAAATATTTTCTGATAAATCTATTAACAAATCTAAATCTCTCTTTTTCAATGATCCATTCATGAAAAATCCACGAAATTCATTCAACTGTAATTTACAAGAACTGCATAAAAATTCCAAGTGCCATTTTTCAGAAAAAAGTAAAACCCCACCAATTCGACTTCGACTTCAAAACAATAATAAAACACGTAACGAAGTCCACGAAATTATTATTACCATTAAATTACTCATCACCCAACGATGACTCATCCACTCGGTACACTTCCATTTCCTCTCGGAGCAAATCTTTCAGTGCATCAAAGTATACCAACATTCTCAGAACCAGCAGCTGGTTTCGTTACCTGTGAATCAGCCGGTTGTTCCGAATATCCGTACATTAGATCATACACCTAGGGCCTATTTAAAAATGCAATCAGCTGTGGTGCAGTGTACCGGCTTACCGGCGAAGCAAACCTTCACAAAGGTCTCTGCAGTGTTACACGACATCTTGTACGTATCAAGATTTATTTGTATACAACAAGTTTTTTAATTACGATGACTGATCGTAATCGAAAAAAAATCAAACTTTAGATACGATCCGAACTCAGAATCATAACCGACCCGCCACAGATATAAAGGTAAGATACCCGCAACTTGATGGGACCATCGCGGTGAGCATTCAAAGGCGCGAGTACCCGAAGAGAGCAGTTGAAAGCAAATCAAGTTCTGGCTTCGTTCCATAGTCTATAGCTATACTCGTACAATAATATATCGAGTAGCTGTTCGCGAGTCAAGTGTGCGAATATAATAGAAACTAATTTATTACAGGTATTGTTGTCGTCTGGTTCGACAGTAGGCGGTCATTTTGATTCCGAGAATTTTTTCAATACGTTTTACACGTCTGATGTATGTACGTATACCTAGGTAAGTATTATTATAAGATTTTTACTCGCCATCGAGTACTTACCTTCCATGACGTAAACAATGCTACCGACATCGCCTTCTGTGATAATCAAACTTCCAGCTGCATATTCCACCGGATACATGCAATCCACGATCTCCTGGATCTGCATCGATTCCAAATTTTTTAAGAAATCATTATCCGAAATAGCTTGTTTGATTAATTCTCGAGACCTGCAAATGAAAGGTAATTTATTAGTTCAATATAATCCAAGTACATATCACAATGCATGACAAAAAGTAATCGAACTTTAAATAAATCCATGTACATATATCATGAGGGAGATTTAGGGAGGGGGGAGGGAGGAGTAATACTCAAAAGACTTCAAATGCCAGAAAACTCTTTTTTACTGTAATTGATAAATTCATGCCAACTAGACCAAACCAAGAATATGACATTTTTCATTTATTCAAACTCAGCAAGAAAGCAAGCTCTATTTTTTTCGAAGCAACTCTTTCAAAAGGACTCAGGTTTGGCCGATTATAAATTTTTTCAACTAACAAGGGGCCTAGATACATCAAACGGCAGAAAATTTTAGGCCAAAACAAAAAAAAATGTCGAAAGTACCTACATATTGTTCAAAAATAAACTCTACCAACACTTCAGGTGCTCAGATTCATTTTTCAAATTTTGGGGAATTTATTAAAATTCCAATGTATATTATCTCAAAACCTTGCAAAATTGCGAAATATTAAAATTTGATCCAAACAAGGTGAAAAGCTGAAATTCGAGAACAACCTTCTGAATCAATTGGAAATGGTTTTCGTTGAAACTTTCAGGAGACGCCACGCCCTCTCCCTCCCCTCAAAAAAATATCTGGTGGTGCGGTTTTATAGAGAATTGAAAGTAGATTCAAAATTGGTAATCACACTTTGAAAAGTTCAAAGCTGAGCTTTTGTGATGAAAGCTCAACTTCCATGATGATTACAAAAGCTAAGAGCTACCATTTAAAAATCTGAAAATTTACTGTGGGGAAAACTTTTTATTTTTTTTTCAACTAATTACTTTTCAAAATGGGATCTCAATACCCCTAGGAGGCACAGAGGTCCTCAATTTTGGTCAAAATTCAAAAAAATTGGAAAAATGAAGTAGCACATCGATTTCTACTAATTCAAAGACGCTGAGTTCGAATATGTGTTCAGTTTTTCATCCGACCTCACAGACACCCCCCCCCCCCATCAACCCCCTTGATGAGGTCAGAATTCAAAAAAAATGAAAAACAACGTGTGACATGTCGTTTGTTAGGTTTTTCGGGGCACCGAGTTCGAAAATTTGCTCATTTTTTGGATTCGACCTCTTATTGCCCCCTAACTCTCCCAATTTTGAGAAACCATTGCAAACAATGAAAATACCGTGCGGCATATCGATTTCTACTAATTTGAGACTTCTGAGCTCGATTATCAACTTAATTTTCTGATCCGCCTCCTCCATGCCCTACAATGACGCCTAATTCATCAAAAGACTGGAAATGATGGTATTTTTTTTAAAATAAGGATGAAGGTTAAAACCACAAAAAGTAGAATAATTTGGGATCAAGGGGGTTGATAGGGGGATTCAGTGAGGTCGGATGAAAAAACTGAGCACATATTCGAACTCAGCATTCAAAGTTGAGCCATTTTGCAAAGAATCCCAATTGTGCGAAAACCACCCCCTGAAGGATTAGGATCGAAATGACGGTGATTACTTCATTAGACCATCGAGGGGAACCTGTAAAAAAATTTTGAGCGCAATCGGAAAACCCAAGGTTAAAACCTGCTCGAATTGACATGGAATGGGCCTGCTAAAATTTGTAACTGCAGGAAATTACTAAAACAGTCAAAATTGGAGCACAGGGAAAATTAGTGAAAAACATTACCGAAAAATCAGTGAAATTACCAAAATTTTCTAGAAAAATTCGTAAAACTGCACTAAAAAGTAAAAATTAATTAATTTCGCAGATTTTTGTCCCCCAATATTCTGTCAGGATCTTTCACAGATTCAAAATGGAAGAGTACTCCTACAGTATGTACAAAAGTAAAAAGCTGAAAATTAGTAAGTACATGCCTTATTTTATGACTTCCCGAATCAATTAGTTTCAAAATTAACTGGAGCCTTTTCCAAAATTTTCAATTTTTACGATAATTTTTTCCTGTAAAAAAATACAAAAATGCGGATTTACCCCGGTAGTTGCGAATTTTGGAAAATTGTACTTCAATTGATAAAATAAGTTATCAATATGGGTAATTCGGATTTACAGGGGTTAGGTGGGATTTTTTTTTTCAAATCTAGTTAATGCCTAAATTTCCTGGAGGCTGCAGACAGATTCGAAACTGCTTCCAAAATTCAAACAAAGTGTACTCAATGACATTTTTAGTTTTTTATTTTGATTAGATAAATTTTCATATTTTGCATTTTCTCAAGGCCATAGAAAATCGCCAAAATTCGAGAAATGAACTTGCGACCTTGAAAATTTGAATAACATTTTTTTGGTTGTACTTTCAATAGATTTTTGATTGCATTGCCGATTTGGGGTACCTTCCTTGTATGGCAAAAATAGAAAAACTGATTAACTCAGCAAATAACCGATTTAAAGACCTACATCTTGCTCAAAATGTCAATCCACCATTTCAACAAAATATAAATGGTAAGGCTAGGTCCAAGGAAAACTATACCAAAACTAGGTATCAATTAGAAAACCATGTTACTCCTGCACTGAGAAATCAGGCAAAGGAGATTAATACTTCTGATCTTGCACGAATGTGTTTTTTTTCTACCTCATCTACATTTGTACCTACTACTTATCAAATCGTACAGGTCTTGGCCCTTCTAGATTATAAAATTCGTGTTTGTCAATTTACAAATTTTTAACCTTTCTTCACAAGTGATCGTAAGTTCGTTTCATAGTTTTTAGTTCAATAAGAAATAATCACAATTTTGAAAGAAAAGGTTTGCAAAACTGTTCCCAAAAAAGCACCATACCGATGCTAATAATTCGTGAGCAACACAACTCTCAACCCTTTCAACAGGTTCTTCACCCCTATACCTTACATTTTGACTATTTGACTCACCCCATCACCTGCTTTCCTCCACAACAAAACATAACCAGATCATCCAAGCGCAGCAGCGACCACTTTACAACACCATAAAAATAAAAAGGGTAACTGTATCAACAATCAACGAAACCTCAACACACATCTACCGGATATCATACTCATGCTCAAGTAGTTCATTCTGCCCGCTATACCTATTACCTATGTGTAGTATATGGCAACGAACCCAGCGGAAGAAAAATATAGGATAGAAGAAATCTGTCCATTGACAGATGCCAGTTTTGCTGTTTTTCTGCAGATGGCTTGAAAGAAGCGTACCAGTTGATAAATTATCAAGAGGGCGACCGTAATAGGCCACAAGCGTATCGGTAATTGTTGGCTATTATTCCGTATACGGCAAAGACGTTGATTAGCTCGGATGAGGTTTCTCCTTCGAGACTGAAAGGCAGCCGAAAAAATTTAGAGTGAAATGGCGTTTAACGGAAATTCAACGTGTCTCCGAAGTGTATGTATACTGGCTATCGTTTGCAGTGCCACCATCGAGACTCTCGAGTATTATTATTTGAACGAGAACCTTGCTCGCAGGAAGTGTTTGTTATACTCGGATGACAACGTTTTAGTATTTACTATTAAATTCTTCTCGATGAAATATTATAGTCGATGATGATGATAATAGAAAGTACGCCAAAAAAAGTACCGTTTCATCATTCGTCATTCACCTTTTATTAATTTTCTGCTCCTATTTTTTCTGTAGGTAAATAACGTGAATTAAAAAAAAGAAAAGAAAAATACATCATCATTAAACCTCTTAATCTATCAGGAATTAAAAGAAAATTTCATTCTGATTCAATATGGTTAGGAGTAGTAAAATAATTTTTCTCATTAAATAAAAAAATTATCAAAATTATTAAAAAAACAGATTTTTTATTTTTTTAAAAACATTATCATTACACTTAATACATGTGTTCATTGGAAGCAGATGGAAAATTCAAAAACTTCAGGCCTTTCATGGTGAAAATTCAAAGGTTGAAATTTTCCAACATTTTAATTAATCAAAACGCCAAGAACCCGATAATTTTTCATTCAGAATTTTCAATCATAATTTTGAAAATTTTCAAACTTTGAATTTTCTGCAGGGTTCAAACCTAAAACTGGCAGCCGAAATTTTGGGGACATGGTACTTATTTTGGCAAAAGGCCAAGCTATGAAAATGTTACCGAAATCCATGATAAAATTATCAAACAGGCAAAATTTTAATAAATAATAAATTAATCATCGTCTTCCCCTAGAATTTATCAACACAATAAAAGGTGCCACTGCCACATCAAGAAGTCTGATGGAGGATTAAAAAAGAAAAATCTGAAATCAACTCATTTTTACAAACGAACAGTAATTTTTATCACAAATACACTGAAACTTTAGATTACAGATAAATAACAGAACACATGCGCTCCTTCAAATCTTCAAGTAGGCAAGCCTACTAACACACATGCGAACCACAACAGTATAATCATATTCAATGGATAAATAATAATTCTCAGTTCTAAGGCGCTGACGTGAGAATCGTAAATAATACCTGAAATCGAGTATTTTTTTAACCCAGGTACTTTCCAGTTTCCACGAACAAAAAACGTCTGATATTTTTGTATATGTCAATAAAAAGAACAAAAAAGGGTTCAAGGAGGTGAAAAAGACTCGCACACAGAGATTATCTCTGAACGGTTTACCGTGTTTTAAATTTTCAACAGAAACAAGAACTTATTCTAATATTCAGATTCTTTCAACTCAATCAAATTACTCATTTTTCAACAAATTAACCCCCCTTCAAATAAGATGCTAGAATTAATAATTAATCGCCCAACTGTACTCAGGAAGACAAACGCAAGCATCAAACACAGATTTTGGGAAAAAATTAGTAACTTTAGTGACTTTTTATAGGGCAAAAAAACATATTTTTCGAAAAAATTGACCAATTTTTTTCTCATAAATAAATACACCCCCTCCCATTTTTTTCATAACTCAAACTGTATTTCTCTATGCGATAGTGCTGGAAAAACTTTTTTTCTGAATTTTTTTTTCATTAATAAATCTTTGTCAAGGTAGCAATCAATAAGGTTGGTGAACTAATAAGTAGGTAAAAAAAGATTTGATAGGACTTCTTTACTTTTTTAAAAGAAATATCAGTATTTTTTTAATTTTATGCAAGAGCGGTAGGCCGTTTGAACGAAAAAATGACTTCAAAATGAAAAAAGTGACCAATAGTGACCTTTCGGAAAAAAGTGACTTTTAGTGACCAACCTTGAAAATAGGGGACAAGTCACTAAAAAAGGTGATTTGTTTAATGTCTGAAAATGTACAAAGTGTTATACTTATTCAAGTTTCAGAATATTTTGCCTGATAACCTGGCAACTCAAATTAATTAAATGTAGCAAAGTTAGGCGACTCTCAAAATTGAAGGAGCCAATATAAAACTCCAAAGTTCGTTTTTTTCAGTTGAATAAAACATACAAATTCGAAAACAAAATAAAATTCGTTCAAGCAGCTTTCTGAAAAAATTTTCAACAAAATTTTGAAAAAATTAAATTCAAATTTGAAGGGACAACAACAGGTAGTTCGGAAACTCTAGAACATCTTCACTGCACTTTTGATGTTTTTAGAATAGTTTACTACGCTTTTCTAGGCACAAAACTTGAAGGAGGGTAATGAAGTTTGCAGATTCTCAAAGTTTTGTGTTCACGTTATGACAGTTACAAAAATATAAAATTAAAAAAAAAAAAATTACAGTATTTCATTCATTAACCATCATATTTCAGTAGTTTTAAAAAACGTTAAAAACAACACTTTTTTTGCGAATTTGTTCCTTCAATTTTGCAGGTCGGCAAACCTTCCTTCGCGTGTTTAGTTTGATGTATTGCAGGAGAAATGGATGTGCAATCTTTAACCAACAAACTGGCTATCAAATCAATGAATAGAAATAAAAGCAGTTTTCTTAATTCATGGAAAAACAAATATTTTTATGAACTGTATGTAACTAGTTTATTGCCACGCTACAAAACGTGGAAAAAATTAGAATACAAATCAGATTATTTCTTGTAAGAACTAAAACAGATACGAATCCAAACAGACAAATATTTCAAGACGTTCAAGCATGGCAAATCAACTGGCCCGGTTGAAATTTTGCCTATGTATCGGTTTAGAGGCACGATTCTTAGTAAGTAACGATCTTTTAAATTGTAGTATGTAAGTATTTATCGATTTCTTCTAAAATTTTGAATTTGTTTTTGATAACTTTTATAATTTTTAAGAATGTATAAAATATTAATTTTTTGCTTTTCAAAATAATTTTTGTCTCGCAAACGTTTATTTCAGTTTTTTCAAAAAAAAAAAAAAAAATACAATTTCTTTTTCAGCTACAGTTCAATCTACATGGAATTGAAAACACGAGTTAATGACCTACTTTAACGTAGTAAGAGGTTCTGATCACGATTTTCATTTTGGTCACTCTTTCTCTTCAGAAGTAAAAGACGTTAGAGTCTATTACATTAGCTCGGTTTCCATCACACTTGAACATTTTTTCAACACATAGACCGCGCTACTGATAAGCGGTGAGTTCCAACAATATTATTTTTTAAAATTATTTTGCATAAATTGGGCCCATTTCTGCGGGAAAAATCAAGAGAAATTATACCACATCAGCAGTCAGACAATTTTCAGCAGTCATAAAAAAAAAAATTGGAGCGAAATGAGAGGATACGACATACGACTTCATTTTTGGTTCGAGTTCGGTGCTTTGATCGTATTTTCCGCCGTGGACCCAGTATTTATTCGCGTGAATTGGGACCATTGCTGCAAACGAAATTCGGAAAATCGGTAGTCAAACAATTTGTACTATCAATGGAGACTCATAGAAACAATTAGAGCGAAATCTAATGACGCGAGTTCGTTTTTAGATCATTTTCCGCGTTTTCCGCCGTGGACCCAGTTTAATGTTGGAACACCGTAACAACATACGTCTTATGGACCGTAGCGCGGTCTAGTTTTCAACCAAACCATCTTCAAAAATCGTCTTTTGGACCCGCTATTACTGATTTTTTGATAACGTTTTCGACACTTTTTTTCATTTTCGTACACATTGGTATCGGAAAAATAGTAAAATGTTGAATTTATTCATTATTTGTGCTGACAATTTCCTAGATAAAATTTAAAATTTAGTTGGAGTAATTGAAATGGTTTTTTTCTGTCCTTGGAAAACACAGCCCATCAGTCTAATGATGCTGAAGCTCTAAAAAAACAAGTTCAAGTTCTCTTCAATGAACTCAGTGCTTATAAAAAATCGCATAGGTTAGTTGACATGAAGAAAAAATCTTATTGAATTACATTGCTCGCCTCACATCGGCGTCCGGAGTACAAAGTATCAAAAGTGTACCACCCCCTCCCCGCCCCGCCCCACATTAAATTAAATAGGGGTTTTCAAAATATTAAAACATGAAAAAAATACCTTTTTTGGCATTAAAAATCCAACTTATTCAAAGCTTCCCTTGAGCATAAACAAAATTACAATTATTTGAACTATCTGAGTCGACAGTGCGAAAGAATACTCCCTTATATCTCCTTCCCCGAAAATCCTTCTGGAATTCCGAGTCTTCATCTCCACTTCGCACCCCCTCAAAAAAAGTCTCCGGTTTCCGACACCACTGTTCGTAAAAATGTCATTTTTTTCTCCGAAAATAGAAAGTGCATTATTAACCAACAGAAGTGGTGTGATTTTTGATAATTTTCAAGGTTTTTTGACTGAGTGGAGGAAGAGAAATGACTCAAACTCGTCGAAAATCATCCTTTTCCCTAGATGGATAAGGTATTTTTAGTTAACGAATAACGAGGGAGAAAAGCGCTCGTCTATGCAGCGATCACCAAGACGACTACTCCCTATAAGTGGATATTATGCGCTTTAAAAGCTACCTAGGGGAAAAAATAGTTTCCCAAAAGGTATTTCAAAGTAAAGAGAACACCTGAATTGATCAAATGCTTCAAAAAAATAAAATAAAATAGAAATGAAAAACGAATGGCAAATTCATGTTCAGAGGATCATAATACTCCACATTTACAACTTGAACATCCATTCACTTCAAGCCCAAAATTCACTTTATTTGACTTATTTTCCATGATCAATTAAAAAAATACCGATAAAAACAATGAATTTTGAAAATGGTTTCAAAATGATCCAGAAAAGTGTGTAAAATTGATTTTTCGCTCATTAGACCATATATTTATGATACATATATGCTGCTCTCCCTAGTCAAGTTTCAACTTTAACATGTCGCCAGCATTTCAGCGAGACGAGATAAGAGGATTTTTTTATCAGTGGGTACAATTTCAATCAACCTATTTTAAATGAAGTTAATGCATAAACTAAATTCAAATTCAATGAACAATTGACATTTAGAGTGCTTCTTAATTTTCAATGATTTTCACGATATTTTTAGTTTTTTTCAAGACGTCTGATTACATTCATCATCCTCTCACTCATTTCAAAACGTTTTACCCCATCATTTTGATTATAAAAGCAAAAAGTCTTCGAATTTTTCAAAAATTATCGAGTAACATTTTCATTTTCAAAAATTAAATACCTTCCTGATCCAAATTTCAAAAACTTGACAATTTTTACAGTTTCTCTTCCAAAAGAAACCCCGCTAAAAATGTTCAAATCAATCAATTTTTATGATACGAACATAAAAACCATTCCAACGTGATTTCTACTCTATTTCGCTGGCAAATTCATCAAAACAACACCTGTGAGCCTGGATATAGAAACCACCCTTAGGTGTAAAAAATTGGTTTTCGAGTGGAGGTTCTCCTTTGATTCTATACCTTCTGAAACGCCCAAAATCAGTGTAAACTCATAAATCAATTTGGTTTCTATATCCAGGCTCACACCTTCAGAAATGCATCTTCTCCGCCTACACCTTACACCATTAAAAACCGTACTCAAAATCTTACTTGTGCGATTTCGGCACCTTGTCAATTTTCAAATTTTCCAGCTGAACGTCGGAAGCAGTCGGTTCACCCGAGATGGCAATTTTCTTAATCCTTTTTTCGACACCTTCGTTAATAAGCACATCGTCCAATCCAATAGTACGCAGACTGAACACCATGTTCGTCAGCGGTTGTACGATCTGCTTATATTTTTCAATTTCATTCCTCAGCAATCTAATTTGCACGTTTTGCTCGTCCAATTGACGTTCCAGGTTATCAATATACTTCTCCTTCTCTTCCGCGACACCATTTTCACAATCGGTCAACATCGTAATATCTCAAAAAGGGGATGAAAATTGGATCGAGTCTTTGGTACAGAAAATCACGATCGATCAAACCGTTCGTACACGACGATCAGACACCCGTTAATCACTACACTGTTCCGTTAACTTAGTCGTTACTCTGATTAATCAAGCTAGAAATACTGCCTTCGTACCCTTTTTAATTTATGCTGCGAGACAATCGTAGTACTGTGTACTATTCGCATTCCTACGCAAACATCGATGGTTTGAAGCGAAAAAAAAAATCAAACTGACATCGCGTACACACAAACACACCTACTGCATCTGTGGGCAGATGATTCTTTTTTGCCGAAAGAAATTAACCCGTTGGCCATCCATTGTATTGAGAATGAGCGAAGGAGAGAAAAAAAAACACGCAAGGCTGTTCAAACATTTCAGCATTCTATTCCACCTCCTCCTCTGTGCCTTCGAACCGAATATTAATTCGCGAGTGCAAATTTTTCATTCTCTATGTCGTCGTTTCAAAGACCCGAAGCCGTATTGGTAAATTTCCAAACACGAAGAACCGGTCAATGAAGTGGACTTGTTTTTTTTTCCGAATTGTTTTTGTAATCCGCGTTGTCTGTCTGTGGCGAAAAGACTTTTCGGATATTTCAGTCAAATACCTGTCGAATTTCAAATTCACACGATCGAACTGATCGTCGTTGGAAAAAATCCTAGGCATTTGCAAGAATCTGTTCAGAAATTTCGAATTCAAACATAAATTCCTTTAAACACATCCATTTTTTAAACCCCAGACCAGTCTAACAATCGACAAAAAATTCAACTCCGAGATCAATACCACTTCGATGATCTAATTCCAAGTTACCTACATCTTCTGGCCCTCTATCGTCTCGTATGCCAATCGAAATACCACGTCGAGCCGTACCAATTAAAAATTTGGCATTATACCCGTAATTATAGGTTATCACTTGCCAAGTGAAAGTGAGACATAGACATAATTCGGACGTGAACGAAATTCGTCGACTACACCATATATTGTTTCCAAAAGGTGTTTTTAAACGTAAATATATGCGTATTGTTAACCTTGAACCGGCAAAATCGAACCCTCGAGGTGGCGAAAATTATCCTCGTTGATACGGCGACAGGTGTGGCTTATTTTGCCGAAAAATCAAACGCGCATGTATACGAATTCGAAGCCCACGCGCCATTGTACCCGCGCTTTGCGTTCGCAATTTCGCAATGGCTGAAGGGAAAATACGTATCGAAAACTTTCGCTTTTTATTTACATATTTATCGTGGGTTTTCGTTTTCGCGATTTAAATATATAGAGTATTATTAGAAGATCCAAATTCGTTAATTTTTTCCCCCTTGGACGTTTAATTCGTTCGATTAACGAGATTATCAGAGGTGTTTTGACAAGGATTTACGTAGTTACCGCTGCGTCGAAATCCTTGACAGGTGAATAAATCGAAACCACAGGTAAGTCGAAGACCCGAAAGAATCGCGATATTTTCGTACGATTTTTTTCACGAGGTGATCTCGATAATCACAGATTATAGATAAACCTCCGTAAGATGAGCGAGCTAGTTTCGGATGAATCATTGTTGTAGGATGTAGCCACCTATACGATTTACTTAAACGGATATAATCCGAATTGAAACCAGGAAATAGATAGTTCTACAATAGAAACAGTACACAAATTGAATATTCGAGTGTACCTACGTAAATTGACTCTTTTCCGACGACTAAAAGGAGGAAAAAACCTTCACGTGGACGACTTTGGTATAACAAACAGGAAACTTCCAAGTCTTTCAATTTTCTGAATTTTTCACCTCATTGTCGAATTTCAAGTTCAAAAATAATTTACCAACATTGTTCGAAGAAAAAATTACTTGATAATCTGGGACGTGCAAAAAAAGTAGTCTTGGAAAAGTGAAGGTTTTTGGAACAAAAAATTACCAAACTTTCGATTTTGAAAATTTTTCAAAAGAAAACCTTTAAAATCGAAATTTCATCAATTTTTCCAATATTTCAGTCGTCAATAGAAAGGATGGTCGAAACTGGTAAAATGTTAACACCCCTATTCCACCCTCACTCCTTTACACTTGGCTTTGAAATCTTACTTCTTTGGAAAACTTTTGAAAATTCAAATAATTTTTTAAAAATGGTCTCATAGTATCCAACGATTTTTTCCCCTCAAAAGTCACAACTTTTTAGAAAATTTTCAGAAATATCCGCGAATTTTTTTCAAAATTAAGGCTTCCACAATTCCGATCCAAACAATTTTTTCGAAGTTTTTCAGACCTTTTGATTTTTAGGAAGCGCATGAAGGGCCGGAGGGGGAAATTTTTCACGTAATGTACTTACCACCCAAAAATTTTTTCAGACCGCAAAACGAATCAAATTTAATTCTAAAAATTTTGAACCCAGGTCTCTCCTCCGGACAAAAACATGAGCTCAAACTCAGTTTTGAAAATTTTCGGACTCCTTTTTCCAGCACAAATCCGTACTTGAGAACTTGAATTTATTACAGGAAAAAATTTACATAACAGAAATAATTTATTATTATTATTATTTTTATTTTTACGCCATATACAGCGACTAAGGCTAGAGGCGTGTATTTCAAAGAAAAATTATAAACATTTTTAAAATGAAACAAATAATGTGAAGATGTCTACCAAATCATGAGAATGGAGAATAAAAATTACGACTTTTCAAGAAAATACTGGATTTTGCTCACAATTTATTACTTTATACGTTCCTTAAAAAGATCTAGATGTTTGAATCTAATATAAATTGAATGTGTCACAGCAAAAAAGACATATAGAAAAAATGACGTTTTTGAAGTTTGAGTTTACTTTTTTAGTTTTTTTAATACTAAATTAAGGAATTGAGCCGGGAAAAAATTTTACCTTAAAATTTCATCTTTTTGCTACAAGAAAACAGCTCGCCCATTACTTGATATCTTTTCTATTTTTTATCTATATTAAAAACAAAAGGTTGAGTTATATGTCCCTTTTTTTGTGACAAAATTTCATTCCGACCCTTCTACGTTTGATGACGTATAATTTTTCCGGAAGTGAAAATTAAAAAAAAATCTTCATACAAAAGTTGAAGAGAATGAAAAAAGGAACCTTTTTGTGAAAAAAATTTCAAATTATCTCTTCAGGGAGCGGATATATAGCACTTTGAAAAATGACAACTTCTTTCATTTTCTTGGTTACAAAAAAATGCTAAAAATACATTTTGGACGAATTTTATCATTTTTTCAATTTTATGACGAAAAATTAACTAGAAAAACACTGCATTAAAATTTTAAAATTTTACAATCATCTGCACAGTGAAAAAATTAAACATTCCGCAAATTCTCGAAAATCAAATATGTATTGTAGGTACCGAAATTACGAACTTCGCATTTTAAAAACGCCATAACTCTTCAAGGAAAACATTGGAAAGCGAGAGGGGGCTCAGGGGATAGAGAAAACTTTAGAGAATACGAATCGCTTGTCGCATCAAAAAGGACATGCTGAGTTATGCCCTTTTTATTGTGACACATTCAATTCCAAGCAATCCTCTGCAAAATTTCTGACTTGCCTGACTAAATTAAAAATTGATAAGAGTGTTTTTTCTCATTATAATTCAGAAAAACGTAAACTCATTCATCAATCATCATTATCAGAAGTTGAAGCCCAGGAGAAATATTTTGCAAAAATCGTCAAAAACTGAAATATAATTTTTTTCACTATAAGTAAGTAATCAGAGAGAACAATTAATCATTATTTTGTATTTTTTCATTTTTTCACTATTTTCAGGTCAAAATTGCCAAAAACCACTACCTTTTCGTAACGTTTGCAATCAACTTTAAAAATCACTACTTTTTCACCACTTTCATTATATGTACCTGCTAGGCACTCAGGACCTTTACCCATTTTTCGCGAGTCCTTGAAAATTTTTCCTTAAATAATGTTAGTATGAACATTTTGACTCATAAAAATCATCGGCACCAATTTTCCATCACTCCCTTCCTCCGGATCAACTGTTTAAATAATCGAGCAAGCATGGAGAATCACTCTCTCATTCCTAAATCAATGAAAATTACCAAAAATCACTGAAAAACAGCCAGAATTGCAGCACAGTAATAAATCAGTGGAAAAAAAATCACTGGAAAATCATTGACAATTCACTGAAAATTCGGTAATATTTATGGAATTCGCTAAAAAAAATCAGTGCAGTTCTGTGAAAAAAATCAGTGAAAATTCGCTGAAAATCAGTGAATTTTTCTGATTTTTCCTGTGCTGCAATTCTGGCCGTGTAGAGAGTACCATCGATGATATTTATGGGTTAAATTTTTCACATATGTACTGACATGTCAGAAAAAATTTTTCAAGCATGTTTTCGATTTTCAAGAATTTTTCGAACGAACTCAGTTTCAAGACCAAGCGAGAAGAGGTAAATGGCGGAATCAGGGAGTGAAATTTTTACCTGGTCGTTCTGAGGTTTAAACATATCCTCCGTTTGAAGTTCAAAAAATGAAAAAAACACCCTCCTTGGGTCAAAGCTCTCCAACTCCTAGCCCACTTAATCATGTTTTATCTGATGGCAATTGAACAATTTTTCTGCAGAATTCTAATAAATTATGGATGATTAATATTCTTAAAACAACATTTTATAATGCCACAGAAAAAGGAAAGAGTGTTGAGAAATTCCAAATAGCTGCGCACACAAGTAGACAATTTTAAACAAGGTTAACTCGTGATTGATACCCTGTCTCATCGTATATGTATTCGAGTAATTGGGCGTTAATCTATGTAAATACGTATGTATGTACCTTGATAATACCAGCTTCGAAAATGACCAACGCGATCGCAGTTATAATGAGGCCATTACATGTAAAAACGTAGGGGAAAAAATCTGTGACATCGACAATGCCATCGAGATCATCCGAGTGTTACAATTCAAGTATTCGAACGAATAAATAACGCGAATATGCAAATCGTCGAATAATTATTTGGAAGGGAAAACTGACCAAAAAATGGCATTCGTGTAATTTTTAGTACAATCGAAAACTTTGGATCAGCGAATATTGAAAAATCAATAATGACGAACTAATTTATTTTTCAAAATAAGAATAATCTGACGAATAGATCGATAACTTGATTAATGATCTATTTAAGAAAAAAAATCGAATTCGCAGAATTCAAATCAAGAAGATAAATCGGATCTATCCAATTAAAGGAAGAGGTGTGATAAGATAATTCTATAAAATTTTTCGAAATTCTGAAAGGATGGGAAACAACCGAGTTCCAAAGCACCTAGCAAGAGGGTTCCCGGAATAAGTAGTTCAGGAAAAACGAATATTTATGCTCAAATGAAGGGTGCTTTTATTTCATGTGGAGAACTTGTATTTTTCCAAATCCAAATTTACTGACGATAATGACGAAATAATCTAAGAAGGAAAATATTAATCCAAACAAATGGATAGATTTTCTGAAAACATTTTCTGAGTTCTTCAATTTCCTTAATTCATTCCAAGTTGAAATATTCTCTAAATTTTTCACCAGTTAATTTTTTTTAAATTAGGTACCTACAGAAAGTTGAAAGCTGAAGAATTTCACGACAGAAGATGAAAACTGATGATGTTTAAATACATTTCGAGTTCGACAGGGTCCAATCATTGAAAAAAGCCTCACAAAAATTCCCACAAATACTTATTTGTATATTATGTATTAAAAATAAAAATTTCGAAATTTAAATTTGAAAACTCGAATAGTATATTTTCGCCAATTTATGGATGGACCCTTATCTGAAAAACACAATTTGAAGAAGCATTTAAAATATTCTACAACTCTACAACCCATAAGGAAATAGCTGTATAATTACAACCATCAAAAACCATTGGCGAGCAATTGAATAACAAATTAGACGATTCAATTAACTAGATAACCGATTAATTACAGAAAAAATTATACCAATAAATCGAAAAAAGCCTCATTTTGAGCAATATCCTCCCAACCTATCTCTATTGTTGAGCAACGAGCAATAAACATCGTAGCAATATTATTTCGACGAAATTAAATCCACAATACGAAATTAATTTCAATACAAATTGTCAGCGAATAAAAAGCTAATCAAACAAACTTATCTTATATGGCGGAAAATTACTTGGCAATTTGAGTATCGCTACTTAACGTTGTTAATCATTGAAACGAAGTAGATACGAGGGCTTTAGAATTCGGTAAGTTATATGTACAAGTATAAATACATACTCGATATAGACACGTTAAAGGGTTACCGTGCGGAATTATTTTTAGAATTGAAATTATAAAGATAAGAGATGGTCTCGAAGAATTCGTTTTAATGAGACTACACACGCACACGTTTCGCTTCTTTTTGCCTCGCCAGTCTCGATATGCGAATTCATTACGGCAACACTGATACCTTCGCACAGGCACAGATGACCCCGTCAATAGATGAACGATACCTTTCAAGTGCCCACTACTCAATCTTCGATACGTAGACGATCGAAAGGTTGCATAAGCTTGGCCTTAAATGGCGCCAAACGCGAAAACTTTCCATATATTTGTCGTCTAGTCTGGCGTTCATCGAGTGAGTGTTACTTTCGTATGGCGCGCGATAAAAGAAGTGTGATTATTTTATTTGCTCGGTTTAACTACCGTTGGCTTGTTTATTATTGCCAAGTTGTTTTTGTTTGCAGAAGCTCGAAAGATAATATTTATTTGGGATGAGTATTAGATCGTATAAGTGAACTTGTATTTCTTTCTAAAATGATTCGAGCTCGCGAGGTGGGGTTTTCGAGAGTTCAGAAGTTAATAGTATTCGGAAGTTGATTTTGGAAAGAAAAACTGAGCGAATGGTGCGTAGTACGTCGCCAAAATTACCACCCAAAGCACACGAATCGACTGAAGTAATTTTTCGACTTCTCCACTGAGAATTGTGGATTTATCGATATAAATTCATCGTGCCATATTTTTTCACTCTATCTACAATTTAGTGCAATAATTATTTAAAACAAATTGGGAGCATTTTTATTCGAGTCCTTTTATACATAATCGTATAGAGCCAATACAATGAATGACATGACACACGTGTACAATTTCGTGGTCAAGTTACAGGTAAAAATTTTCTGAAGAGATTTTAGTGGAAACCTCACACAAATATTCACACTGACAAACGTAAAACGGGCGAGATTTTTTCAAAATTAAGGTTTTCACAGCTCCGGTCCAAGAAATATTTTGAAGTTTTCCAGACATTTTGATTTTCATGAAGCGTACGGATGCGGGGGGGGGAGTAATTTTTTCGCGTGATGTACTTACCACGCGAAATTTTTTTCCGACCGCAAAAACGACTCAAATTTAATTTTAAAAATTTTGAACCTAGCTTTCTCCTCCGAACAAAAACATGAGAACTTGAATTTATTACAGAAAAAATTTCAATCATAAAATCAACGCGAATAACTTTAGAGATGAGGCAATTGAGACAAAACTTCATAACTTTTTATTAAAATGTCAATGCACCTAAATATTTTTTTCAATTTTCTTCTCATTTTTTCAACATTTTAAAACACTTTTTCCAGTTTTTTCTCATTTTCTCATTTTTTTCAAAACATATCCGATACTTTATCACTTTTTATTAAAAAATCATTGCACTTCATTTTTCAATACTTTTCAGTTTTTTTCTTATTTTTAAAATTTTTTTCTTTTTTTCAAGTCCAACATAATGGCATTATGTCTTCATCTAGAGACGTCGCCGTTACGTTACGTAACGTTGCACAAAAACGCCAACTTTTCAAAATTCCCCCCCCCCCGCCTTAAGATAATCCATGTCCAAAAAATTCTATTTCAGTAGGTAAAATTGAAAAATTTGAAAAATGAAATTAATTAATTTATGTCACAGTGCCTACCAATATCATGCAAATAAAAATTTAGATTTTTTCAGGCTGGAAATTAAAAAATTCCTTTACAATTGATTTTCCCCCCTCCGAAAAAATTAAAAAGCACGTACCTCAAATTTATAAATTCTACGCAAGCTCCTGAAATCTTTTCGGCTAGCCTCAGTAAATGATGAATCGATGAAAGGGGTAGAATATCAATTATATTGTCGAGATATATCAGTGTGTTGAGTCTAAGCGAAACGAGGGTAAACATTTTTGCAAAAAAAGACCTTCAAAAGTTGAAAATTCATCACTTTTTCCTCATTAAGATTTTCCAAAACGTGACCAACAATTTCGAATTCTCTCCCATTCCCTACCCCTTTTCTTCAGCATCGTGGTCAAGGGCTTTATGGCATTACTTTCTTATCACACAGCTTTTTAGAAAGTACGTTTCCAAAAAAAAAAAGATTTGAAATAAAATCTGTGGGGAGAAACTGTGTGAATTACCTCCCCCCATGTGGAGATGACATTTTTTGGGGGGAAAATTCGTAATTTAATTATTTTAATGGACAATGGCATGCATTTATAAATATCAACTTTTTTGTTCATCACAGTCAACAAAAAATTATGAATAAAAAAATCAGTTAATAGATGTAATAATTTAGCCCACACAGAGCGAGGGTGACATTTTCTGAAAAATTTATGATAAAATAAGTCTAAATAACCAAAGAAACATTTTTCTAGATGATTTATCTTCCTTTTGGATTTTTAAAACCTTAATTGCACAAAAAAACATTTTATGCCTTTTTACATACTGGACAGTGAATACTACTCGCACAGATAAGTTTGTTCATTTGCGTAAATTTTTCTTTAAATAGGAGATTTTTGCATAAGAGAAAAAGAATCTAAATAAAAAAACTCGTAGTTTATTAGTCCAAAATAAAATATTTTCCATAAATTAAGTACACTAAATTCGGTCAATGTACCATCCCTTCATTAAAAAGAAAATGGAGGAAACGATGAGGGAAAAACAGAATTTTGTCCATTTTCAAAACAAAAATCAAAATTTGATAAATTACTAAATTTTGATTTTTTTCAAAATTTTAAATATTCAAGCTGCACAGCACAGGTAAGTTCATTTGCATCCATTTCTACTCGAATATCAGAAATATTTACAGAAATTCCATCGTATAATAATTCCTCAATGTCATCTATGAGAAAAAATTAATACAAATTTAAATATCTATAGTTTACTTCTCTCAAACAAAACACTTCCATCAATTATACTTAACTAGGTCAATGGTCCATTCCCTTTCAACTCGGAAAAAAATATAGGACAAATCCATTTTTGAAAACATCAAAAATTGAAAATTCACCATTTTTGGATTTTTTGAAAATTTTTAGTACGCATGGCATTCTCTGGAATTTTCTATCAACCCCATCGAACTGAATTGCGTGCATCGTCGACGGTCACAACGCATACCCATCAGCGAGTCTTTAATCACTTGCTAATTGCATGCCATCTTTTCACCTGTCTTTATAAGTAGCCAACATTGAAGTATTACATGCTACTTCTGGCTAGAAAAGATGTACTTGAACAAAATGTTCGTATACGATTATCGTAAGTGAATATGCACGATTTCGTTACGATACAGAGAATACCACATATTCACCTTGTTCACGCCGATCACATACACAGATGTATTGGCAAAGACGATCGTTCGAATCACCTTAGTGATCGAACTGAATACGAGCGATGGCATAATACATAATAAGAAATAAATCGCCTGGTTTGTTCAACGCTAGTATCCAGTCTGTTAGAGAGTACATTCACATAAAGAGTAATTATCATCACACCTTTAGCTCTTTATAAAGATCTGAAAAAATGACTGAGCAAGAAGCAAGGATCAATAGATTATAACGAGTGAGGGCAAACCTTGGGACGGATTCTGAAGACAATACAAAGCTGAAATTTTCACTGAAAATACCCAAATTACGTACTTACATAATTTTGGAATGCATTTAAGCATTGGTCAAAAATGAAAAATTTCAAAACAAAATTACAGAAACAACAAACATGGTTTGAAAATATGCAAAATGTTTGACATTTCAAAAAAAACTCGTCTCCTCCTTCACTTTTCTTTTTTTTTCTCCAAACTCTTTCATAACTTCAAACAGGCCTGTAGCTACCGAGGGGGGGCAGTCATTTGCCCCCTGGAGAAATTTGTTAAAAACCCCTTGTAAAAAAAACAAAATATAGAAATGCTGCTTCTGTAGCATCCTTCCATTTGGTCATCTGATTCCATACGCTCAAAATTTCGATCAGAATCGATTTCCATTCAAAATGTTGAAAACGTTAAAAATTCTACTCGCTCTAAATTCTTTAATTCTAATAAATTTCTGATTAAAATACCAAGTTTGTGAAAATCTTATTTCAAACGTCAGAATTTTTAGAAATCCTTACAAATACAGAATACTCAATCATTTTCATAAATTATTCTAATTCTAAACAAATGTTTTTTTTTTTTACAATGTTGTGGCACTTCAATAACTCTTGAGATGAATTTTTACAATTTTGATCCAGGTTGGGCGATATTTCAATAATTTTTTTTAAATTCACATTTAAAAAATAATAAAAATGAATAAGACTGGAAAATTTATCAAATTCTGAACCAGCATAGCGTGATTTTGGACAGCAATACTATATTTTTAAAATTTTTCATCTTTGCAATAAAAAAATTAAAAATTGGAAAATTGATCAAAAATGCTGTTCGGTTCTTTGAATGTAAAGAAGATGAATTAGAGAGGATGAAAAAAAACAGATCTCGAATTTTGACGAAAATTGATAAAATAATTTACTATGAGACCTTTCAAAAATTTTCGAGCCCTCTCTTCTTGCTCCGAGAAAAACAAAACTAGGAGTTGGGAAACCTCAAAGTTTTGTCATTAAAAAAAAAACACTCACAATTTTATAAACTTTTGGATAGTATCACCTGCTGGAAACATTGGTCATCCTTTAAAATACGCGATTTGAGTTTCTACACTCCATGCACAAGTGACTTTGAAATATTGGATACTTTTTGCCATATACAAGCTGGTTGAAAAATTGCGAATCAAGTTTGTTTTGTCGTGTAATATAATTTTTTATGAAATTTTCAAAAAATCGCGGTTTTTCATTCAATTGTTTAAAAAGCGAATCACAAACTTTTTTTCGTTAAAATAAATTAAAATTATTTTTTGAATAGTTTCTTAGCAGTATTCCTACTAAAATTTGTTGAAAAATTTCATCAAAAATTTTTCTTAATTATCAAGAAAATTTTACTTTGATTTTGAAGATTTTGAGTGAGTAATATGAATTTTGCGGAAAGAAATTTTTGTAGCTTGAAAGATGAATGTAAATTTTTTGTGAAATGAAGGGGTATCATTTAATTTATCTAATTTTTTGTTGCCCCACCTGGGATGTATTTGCCACCCCCCCCCCTTCCTTCCTTCCTTCCTTCCTTCCTTCCTTCCAAACTATCCTGACTACAGGCCTGACTTCACAAATACACATCATGGCACATAAATCTAACCTTTAAAATTATACCGGTAAATCGTGCATGATTTTGTAACGGTGATTTTCAATCGATACTCGTATAATAATATGTTAAGCAGCGACCCGACGCCGGTAGCTAGTTTACGCGGCAATGAAATTATAACCGCGACGAGGACGTCTCGACACCTTGCATTTTTCATAATATTACCAAGGATTATGAAGTATGAAAATCATATTCATGGAAACTTGAAAACATACTGAACATATAGTTTTAATATATCCCAACTAAAAGGATTCCTAAAAGGAAAGAGCAAACCCATACCACAAACAATGCAAGTCAAACGAACCCGAAATCTCTGAAAGAATGCAATTCTGAATTGCAACAATATCGTTTTATTCGCAATTTCGGATAAATAAAACTACCGGGTGTTATCATACGTAAAATCGGAAGAATTCACAGGTGGTTGCCTTCCAACAGTTTAACGACCCATAAAACCCATAAAAAGTGCTAAGTGGTTTTCGGTCAACCCTACCTGACTTGTACAAGTTTCATAAACCGAAACTGACCTGCGCAATGCAAAAAAACGTAGAACACTCAATTTTCAGGATTTCATGGTACGTTATGGATTCCCAGAGAAAAAGGTGGGATGAAAATTTTTACATTTAATTAATATTCAATAAATGAAATCAAACTAGAAAGTACATACCTGTCGTTCTTAGGATAACTTGGGAACTTCTTCTGACTCAGGTCTTGGATGGTCTGGGGCTCAGCTGATATTCCCTGAGCACGCTGTTTTCGTGCTCGGACTCTATTTGCGACGAAGGGCGCGTCACCCATTTTGAAGGGGAAAACGCTTTGGAATTTATCGAGCTGCGAACGCAACTCGATGATTTCCTGCTCTTTGAGTTGGAGGAGCTTCTCGAGCTTCTCGATTTTCTCCTCCATACTCACAGCTGAAACAGAAAATTGAATAAATACGATATAGTAAACTGAATAAACGTAAAGGAATAAAATTCAATCTTTCTATAAAATATCTCGAAAAACAAACTTTCATTGGTAATTTTTAAAACTTTTAATACTAAATAATATGAAATCATTACTCTCTCAATCATAAATCAGTGAAAATTATCGAAAATCACTGAGAAATAGTCAGAATTGCAGCACAGGAGAAAATCAGTGAATATTCACTGAAAGATCAGTGAAATTTTTGAAATTTGCTAAAAAAATCAGTGAAAATCTTTGAAAAATCAGCGAAAATTCGCTAAAAATCAGTGAATTTTGATGATTTTTCCTGTGCTGTAATTCTGACTATTCATCAGTGACTTTTCACTGATTCAGAATGAGAGAGTAGAAGAGAGCGGAGTTCGTACAGCAATTAAGAACTAAAAATTTGTACTTTTGTGGATCTCATAATTTTTTAATGAACAGGGACAAATTACCCCTTTTAAGCATTTTTTCCCCTCGAAAATTCGTAATTGTTCGGATAATTTGTACTAAAGAGGGAGGATGGCAAGATTCTGTGGAATCCCAAACTAAAAAGTGCGCTGCATGTTCATAATTTCGAGATTATTTGCCACTGAAAATGAAAAATTGATTTTTAAAATGTTTCAACAAAGATCTAAATCAATCAAAAAATTCCTACTCGAGTTGTGGTTAGGCAAAATTACAATTATTTGGCTTTATTTGTATTAGAGAACAGGAAAAATATGCTAGAAAATTTTCACCAGTTTTGCACCATGACAAAGACCTCACACACAGCTATCGGCGAAATTTTCGGAAACTTGTCTGTTTCAGATTAATTTTACATTACAAAACACGACTCGATCATTAATTTTCGTCTCACGTAATATACTTTGATCGTGACAGCGGAAATCAAAATTAAAAATGACAGTTTTTCAGGGAAGAAATGACCAAAGTGGAAAAACCAATCTCTCATTCGCATACACAACAAACTCACTTATTTCTACACATTTACACATTCAAATTCATACCATCACTTTCTTTACCAATTTTTCTCAGATTTTGGACACTTCATGAGAAAATAAATAGCCAAATGGAAAAATCAACGTCGGATTTATGTTCAGAAAGTCAAAATACCTAAATAATTAATACTTTTGAAGTAAGTAATTATGATAAAATACGCGAATTTGTTTTCCACTGATTTATAAGAAGTACAAAAAAAATCGAGCAAAAAATTATCGGAAACTTCAAAAAAGTGGGAAAATTTACACAACAGATCCATGTTAAGGCATCCCAGCTAAAATTTAGAAAAGCAAGTTACTTTCTTCCAAAATTCTTGATTTTTCATAAAACTATTTTTAAATTTATCTGATTAACTTCAAATTTTAAGGAAAGAGGAAACTGTTCAAAATTTTTGCTTTTTGAAGTAAAATCATTAAAATTCTGGATATTTTCTGGTTTTCTGGCGATTAAAGTGAAATTTTTGCAATTTCCTAGTTTTTCTTGTTTTTCTCGCCAGTAGATACCGCGATCTAAGAAAATTAAAATTCAAAAATTTTCGAAACGTACTTTTTTCAAATGATATTTTTTCAAATCTTTATTCCAAACATCTTAAATTTTTCGCCAGGAAAAAACGATTTCAGTTATTCATTTTACTTGGATGAAATTCAAAAAAAAAACAGAATTCTTTCCTCCTTATAGACAATATTCACCAGAAACCATGAATACAAGCTTCAAAAAAACTGTGGGGAAAAAGTACCCTGCCTCCCAGTCCGAATTTAACGCATAGATATAATTTTTCAAAATAGGAATTGGTAACTCATGATTGCCTCTTCAAATTGATTCGAGCAAAACTAGGGTGGTAAATTTTTGAAAATTTACAATTGACCAGGAAAAATGTATTAGAGTAAAAAAAATTATTTTCGAAAGAGATGACTTTTGGAAAAATTTTTGAGATGGATGAAAAATTGTAAAAAATCAAAAAAAAATTACTCGTTGGAATTTCTGATCATTTTCAAAGCCAGCTTGAGCAAATTCGAGCCCGGTGCAACAACAATTAGCGGACCTTTTTCCTAAAAATTTTGAAAATTCAATTTTTTTTAGGTAAATTTCGTGATTTTTTTTCGCTCATTCCTTTTCAAAAGAAACATCTTGGAAAATAGCAATTTCAACGAAGAAAAAAATGGAGTTCTTTTTAGCATATTTTCTCAAAAATAAATGTAAAATTGAAATTTTGAGCCACCTACCAGCTCTTTAAAAATTGCCGGTCGAGCACAAACGCACCCTTGGCACCCCTCCCTCTCGCCGGCCCGATCATCTTACTCCTTTCTTCACCCCATAAGCCAAATTCGTTTCTTCCTTGAAATCTATCATGATAAAAATATAAATTTTTGTAGTTGCTATTTTAGAAAAAAGTACACCTTTGCGAAGTTCGGACAGGACTTCAAACGCAACTAACTACCTCAAAATCCAGAAAAAGGTCAAAACTGTTCCAACTTTGGTTTTCCAAATGACTATGAATACAAAGTCCAACACATATTTTTCTGGAATTTGTTTCATTCAATGGAAAAAAAGTCATTCCAAATCACACAGGTTAAAATATCGCCATCTTACTGTCCTCGTGCAAATCTGAATATTTTTCCACGAATAAATTCAGAAGACCTCCTCCCCCCTTCCTCATCGGAAAATAATACCTTTTAAGAAACACCTCTTAATCTTCAGTTACAAACTGCAAACTCGACCAATTTTCTCTCTTCCACTCCTCCTGCTTCCCCCCTCTCACTCCTAATTACATACAACTCATCGAACACCACGCAGATCACGAAGACACATTATGAAATTAATCTTCGGGACCATAAAAAGAATAGCTACATTCTTTCAATATATCACAGTCGACGATTATATTTAACCGCATGAAGGAAGTATTAAATTAGCTGACAAGGTGCAGCGCAGGCCGAACTCCCGCATGATACTATTTAGATTCATGGATACACCAATGAAAGCGACGTTTCGACAAAATATACATAATCTAGTGACGTAATCGTAATAATTTCTATCTACGATCATCAGCGATACAGCGAATCACCACCATACCGGCGTCAACGTGCAATCATTGTATTGCGTCGTGTTGACGACATTACCTTATACGAGGTTTTCGACCGACCGAAAAAGTTTGCAAGCATCGATTTCAATCGCATACGAAAAACCGTAAACATTCGAAATTTCGCTTCGATAGCGTTCTGCCCGTTGGAAAATGAAAACCTGCTTCGATGACTAATTTCATCGTCCGTATACGATTTCCACATAGAATACGATAAGCCATTAATAGATTTCAATATTAAATTAACCATATCGTCGAGTCAGTGTTGGCAACCGAACGCAGAACGCAAACCAACGACTACCCCAACGGATATGAACGGCGCAGATAAGACGGAATAATTATGAAATAAGCTCTCTTATCTCGCTGAAAATATAATATCGTCGAATTTATATGGCTCGCAATAAATCAGCGTAGGTAATACGCCATTTCGATATTCCATTAACCTCCTTCGCATCGCTTTATTTTGAACCGGAAGAAATCTTGCGTAGACTTGTTCGATCATCTGTTCGTAGCCACTGCTTTGGTTTACGACTGGCAAGTTGTAAAGTGGAAAAAATTTCATGTTTTCGAAGTCTGGTTCAATTTGGCAGCCAAATCAGCCTCTGATATGGTTAATTGATACGACGTTTTACGATTCAGATTCGTACTCATTAAGAATCGAAATAAATCCTACGCTGATCTTCTTGTAGCAGTCGAACTTTCGAACTCATGCGTTGATATGGCAACAACGATGCATTTACTTCGAACTGGAACAAATCTCACAGCTTTCGAAGTCAGTGGTTGAGATGTGCAGCTTACAATTGGCACGAAGACATCCAGTACGAGCTTGTTCGACAATCCACCATCGATTGAATCTTCTTCATCGTAATATTATTCTAATGCTAAAAAATCCATTCGAGATCTCTTCGATGATCCGCCATCTGCGTTCTGCGATGCCATCGACACCGAAAGGATACTCCTCCGAAGCCATAGACAGCCAATCGTCCATGAATCTCGATCCAATCTGGACACTACGACTCTAAATCAAAAAAATGATTAATCAGCGAACTCGTAGACCATTCCGAAGGATAATGGGTATCGATAATGATACCAGCGTCGAATTTTGGCACATTTTAATGGCATTCCGTCCCATTTGCAAGATTCTTATCACAAGCTGGATGTCCTTACAGATACGAGTTGGAAAAAAGGCGTGTGGTACAATTAGTCACGAAGATTCTGGAAGGACATCTACCTCAACACGGGCAAATTTTGACCCGACTAAACGAAACACGAACCAGATTGGTAATCGAAGCCGCTTATTGAATTCACATTTCACATACGCTCGACGATGGTCGTTCCAATTCCAAATACCGAAGCACTTAGTACGGACAGCTTATCGTATTCCAACGGCGAGATGAAATTTGTCGCCGAAACAGGTTCTAAATTAGAATACCGACGTTTTGCAAACTTTCCTGGTTTTCGGTCGAACTAAAGTGAATCAAAATACATAGGTAAGTACACGTTGACGACGGTAATCCAACGGTAGACTCTTACATATAAATGCACGGTGTTCGGTAAGAATAAAATACAGATTTTTTACTTATAGCCGCTAACCTTCGGACATGTTGCTAAAATGTTGGTAAACAGGTTTAATATTTTCACTTATACCACCAATAGCACTGGTATTCTCTTCGCCGCCTACAAAAAGACGGTCCGATTTAAAGCAACCGCATAAACTACGAAATTGCATCAAACCAAAGTATCACCCGAATCCAGCGAGACTTTAACTTTAAGCGAATATGACCGAAAAAGCGAGCACGTTGGTACCGAATCGAGTGAAAAGCTTACGAGTTCGAATACCGTTTCATATCGACAACGACGACAAATTACGACAGCGATTAGATGCACGTTAAAACACAGCCATAACACTGAGAATACGACTAAGATTGGCGAAAAATCATCAATACTGTTAACCCAGATTATAGCATAAGTGTGTAATCAAGAAAAAACGCGAAATACACAATTGATTACCGCACGACCACATACACACTCACATGGCATAATACTACTGAAGCACTGAACTCGTCTTATTACTCGTTGATCACCGAAAATGCCTGCCACAATCAACCTTGCCGCCGGTAATCCCCCCACCATCGTAAGCACAGAACTACTTGTTGAGTTACTCTGCGCGTGCGTATCGCGTTCTATGAATAGACATTCATGGTCATATTAAATCAGTGGTTACAATTGTACGAAGCTTTCGCAGTGGTTACCAACGTAGCGAGCGCGTACACACACGTTACACTAACCTGCGCGAGCTTTACTCACGTACGTTCGTAATAATAATGTTACAAAGAAATTCGCCGGCTAATTTTTACACGTCTTATTTTATCCGAAACAAAACCAGTCGAGACGTGTGACATTGTGAGGAAAAAAATACATAATAAATTCGTAAACAATGTTGAATTCGTTTCGGTTCACCGTCGCATTTTTCGCAAAAAATTACATCACACACGAGTTCGAACGATGATAAATAATCGTAAAAGTTGCCCTTTTGATACGAAATTTTAATTTCTAAAAATATCGAATCGTATTAAAATCTGGCATGAGTCGTTGAGGAAAATGACTTATCAATTCTTGAAAAACTACTTCATTACGAGTTACGATCGTTATCATGTAAGTAAAAATATTCCCAATGGCTCATTAAGAAAGACGTTCCAAGAAATGACAAAACACGATGAATTTTCCATAACACAACAACTTCCGACGTGAATTTTATTTCGCTATTCGTCCAAAAAATTAATTTTTCTAATGAAAACAATGCCAACGTGCTCTTGTTTATTGTTTACAAAATGTGCAGCGGTATTAGTGCCCTAGAATTTTGAAAAATAGAAGCAAAGCGAAGCCACCCGTAGGAGAAATGATAACTCACCCATGTTTCCGGAATCGGTATCAGTTCCTAGAACTTCGCATTCCATGATTTCATTTCTTCACTGTCAAAGTGAAAATAAAAACCAAATTCAAAGAACATTGACAAAACAAAACGCTAGGTAGGTATGAGTTGAATGTTATGTATGCGTAAACAATTAACAATCAATCTAGAACACATTTTCGCGACGATAACGTTCATTCGTGGTCACGGTTTCAGAACTAGTTCGTAATTTTTCTCGATTTTGCCTGCTTGAATCCGAAATGGCGAACAAATGGCCTATAGCGAGGTAGGATAGGCGATCCATGTACGAATTATTCGATTTTATCTCTTAAAATTGATTTGTCACGATAACAAGTGATTTATGGCTCGAAAGTTGCTTCCCCACCGTACTCCAGAGAAGCGTGACCTTGAAAATGTGATTTCTACACTTTTTGGTTTTCGCATTAACTCTGGTGGTTTTCCCAATTTTGAGAGTACCTAGTATAGGAGATAAATCAATGTGAAAGTAGGAATGTTTCTGATAGCATCACAAACTTTCTTTCGAATTTTAGAAGTCTTACACCCTTGACTTGTGGTTTATTGTTCTTTAAAAATAAGATTCCCAAAATTTTAGTCCCCTACATCGATTAGGAGCCATGCACTGAGGATTCCCTTATTCTTATGAGATTCAACTAAAACGATGCAAATGCAGATTAAATTTTTCAACAATTTTACCGATCAAAATTGTAACAAATTTTACATTATTTTGAATTTTTTTATTCAATTTTTGTAATTTTTTTTCGCATTTAGAATCATTTTTACGTTAGTTGATCTAACTCTTCTGAAATTTCACTCATTTTCCAAGCCCTTGAACATTTCTTTCAGTCATCCGACGAATAATGTAAAATTTTAAATTACTGAAAAATCTAAAAACACGACTCACTGTGATTATTAGAGATTAACTAGTCATCCTGGAGGGGGGGGGGGGGTGTTAAACGGGAACCTCAGATAGTACATTTTTACCCGAATTGAGGGTTTCCCGAACCCTCAGGATGATTCCTCGGATCCAAAGTTCACTCCTAAAAATTTAATTTTTTCAGAATTTTTTAATCTCAAAACTGATCTTGAAAGTTAAAACGAATGTTTAACACTTCAAAGACCCTGAAAAATAGCAAATATGAATGTAAAAATAATTTTAAAATATCGTACAGGCTTGGATGTATTCTGCACTCGCCTGTATTTTTTCATATTTTTTGAACCGACAGTTTTCTCAAAAATCCTCAAGAACTGTTTTAAATTTCATTTCCACCGAAATTTAATAAAAGTAAAAATGTTAAAATGGAAAAACATACGTCAGATTCGTGTTCAGTAGAATCCTTTACACATTTCCATACACTATTTAAGCGATAATTTTGTTTAAAAGCACCTATCAAAATTCATATTTTTCCATACCTAATTATCTATGATTGATTAAAAAAATTCAAAAAAGAAATGAATCATGAGCATTTTAATCAAAATGATGACGAAAATAGTGTTCATCAGTGTATTTCACATTTTCATATCAATTTTGACTTCATGTCAGACGTGAGAAAAAAAAACTGAAAAATTTTTAATACAAGATTACTTTTCAATTTACTGAAATTATTGCAAAATACAAATTGTAAGCAAATCTATTTTTAAAAAAAAAAGTTAAAATATCATATGAATTTTTAACAAAAACGCAAATTTTATGTGTTCTTCAGACACCATGTCCAAATTGGCTTTTTTGAGACAATATGTCTAAATTACAGATGTTTCTAGACCACCAAGTCTCCAAATTGTCATTTTTTGGGACACTATGCCCAACTTGCGGATGTTTCTAGGACACATGTCCAAATTAGCTTCTTTTTTGGGACATGATGTCCAATTGGGGTTTTTCGGGGACTTTGTGATCAAATTATTCAAAATGGGGTTTCTTTCTTGGGACACTATGTGTCCAAATTGAAGAAATGGTAGGATAGCAGCGTGTCTCAATCAGTTTTTAACATAAACATGGATGTGTTGTCGTGTTTGGGGCCCATTTATAAAACGCGAAATCAAATTTCAGGAGCCAAAATTTCAACACCACTGAATTAAAAACAAAACTTCATCAATGAAAAAATACCAATAAATTACAAATTAATCTGGCATTTTAATGAACAGACATCATTAAAACATATTCATTATTTAAAAACTTTTGTTCTACAGCAAAAGCAAAACTTATGTACCTAATACCTATGTATTGTATTTCATTTGGTCAAAGAGGGGTGCTGAATACCACCTGACGTTAGTTTTTCCATTGTCCTGCCATTTTCTTCTCATTAATGCCATATCGGTAAAATTGAGATGAAAAGGAGTTTTCGAGGATTTTTGGGAAGACCATTAGTCCAAAAAAATTTAAAAAACTCAGGGGAGTGCAGAATACATCCAAGCTGGTTTTCATGTGAAAATTTTGTTGATATTAGTATGAATTTCGAGCTTAATATTCGTTTTGGTATGGTATCAATTTTACACATTTTTTTGTAATTTTTACCAATTTTAATAGGAAATTTCACTTAGGAGTTCACAAACCTCAAGAACTGCTCTCTTATTTCTGAATCAGTGAAATTTATCAAAAATCGCTGAAAAACAGTCAGAATTGCAGAACAATGAAAAATCAGTGAAAGAAAATCACTGAAAATCAGTAAAAATTCACTAAAAACTCAGTGATATTCATGAAATTTACTGAAAAATCTGCGAAATTCTTTGAATAATCAGTGAAAAGTCGCTGAAAATTAGTGAATTTCACTGATTTTTCCTGTGCTGCAATTCTGACTGGTTATCAGTGATTTTTCACTGATTCGGAATAAAAAAATTAGAAATACTGATTTCTGTTCCTAATTTTTTTCTCTAAAAAATTTGATTGGAACATCGCAACATCCTCACCAGTGCTTCAAAAAGGCCCCCATCCCAAAAATTTAGAATTAAAAAAATTATAATTTTTTTTAATTCTTTAAAAACGTACCTACTCTTTCATTCCTGAATCAGTAACATTTATCAAAAATCACTGAAAAACAGTCCGAATTGCAGCATAGTAATAAATCAGAGAATTTTTTTTCACTGAAAGCAAGTCCGTGAAAGAAAATCACTGGAAATCAGTGAAAATTCACTGAAAACTCAGTAATATTTTTAAAATTCATTAAAAAATCTGCGAAATTCTTTGAATAATCAGTGAAAAGTCGCTGAAAATTAGTGAATTTCACTGATTTTTCCCGTGCTGCAATTCTGACTGTTTATCTGTGATTTTTCACATGATTCGGAATAAGAGTATTCTACGTTTTCGGCAGTGGGATAGTTTTTAGGAACATTTTACCACTTCCAAAAAAGTTTTTCAAATTCTTGGTAAAATTTTCAATCTGAAAATAATCAGTGAAAAAAAATTAATTTGACAATTAAAAAAAATTACTTTCTTGCAAAATACTACAGACTTAAATACGTTTGAATTTCTGATTTTTTTTTACCGATTTCTGGTTTTGGTTCGATATTGATTTTGAACCCCTGCTTTTGAGGTTAAAAAAATCTGAAAAAAAAGTTGTGGATGTTCATACCAAGCTGACATTTTTTCTCATAAAATTTCTTTTCTATTGGGTAAATGAAAAACGCTAGAGATAACGCGCTAAAAATCACCTTTACCAGGGTCACACCCCACTGTAGTCTGCTGGGGGAATTATTTTAAGGTCAAAAATTTTCTTTTACAATGACAAATCGATTTTGGGAAAAAATTGAAACCTTTTTTGCTCAATTCATCTATCTTACTTTGCTAAAGTAAAGCATTTGCCTAATTTTGAAGAGGAAGGGAGAACCATATTTTAGGTACACGAGGAAAATATCCTACACCTAATACAAATAGGTACCTATCTATCTTACCTCACCACACTAACACCTACCTATACTTACTACAATTTTCAATAACAATTTTTTCTCTCAACCTAGGTACCTCAGCCCACTCATAACTATCTCAATTACACGACGACACGTCCTCATAAAAGGAGAGAAATAAATTAATAAAATTCATCATAAGACGATAAAAATGATAACAAATGATACGATAATAACGCTACAGTAATGAAACGCCAGGTACAAGCAAAGTATGTTGAGTTATTATCGTCATTACAGAGGTATGTCGATATACCGAACAACTGCATATTCTTTATGGAAGAATTAATTTCATATTGTGTAAAAAATACGTGAAATTATTCGATAAACAAGAAACAATAGTTGAATATTCAAATTAGTCACAGATCAGGTTCCATTGGCCGCTAGTGAAGCGAGTTTTGTACGGAATTTATCGTGTGGGGGGTATAGCTCAGTGGTAGAGCATTCGACTGCAGATCGAGAGGTCCCCGGTTCAAACCCGGGTGCCCCCTTAAAATTTTTGTTTTTTTTTCCAACGTAGTTTTATCAATCGGTTAATTTACTACCATAAACTAACATTTTACGTAATTCAGAACGATATTTCCCTCAATTAAGGCACATTTATCAAAACATTTCTGATACTGAGAAATAGGAAAAAAACACCACGTCTTTTACAACTTACAGCTTAATTTGTTGAAAATTGTTTCCACGCTAATAACGCGCATTATAACGCCATTCACTTAAAAAACAATCTAAATTACATATTCTTCGAAAAAAGATAAAAAACTTCGAACTTCGGTATCAATTTCAGACTATAACCTCGTAACGCGACACAACACTGTGAAATTCGAAATCGAAAAAAAATGTGTATTACCAACACCTCTATGACGATTATTGAACAAGGAAAATAACGCAGGTACCTAGGTATTGCAGGTGTTTTTTTTTTCATAAAATATGACAAATTTATTTGAAACGTCGAACGTATGTAGCTCGCAAACTGAAACCATTTTTTTCCACGGTGCAATTTCATTTTTCGAAATTTAAAAATAAAGTCGTCGTTGAACGAGTATATCGATCGAGACCCCGGATTTAATCTGCGATTCTGATTCGCAGACTGTGCAGGTACAAATCACCATAAGCTAATTATAATTTTTCTTTATTGGTGCCGCGTCGCGGTTTGCAGGTATTATAAATTTTCATTTCGGAATATGAATAAACATCGATTATTGCGTAGGTATGTGAACGTATCTAGTACCTACATTTTATTTTTTCAATTTTCCAATACAATAAATTTACGTTCAAGGTGAAATTAAGTCGACAGCTTGACTGCTCTTTGAAAAATAGTTTAACAAAATAATCATCGAACCGCATACATTAAAATGAGCGAAATATGCTAGAGTACGAGAATGTTCCGTAGAGGGCGCTGAACGAATGGGAATAGTGAGGGTGAAGAGATGTAGATGGCGTTGGGTGGTGGAAAAGACGCAAGCCAGATAATTTTGGAAAATGGAAAGAAATGACATAATCAAGAACATGAAATATCAAGGCGGTACTCGGGGTATATCAAACTCATTTTTCAATATTTTGTATTTTACAATGGTAGAATCCGTTTAAAAAACAAAATTAGATTTTATTAATTTTTAAACGGACACTTCAATTTTCTATGAACTTTTTAAAATTTTTCTACCAAAATTTGATTTTTCAAAAACAAAAAAAGTAGAAATAAAGATTTTATAGTCGGGGGTTCACAATTTTTAACCCCTTGGCTCAAATAATTCGACGAAACCAAAACAGGGTGTTCCATGAATCGTCTGCCAAACATATTTTTCTGGATATAATCGGGTACCACACACTAAAAAAAACTTGTGATGAATATGTTGCCTATTTTAAGAATTTAAGGGGCAAATGCTGCTTTTCAAAAAATCGCGTCAAAATTTTTTTAACAATGGGAATGGATAGTACTTGAAAACTGAACAAATTTTCTCTATATGACTTTTTGCCTAACTCGAAAATTGAAGGGGTTACAAAAAATTTTATCCAAAAACAATTTTTAAAAAATCAACTAATCAAGGGAATGGATAGCACGTTGAAAACTGAAGAAATTTTGTTCTGTGCACTTCTTGCCTAACGTCGAAAATGAAGGGGCTACGGCTCGCGCAAAATACGTGGGCTTCAAAAATTTTTCTATTTTTTTCAATTTTGAATGGCCCTTAGCCCCTTCATTTTTGATGTTAGGCAAAAAGTGTACGGAACAAAATTTTTTCTGTTTTCAACGTACTATCTATTCCCTTGATTAGTTCATTGAAAAAAATTTTGTAGCCCTTCAATTTTCAAGTTAGGCAAAAAGTCATATAGTGAAAATTTGTTCAGTTTTTAAAGTACTATCCATTCCTATGGTTGAAAAAATTTTTTTACGTATTTTTTTTAGATGTAGCATTTGCTCCTTAAATTCTCAAATTAGGCAACATGTTCATCTCAAGTTTTTTTTTTAGTGGTACCCGGTTATATCCAAAAAAAAATGTTTGGCAGACGATTCATGGAACACTCTATACAAGTTAGTACATACCTACAGGGAAATTCTACATATAAAAATACGAATTTTTTCGAATTTAATTTTTCCAATGCAATCGCTTTTCATTTTCATGACGCTTTTCACGTTTGAAACCTTCACGTGGCAAAATAACACGAAGGAGTTAACCAGAAATAACTTTTTTCTGACTTTTCCGAATTTTTGCAGACCTTTTTACGTGAAGTAGGTACTTCATGTGCAAATATGAAAACGCGCATCTATTCTTATTGAGATTGAGAAAAGAAAGTGATATTTTTTCGACGCCAATATCTTATAATTTTCAGGGGCAGGAAGACTATGTTTCATACAGATCAAGAATTTAATTTTTGGTTTCCATATTTTTGAAAACGACAAGAGTTAGTCACCACTTGTGTTGTGCTAACGTCGTTCCTTCCGAGACCGAAGTAATCACTCCTGACGCCTCCCACTACGAAGTGGTGGTGGCAAAGGTAGTGAGCTACGTAGGTTCTAAGTTAGTTTAGTTACCACGTAGGATATCATATAGTTGATGTACACGTAGGTGTAAGGACCAGTGCTCTTGGCTTGTATATTTTGTTGGCTAAATATACGACCATACCTTTTCTATATACTGTGTTCTTATTTCACTTAGTGAGTACTTGACTATGTCCGTTTACATTGACGTTATTATGATAGCAGAGCGTTTGTATTCGATTTTCCGGCTGGCTAACGCTGCCGGTGAATTAAATTCAACCTCTGAAATTTTTCTAAAAATTTAATTTTAAGTACAAGTGGCTACCGAAGATTGAAATTTAATAAAACCGAAAGATTGAAGTCTAATTTTAATAAAATAAAAAATCGAAGTGTTTGATTTCCAGGAATTGGAATCTTGAAATACGAAAATACGATTTAATCGTAAATATTTCACCGAAGTATCGAAATATGAATAATTTTATTTACCCGAAGTTATTTAAATACCGAATGTATAATAATTAAAACCGAACGAATAATTAATTAAATTAAAAAGCGAAATAATCGAAGTATTTGTGGCGATCTATTTCAGCCAATCATGACGCGCTCCATTGTTGGGTGTTAGTCACTGAGCCGAACGTTGTTATCATGACGATGTTGTTTGGAATGTGAGCAACTTGTAACCAAATAGTTAGCTCGTACGTTTGTCAAAAAGTGAATAATTCGTGAAGTTTTTAATCCGGTGCTAATTAATACGGTATAATTATATATCCAGTGTTTTTAGTAGCCAAGTGTAGTAGAATACGTGTTGTTGAACTGTGTATTAGAACCGAACGTGTATAATTTTGAATAGAAAACCGAAGATAGAAAATTTCCGAAGGTACAATATTATTGAAGCAAAGCCACCTCTGTACGAAATACAATACGAAGTTATAACCGAAGATTAAGATATTAGTAATAATAATTAGTAATAAAAGTGCTAGAATAGTCGAAATTTTAAAATCAGTGCGAAATTTTTCATCTGTCTGTATGGTAAAGTAAGCTGTGTATTCGTTTCAACCAGCTGAAAAACTAAAACGCCTATTTGCAAGGGTGGATTTCTACGATTCGTCAGTATTACAATATTCATTTTAAAATTACCGAAGTTGATTAGTATACCGAAAGAATAATATTTCCATAAATACTGGAAGATATTAAGGCGAGTTTGAATATGCCTGAAATGAAGTGAACTTTGAATTCATTTGATCGAAGTAATAAAATTGATAAAAATAGACAATTATGACCGAACGTATATAAAATTAATACCGAATGTGTTGTAATACTCAAGTATTTTGAAAACTGAGTAACGGAGTTATTTAAAACCTACGAGGTCTCCAATCAAATGGCCATACATATGTGATCAATAATATCACGAAGTTGATTACCGAATGATTTGTTAATTTTGAATTTTAAATGAAACGAAATACGAATAATTGTAATACTGATATAGCTAAAGTGTGCACGATGTACGGAAGTGCATTACCCGGCCGAAGGATCGTAGGAATTCGCGGGTAGTTTGGATCACTGAGCTAATATCAACGGCTGTTCCTGATAGGTGCCGGTGATTTGAGCTAGCGGTATAGGAATCATAATGCGACGTCCCTGTGTAGTACTATATCGCTGTAAGCATACGAAGTATTCCATAGTGAGCTTATACCTGCCTTTTAGAAACAAACCTGTTGAAATTATAAAATTTAACCGATAGAACCGAAAGAATAATAATTTTTGAGAAGTAACGAAGCACGTATCGATAGATTACTTTAGTATCTACGTACGTAGGCAAATTGAACCGATAGCAATAATTAACCGAAAGTTATTTTTTGATTACAGAAGTTTTTGAATTGATCTCGTGAACCATGCATCAAGCTGGTAGTAGCGGAGATGGAAAGCGGCCGGATGAAAACCGAGCTAGCCGAAGCAGACGTAGATCAGAATCGTCAGATCCGTCGAACCGAAGTGATACTGGAAATCAGCCGAACGTAAGTTGAATAATAAATTGAAATCGAAGTATATTGTAATATTTATTTTCCGTGTATACGATAATCGTGCGGTCCCGAATGATTTTCTGAGAATAATATAACTCAGTAAATTATTAATTGATATTGTCTATTGTTAAAACAGGTTAGTGTTTCGAAAAATGAGCGTAAAACCTCAGCCATACCGTCGGCTCCATCTGCGGAGTCCGAAGGAAAATAAAGACAGATCTAAAGAAGCAAAAGTAAATAAACCGATAGATAATAAAAGTAAACCGAAAGTAATTGTTAAATCGAAAATAGAACCGAAGCAAACCGTTAATAAAAATGACGCGAATAAAAACTACTGATGATAAATTGAAAAACGAAGTCGATAAAAAGAAATCGAAAGTCATTACTAAAATTTTTTCAAACAGTACTGATAATAGGGCCAAAGACACATCTAGCAAACCGAATGAAAAGAATAATTCTAATTTAAAAGAACCGAAAGATAATAAAATAAAAACGCGAATAAAAAATAAACCGATAGATAACAATAATAAAAATAAAACGAATGATAAAAATAAAGTCGATAAAAATAATAAAATTGACAAATCTAAAGTGAAAAATCACAGCCGAAGGTAACTAAAGTTAGAGTACAGGTACATAGAGAACCTAGTAACGAGCCGAACGATCGTAGTAATACTAACGATACCGAAGATATCCCAATGAGACCAATGCAGCAACCGAATGTAATTATTCAGCGAATTCTGAACCGAATGCCAATTATGACTGGGATCAATTACGAGTAATAAACGAAGATAATAATATGCCAACACCGAAAGCAACAAGTACGCCAAAGCCACGAAGTAATACCCCACCCGAAGATCCAAGCTCGTCTAGCAGCAGCTCAAGCAGCTCTAGCAGCGATTCTGACAGTGATAGCGATAGTAACTCGAGCAGTTCGTCCAGCGAAGATGACTCGAGACCGAAACAGAAAAGTAAACCTGTTCAGAAACCGATAGAAACCTATGGTAACCGATGAACAAATGGCAAGAGCTATGCAATTAGTAGAATTTAATAAATCTGCTAGTTTGAAGCACCGAAAGTTGATAATAAAGCCAAGCCAAAGAAAAAGAAACGTCCACGATGAGGAACGAATCGTCAGACTCGTACCAATCGAAGATGACGGTGAACCGAAGAAAAAGAAACAGAAACGAAGTTATAAAAAGAAAGAAGTACCGAAGAAAAGAATCCCCGAGTCAAAAGAGAGCGGAGGAGAAGGAAAATCGTGATAACGATTCTGACTATTTCGATGGTCAATCCGAAGAAGAAGATGAAGAATTTGGGTCCGAAAGAAGCTTTCAAACGATAGCGAATTCGAGAAAAATGTAAGTGGCTCAGAAAAATCAAATAATTCTGATACCGAAGATAGTGATAATGACAATAATAATAACAAATCTAATAAAAATAAAAATAAGCGTAAAAAAGCACCGAAAGCATAAAAATAAAGCAAAAAGCATAAAACCGATAGAAATAAAAATGATGAATTAAGAATTCAGCAATTTCGATTTGCACCGAATGTAGGAAAGTATAAATTAACTAAAAATGAGCATTTTGATACATGGTATAGGCGACTTGTAGGGGAACTCGAAGGTATGGGACTTGATCCCAACGATAAAAATCCCTCTAAAATTAATAATACACACATGAAAAAATGTGTTATTATCCCGAATAGATAACGCGTATGTCGATGATATTATTAGCTGTAGCACGTTTAGAAAAGCGATCGAAGTTTTAAAAGAAACGCGAAAAGCCGAAGTTAATAAATCAACCCGAACGATAGAGCAACAATTTTCAAAATTCATTTATTTAGGCACGAAACAATTGCCGAATTTTTCCAACGTTTAAAACGTATTAGGTCTGAATACTTTACGATTATAAAGAAAAATATACCGAGGCGAAAAATTTTTGATCAGATAGTGACAGGGACCGAACGTATTTATCCTTTAGTAGACCAACATGTAGAATATAATGGAGGCTACCCGAAGCAAAACATAAGAGAACTGAAAAATTATCTGTTACGACAGGAACAAAAAGCAAACGAAAAAGGACCGCAACAAGCGAAGTTCAGTCGTGGTCGCTCGAGCTCCCGAGGACGCGCAAATAATGGCCGAAGCTTATCCCGCCCGAAGTTCCAAACAAAAGGTCCACCGAAGAAGTGCAACCGTTGTATGTCACTGAAACACCTTGAGCGAGACTGTGACCAACCGATTCGATGTTACGCTTGCATGAAAACGGGGCATCTCCGTAAAGATTGCAACGTACCGGTTGAAAGACAACATCCGTTTGGATACCAAGGTAAATATGCACCTCCAACAAGAGGTAGCAGACCATTTCGAAGATTTAGTAATAATAGATATAATAGCTATAACCGAAAGTATACGTATCAAAATTTTGATCCAAATCAGGGATGAATCCTTATTTTCAAGGACAGATCCCGAATTTTCAACCGAATTTTCAACCGAATGCGAACTACCAAAATTTTAATCAATTCCCGAATGTACCGAATGTAAATAATAATAATAATTTTCAAAATAATCAAATGAGAGGTAATAATAATGGTAACCGAAGAAATTTTAAGAGAGGCGGTAAACGACAACCTAATAAAAATAATAATACCGAACAGTCTAATGCAAATGCAAATGCAACACCGAAGCAACAGGCGAATAATAAATTTGTCGAACTTTAAATTGACCGAAAGAAAATTTTGTATATATTAGAAGGTAATTTGAAATTTTCTGATTTGTTTGAACAGGAAATCGAAGTAATTACGTATCGCCCGATAGTACGACGCCGCGAAGCAGATCGATACCGGCGACCGAACGAAATACAGCTCAATACAGAATTGTCGAATGGCAAATGTACAGAGAGCGTGTAGTATCCGAACGTAGAAGCCGAAGTATTACCCCGCCTCAGGCAAACGAAGTACAATCGACCGTACCACCTACCGAAAGAAATTTTGAAATGCCTCAACCGAATGTCGCAGCGATCGAGCAAACTCCAATGCAAAGGCAAATAGCTGAGCAAAAACGGTTACTCGAAGCGCGAAGAAAAGAATTGCAAGCCGAAGAAGAAAGAATTCGAAATTTTGAACGCACGTTTGCCGAAGATAAAAAGCGTATAAAACAACAAATTTTGATGAAAATGGCCGAATTGAAAAATTTGGAAAAAGCGATTACCAATTGCAGATCCGAACTCGAAGATTTACGTCAACGGTACAGCGATTACCTGACGCCCGAAGAATTGCAAAATATAGAATCGACACCAACCGAACCTGAACCGCAACCCGGTTGCAGTAGGCCGGATACGTCGCTTCCGCCGCCCGAAGAAAATCGAAATGAAAAACGCGATGAAAAACCGAACGAATCGAAAAATAAACCCGAAAGTAATAAAAGTAAAATTATAATTAAAAATTTTCCTAAACCAAGGTGTCCGATCGAAAGGATGAATCTAACAAATTCTCCTCTTTCAGAATTTTATACCGAAGAAGAAATTGCGCCGAAAGTAAAGAAAACCGAAGATGATAAGAAACGAAAAGAATCACCGAAGCGTACCGTACTGAGAGTGAACGATAGCCAGATGCCGGCACCGTCGTCTCAGGTAAATATAATGACCGAAAGTAATTTTGACTGGGGAACCGAAGTTGAAAATAATTTTACCCCAATTTTTAGCCATAATTCGAAAACGAAGATAAAACCGAACTCCGTCGATGCTGCCATCATTCATGGTGTTGAAGTCGTTAGAGCGGGCATAGCCCGTGCTCAAACGGCTCAAAACCAAAACGAAGGCATGCAAATTGACTTAAACAAGATCATGGCGGAATTCGATCATCAGAAGGCTTTAACAGCAACCGAAGGTAAGCAAGTAGTTTTTATTGGAGATACAGGGGCTACAATGCACCTGCTCCGTGATAACATGTACTTATTAGATAGACGTGAATGCTCGATGACCATTGACGGTATAAATAAAGACCCAAGTACGTCTCTTCAGACTACAACGAAGGGTTCCGTCAGAGGGCAGAGTATAATTTGTAATAATAAAGTAGAATTAAGCAATGTTTTATTTGCACCGAATGTTTCTGACAATTTACTATCACTCCGAATGTTTGTTGACGAAGGTCACAAAGTGATTTTAACGAACCGATATGCAAAAGTTATAAATCGAAAAACCCGAAAGTGTATTTTAGAAGGAAAATATAAATTACCATTTTGGTATTTTATAATCGAATGCGATACAAACCCGACGTTATTAGTCACCAAAACTCGTAACCGAACGTATAAACGATCAAGATCGAATTCACCCGAAAAACCGGAGTCAAAACGATTAAAATCGAAAAATAGCCGAAAGAAAAATAAAGATGTACCGATGAATATTGAGCCCGAAGAAGAAGAGAAAGAAATTTATAAAATTTACGCGATCGAAGATGAAAACGATAAAATTGATAAACGCGAGAAAATCGATAATATACCGTTAGCGTATGAAGTTGCAAGAGATTACAAAATGAAACCGAATGAAGGAATTTATATTGAACCAAAAGGAATACCTGACGATCTCGAAGATTTTGCAAACAGTGATATTAAATGGCATTACCGATTGGGCCACATGAATTACGAGAAAATGCGAAAGCTAAAACAAAAATCGAATTTATTAAAAGGAGTACCTTTGAGCCGAAGAAGAATCGGAAGATGTGACGTTTGTAATATCGCAAATATGAAGAAACTTCCATTTAAGGAAAGACGCCGAAGAGCAATTAGACCGTTTCATACCATACACTCTGACATTATGGGTCCAATACGCCCGGCAACACTTCAGAACAGATTCCAGCACATCATTACGTTCATCGACGATTACAGTCGCTTTGCGATTGCGTACGTCATGCACAAAAAGGATGATGCTGCGAAATGTTTCAGAATGTTCCGAGAGCATGTTATGAGTATGACCGATAGCGACAATGAACTTATTATCCGAAGATTTAGATCTGATAACGGTGGAGAATATATAGGAGCGGAATTTCAAAATGCATTAGTGGAATTTCAGATACAGTTTAAACCGTCTGCACCCAGAACACCCCAACACAATGGAACAGCCGAAAGGTTTAATCAAACGATTATGGGCAGAGTCCGGGCCATGCTCGTTGACTCAGGCCTGCCTCTGTGCTTGTGGGATGTAGCTCTAGGGGCAGCGATACACATGTATAACCGAACGCCGCATGCAGGAATCAAATATGATTATCCAATCCGGAAAATTTTCCCCGACATAAACATGAGAATTGAACACATCCGAAGATTTGGGTCACTAATGTACGTTAAACGACTAGGACCGCTGAGTAAAGTTGAGCCGAAAGGAATTTACGGAATTTTAGTTGGATACACATCAACAGGCTACAAAGTCATGTTACCGAAGTCGAAGAAAATAATTCGCATTAAACACGCCAGACCGAGAGAAACGAAAACCTATAAACATTTAACGGGATTACCGACAGAAGATTTAGAGCCCGAAATGGATGAAAAAGAATGGTTGAAAGAATTTGATTCAATATACCGAAGAGATGAAAACGGAAAGAAATTACCGATAAATAAAACGGGAAAGATACCTGTCAAAAAGAAGGAGGGAGCGACTGACAGCAAACAAGATTTGACTGATCAGATCACTACTCCATCTACGTCAGAAATCATCCCAAAACGAAAACGAGGTAGACCGAAGAAAGCCAAAACCGAAGTCAATTTGAAAAAGAAGGAGGGAGTATCCGAAGTGAAAAAGCCGAAGAGAGCACTGAAAGCCGAAGAAAAGATAGAAATCGATAAAGATGCAATTGATATAAAGAAGCACTTTGAAAACGAGTTGCAACGCTTAAGGACATACCTGGCGCTCACGGCACCAGTGGATGACTTACAAGCATTCGCACTCATTGCAGGTTTAGCAGGAGATCCAATCACAGTAAGTGAGGCTCTTGCCGGACCGGAGAAAGAATTTTGGAAGAAAGCAATGACCGAAGAATTTGACTCATTAGATAAACACGATTCTTACGAAGAAGTGGACCGAATTATATTGCAAAAAGATGACATAATAGTTGACTCTATAATGTTACTAAAACGGAAGATAGATACATGCGGAAGAATAAGATACAAAGCGAGATTAGTAGCTAGAGGGTATAAAGATACACGATCGTATTCCCTGGCGGAGTTATACTCACCAGTGTCCCGGATAGCAACAATCAGAATTGCCTTTAGTATCATAAACCGATTTAATTTAGAAGCAATACATGTAGATGTAAAAACAGCATTCCTACACGGAGAGCTGACCGATAGAACGTTTATGGAAATTCCAAAACAATTCCCGATGAATGCCGAAGTTAGAAAGAAGAAAATTTGGTTGTTGAAGAAAGCCATTTATGGTTTAAAACAAAGCCCGAAGAGATGGAATGAACATTTTAACCGATTGATGCAAAAATTAGGATTTAAACAGGACATTAATGATCCTTGTATTTACTGGCTGCGAAATAAAAATGTGCAAGTTTTCCTCATACTATATGTTGATGACATTTTGTTTGCTGGAAACGATGCAGAATTTATGATGAAGATTTTAGATTTGTTGTTGAAAGAAATTGAAATTATAAACCTCGGTGAGCCGAAGAAATTTGTTGGAGTTGAAATAATCCGAAGCAGAGCCGAAAGAATAATTTATATACACCAGAAAGATTATACGGTGGAAATTTTGAAAAGATTTAATATGATCGAAGCGAAAGAATACCCGATACCGATGATCCCTCAAAACCGAAATGATAAAGCGAAAATTTTGACGAATTTACTATTAGCAGGAATGGAGCCTAAAAACCGAAAAGAAAGAAAACAAATGAAAATAATTGAAAAAGCGAGACAATACGATGAAGCGCCTTTTCCTTATAAGGAGGCAATCGGAAGTTTAATGTATCTTGCGAATGGCACGAGGCCAGACATTATGTACGCAGTACACTATTTAAGCCGAAAGCAAATAAACCCATCGAGACACGATTGGGAACAAGTGAAAAGAATATTTAAATATTTAATAGGAACGAAGCTATTTGGATTGAAATTTACTAGTACCGAAGATGGAATCGTTGGTTATGCTGATGCAAGCCACGGTGATGATGTTGATACCCGAAAGGCAACGACCGGCATTATCATTCGATTGTATGGAGACATTGTCGCCTGGTCGAGTAAGCGACAGGGTAATGTTTCCACGTCGACATGTGAAGCCGAGTACGTAGCGTTAAATGCAGCTTTGCAAGAAGCAACTGCGACAAATGCAATTTTGAAGCGTGCAACTGGAACCGAATGTATGCCCATTAATTTGATTGGTGATAACTCATCAGCAAATAAATGTACGCAAAAACCAGGCACACCGTCTTTAAGACATATACCCGATGTTAAAATGCATAATATACTTGATCATGTTTTGAATGACAAGGCAATAGTCACTTGGGTCAGTACGAAAGACCAAGATGCAGATATACTTACAAAACCATTACCGAAAGAACCATTTGTAAAACTAAGAAATAAATTAGTAGTACCGATAGATGAAGTTATAAATAAAAATAAAAATACCGAATGAACTAACCGAAAGTTTTATTTTTGTTACAGAAACCCGAAGTATACAAAAATCAATAGAAGCTCTCACAGAATTACTCCTCATAGCCGAAGATTTAAAACTGCCTAATACCGAAGAATTGGCAACAATGCGTCGTGTTCTAAGCCAACTGGCTTATGAATCCAAGACCACTCTTGATCAATGTCGTTCACAGGCGAAGGCCAAGCGACGGAGGAGAATCGAATGTAATTTGACCGAAAGAATAGAAAGTGAGCAGCAAAATACCGAAGATAAAGTTCTAAATGAAGAAGACGAAGAAGATCTCTTACGATCACCCGATCACGAGATCATCTTTGAATAAACCGAAAGTTGAATTTAGAAGAAATTTTATTTGTTACCAAAGAAGATATTATTTACTTATAGCCCAAAGAAGGGGTAAATTTATGTGTTCGTAGAAGTGATATACGAAAGTTCCTTTATTATGTGTTCATGTTATTTTATATTTTCGAAGATAAGATTTTAAGTTATATTTCGCTTGGGCCTCCACCTGCTACCGAAGAAAGAAAATTTATAAACTACCGAAGGTAATTTACAAATTTGGAGGGAGTGAAAACGACAAGAGTTAGTCACCACTTGTGTTGTGCTAACGTCGTTCCTTCCGAGACCGAAGTAATCACTCCTGACGCCTCCCACTACGAAGTGGTGGTGGCAAAGGTAGTGAGCTACGTAGGTTCTAAGTTAGTTTAGTTACCACGTAGGATATCATATAGTTGATGTACACGTAGGTGTAAGGACCAGTGCTCTTGGCTTGTATATTTTGTTGGCTAAATATACGACCATACCTTTTCTATATACTGTGTTCTTATTTCACTTAGTGAGTACTTGACTATGTCCGTTTACATTGACGTTATTAATTTTTTGAATGAACATAAATCTATTAAGTTCAAAACAAGCGAAAGCGAACATTTTTGTACAAAAAAGCATCCAAAAATTGGCATTTCATTTTTTTCAAAATTTCAGTTCTGAAAGGAAGTAAAAATATTCAGCCCCTGTTTCTAAATTTGCTTCAGGTTTCATATAATTGATAAAAACGAGGGTCAAGGGTACGAAAATTTGAAAAATTTATAATTTTCAAAAACAAAATACTTACTCCATTTTTCAATAGAATGTTATTTAAAAATTTTTCATGTTTTTGGAGTGAAATTACAAAGTTTCCTGAATTTTTAATATTAGGTAGGTACCTATCTAGGTTTTATTTTTACTGAAATTAAAAATTTTTGAAAATAACGAAAGTAGTAAAATTTCTATACCTACTCTCTTAATTTGAATCAGTCAAAATTGACTGATTTAAATCGACAAAATTGAGTCCTTGTAGGAATCAGTGAAAAAATTTACTGATTCAATCAGTGAATTTTCATTATTGAATCAGTAAAAATAAAATTTCACTGATTGAATCAGTAAATAATTACTGATTGAATCAGTAAAATTTTATTTTTACTGATTCAATAATGAAAATTCACTGATTGAAGTTAGTAAATTTTGACTGATTGAAACCAGTCAATTAATTTTTACTGATTCAATAATCAAAATTCACTATTTGAACCGGTAATTTTTCACTGATTGGCAGTAAAATGCCACTGATTAACAGGAGAATCAGTGGAATTTGACTGATTATTCCGTGACTTGATTTTCTCTATTTCATCAGTCAATTTTGGCATTTTTGACTGATTCAAATTAAGAGAGTATATAGGTGGGGAAAAAAGAGAGAAATAGAGAAAGTCAAAATGTTCTAAAAAATTTTTCACATCGAAGGACACCATACTAAAAGTTGAGAAAGAAAATTGGAGCTCAGATCAAATTTACCAGCTAAACAGGTTTGATTCATAGAAAAAATTTGAAATCTAACACGTGCATTTCGTAATGTTGCAATAAAAATCTGTCAAAATTTAGAGAATTTTGAAGTTTTAAATCAACCTAAAATTCATAAGAAAATTGGAAGTCGAAAATTCGTGCTTTTTTCGTATCATTCTCCTGCTGAATTTGTTCACTGACCGACCTATCCTTCCCCTCAGAAAAAAATTTAAGCAATTATTTCTAACATGATGTAAAAAAAAGTACCTATACCCATAAGTTTTCTTGAGGAAAAAAATGGGTAGTCTTTCAATGCGTGCCTTTTTCCAATTTTTGATAAAATTTTGGCCTTTTCGAATTATTAAAATGAAACGTTCCAATGAAATACTACTCAAGATGAGTATCATTTTTTCAATTCTAAAAAAATATATCAACATTTTTAAACATTTCATGAATTTAACCCCAATTTTTTCTAAAATCACGATTAATTGATTACCTATTTAAAAAAATAATTGAGCATTCGCGAATAATCGTCATTTTTGAAATATCGATTATTTTGCAGCAATCAATCGATTATTACTCGTCCTGCACTATGTATGAGAGAAGATTTTTAACACTTTTCAAGGCATTCCACCACCTGAAAAATTTTGGAAAAAATATCATGTTGACATAATATATCATGTTAAAAACTCCATTTGAAAATTTCAAACACGCGTTTTGGCTAGCACACTTCATTTAATTTTTTTCAAAGCACCCATAAATATCCCTTAGTATGGTCTATTATCATTATCCTTGCAAATTTGAGAAAATTAGGTTGAAAACTCATAAAAATAAAAATTATCAAAATAAATACTAAAAAAAATGTAACGTTTTGTCCTATAGGAAGGGATAAAAGGGAGGAGGGGGATGCAATTTTTACCACAAGATTTTCAGACTATAAGAACCAAATTCCATAGGTTAGTTTCAAATTTCAGCTCTGGGGTAAATTCGCCCATCTTATCCGCTGGTACCTTTTGTGTATAATTTTTGTGCTTTGGGATTTCTGGGTTCTGTTATTCGAATTTTCTAATATCTTTCAAAATAAGTACCTACCTATTTACTTCACAAATTGTAGACTTACAATAAAAATCGACTTATATTTCGAAAACAAGAAAAAATTGAGATTTTTAAAACGATAGGAAATAAGAAAATTTGATAAATAATTCTCAACCTCTTCCTCTTCCCTTCTTCATATTATCATGATGTTTGCAAATCATTTTTTCAGTGGTAAATTTGTAATATAATGTATTTTATAAACATTTTTGAATAAAATTGTGATTTTCAATTCCGAATTTTCTGGGATGAATTATTTACATTTATAATTTTTCGAAAATTTACATCATGAGACATCGAGTACTTTTGATATCTAGATTAAAATCTATGATTCTAATCCCGATAAAAAATTTTTCATTCAAGATGTGAAAACTTATTACAACAGTTTTGATATAGTATCATAGAGTTTGGTAAAAATATTTTGCAATTTAATCAAATTTTAAATTATTCAGAAAAAATAGTTCAAAATTAAGTATGCTGATCGTAGACAGAATTAAATTGCATAATCTGTTGAAAAATAACAAGGCACTATTTTGAGACTATTTGCTAGAAATTCCAAGTAGAGTAACTCATAAGCAAAATAAAGCATGTACCAACATTTAAAAAAATTCAATGAAAATTTTCGAAGAAATTGTTCTCAAAATTTACTTACCTTATGTATCTTTTTCATTTTTCTCCAATAGCATTTCTGATTTGTAGAGAAGTGAAGGGATTTCCATCTTTTGATCTCCTATTTTCGGCTCCCTTCCCCATTAATCACTTCATCTAAATTCATTATTCACTCTTTCAGCAAAATTTCCAATTCGAAATGTAGAACCTTTCAGAATTTTCACCAGGCTTTCCGTGAAAAGTTTTCCACTACCCCCCCCCCCCCTCCAGAAAAAATACTTTTTCTAAAAACCTATAAAAATTTCAATTTTGAAATAATGCATCAGCTAATTTTTATACACTTGAGAGATAAACTAAAGAAAAAAAAATTGAGTTTATAGATATTTATTGGATAACTTTTCTTTTGCTCCTTTTTTATTTTCAGCATCACTTGATGAATGTAAAATTTTTTCAGACTTCAGGTCTGCAGAACCCGCTGAGTTGGACTTATTTCCTCATATATTGGGAATGGGAATTAATAAAGCGAATGATACTAAACCTAGATACATTCAAGCTGAACTTTTAAAAACAGAAGTAAAACACTTCAATAAAAAAAGGAATAAAGAAGGAGGAGTCTCGAATCCACCAATGAAGAAAAAGTCGACGCAACACCGTCGACTATTCTTGAGCAACTTTATTCTCCACATCCTCGAAAATAATCATCTCGCCGCAAAATTACAAATTCATCAAACTCTTATCCACCATTAAATTCCTTGCTTAGCATAACGACATCATCAAGTTTAACAATCCAATTTTCACGCGTAGCACCAATCAAATCGGGGCAAATCCGCACATCATCATCACCACCACAAAACAAAACCACATCAACACTCAATTTGATTCGTATTACGAATAAAAATAACAAATTTCTCTCTCAATTAATCAGCTCGCACTGGCACACACAAAGAGAGGAACACTGGTAAAAATCCAAATTGTCGTTTGACGTTAACAAATAACACCCTCTTAATACAAACACGTTTAATAATGGAATTATATACTGCAAGTGTTACAACAAGGGGTTGTTACCCTACAGTGCGATTCATAATGTATGTCCTTAACTTATGGTATATGGAAAGATACAATGTATATAGAAAGAGTTATTTAGGGCTAAGAAAGATTAGCTACTGTAACATGGACACGACAGATGGTGCGGCCCGCTAATTACGCTTCTCATATCGGAGGGGGGTTGCAGAAAAAAAAAGAATAAAAATCCCGCACCCTTAAAACCGCGAGATGACCGAACGAATGAAGTTGTAATATTTAATAAGCCCTTTAGGCTTAAAATTCGATCAGCTAGCGAATATTTCATAAAAGGGATAATACAAGTTGGGTACTTGTCGTTCGCCCTGTAAACATTGAGGATGCGGATTTGCCTGTGCGGTTATAAGTGATCCACATATGGTGGTTTTTTCCTCCTCTCGTGCTTCCTCTTTTCAATTTTAATGCTCGTGAGCCGTCTTCTTTTTGTTTATCATTATCAAGTGTACATATTTACCTATTTGTGACAAGATCATGGAGAAATTTGCTCTTGGATTCTTGTATGGTTTTCAATTATTATTTTATATGATATGGGGTATTAGCCTGGGAGAGATATGTAAAAAAAGGAGATTTATTCCAACTAATTCCTACATGAAATTTTTTTGCGGGATTCTGTAGTGAAAGAGGTCCTTCTCAACATACTATAAAGTCTACCTCCAAATCACGCTTGCGTTGCGCGTGCGGGCGTGAAATATGTACCGCCGGGCCGTTTTTTGATATTATCTCACGAAATGTTGTGTTTTTCGACAAAGTAGTTATTACAAAAAATATTCCTCGTCAAATTTGCAATCGAAATGGTCATTATAATTTTTCTCATAAAACTCGTTTTTACCCCATAAAACTATGATTTTTGTGAGGTAATATTTCACGCGCCGCCACAATCGATCATTTAGGCTGCTGCAACCGTATTGTATGGTCGGGGAGCCAAATCTACCGAAAATGGGCCGAAATAATTGAAAAAGCTGGGACCTCTCCCAACAGTTGGTGTATGAACCCTTAAATTTCGAAAACTACCAGTCTGCCGATCCGCAGCTGCTGCTTTTAAGCACAGCAAATACTTGAAAATTCACAATTTTTATGTACTTTTGGCTGAAAACATTTATGGTCGAAATAGGTGTCAAATTACAGGATATTTTTTTCTGAATCCGAATATGTAGGTCTGCCGACTTCTAAGTGCTGCCGAAGGGTTGGCCGACTGGGTTAAAAGGGAGAAAACTAGAAAAATTCACAGATTTTTGGTCAAATTCCAATAAAAGTGGCATATTTGGCTTGAAAGGGGGTTATAAATGGTTCTAAGCATTACTCAAGAATACAAATGACTTTTCAACTTCAAAATTTCACAAAATTTTTGTATTTTAGGGGGGCGAGGCGTAGGGGAGTATCAACAAACTCATGCATATGAACATGTGATATGGATGCATCATCAAAATATACGTTTTCTGGGTTGTTGAACTCGATTCTGACAAATGAATCAGGGATAGAATCACAAATCCTCATTTAAGAAATCAAAATTTCGCGAATTACATATTTTTATGCCATGGGTGGACACTAACACACGATTCATCGCAACGATAGGTACATACATAAAAAAACAACTGCTGAGAACGCTTAAAACAAAAATATCCTGCTTTTTAGCCCAAATCACACTTAAACAAATGCGGTTCTACCTATGATTCATGAAAACAGCTATCACTCCCTCACCTCCAACAAAAAAATATTGTCATAATCGAGTTCTACAGCCCAGAAAACGTATATTTTGATGATGCACCCATATCACATGTTCATATGCATGAGTTTGTTGATACTCCCCTACGCCTCGCCCCCCTAAAATACAAAAATTTTGTGAAATTTTGAAGTTGAAAAGTCATCTGTATTCTTGAGTAATGCTTAGAACCATTTATAACCCCCTTTCAAGCCAAATATGCCACTTTTATTAGAATTTGACCAAAAATCTGTGAATTTTTCTAGTTTTCTCCCTTTTAACTCAGTCGGCCAACCCTTCGGCAGCACTTAGAAGTCGGCAGACCTACATATTCGGATTCAGAAAAAAATATCCTGTAATTTGACACCTATTTCGACCATAAATGTTTTCAGCCAAAAGTACATAAAAATTGTGAACTTTCGAGTATTTGCTGTGCTTAAAAGCAGCAGCTGCGGATCGGCAGACTGGTAGTTTTCGAAATTTAAGGGTTCATACAACAACTGTTGGGAGAGATCTCAGCCTTTTCGATTATTTCGGCCCATTTTCGGTAGATTTGGCTCCCCGGCTATACTATACAGTTGCAGCAGCCTAAATGATCGATTGTGGCGACGCGTGAAATATTACCTCATAAAAATCATAGTTTTATGGGGTAAAAACGAGTTTTATGAAAAAAATCATAATGACCATTTCGATTGAAAATTTGATGAGGAATATTTTTTGAAATAACTACTTTGTCGAAAAACACAACATTTCGTGAGATAATAGCAAAAAACGGCCCGGCGGTACATATTTCACGCCCGCACGCGCAACGCAAGCGTGATTTGGAGGTAGACTTTATAGTATGTTGAGAAGGACCTCTTTCACTACAGAATCCCGCAAAAAAATTTCATGTAGGAATTAGTTGGAATAAAAAACATATCCCTCCCAGACTATATGTAGAACAGACAGATCGCTTCCCAATTCGTTCATGAGCAATTTTTAAGGGAGGAGATATTAACAAAAATAGGCCATTGTGTAATGATTTTTAAAAATTAATTCATTCGATTTTTTTACCATAGAATTTCAAGAATCGAAATTCAATCGAAGGGACTAATAATCAGAAACTTTAAGATTCGTGAGCACAATTTTCTTTAATTTTTCGGGCTCAAAAATCGATTTTTTAGATTTTTTGCAAAAGTTTATCATTTTTTGACTGAAAATGTATAATTTTGTCATTGTGGAGAAAAGGAAATAGTCTTTTCATTTCTTCTGCCCCTCCCGTTTGGACCGACCTTGATGAGTAACCACCAAAAAAACACGTTAGAGGCATAAGTCACTTATTTTTGAAATTTCAGTGACAAAACTTTTTGTCCTCTTTTGAGAAAATTTGAATCAAAATATGTGTTTTTAATAATAGAAATGGGTACTTAAAGAACTTTAAAAAATGAATAGATTATTTTTAAATGAAATATGAATTTTTGTTCCACTTAAGAACTGAAGAAGCTACAAACGTTTTGGAGACAAAAGATTATAACAGCAATGTTAATGATTTTTTTGCCTGTTAGGGCAATTTCACATTTGAAGGAAGTAAACCTCAAAATTTCAGAATTTTTATAATTATTTTTCTCTGCTTTGAATTTTTCTTAACCCCTTAAATCCTGATATTATGCAAAAAATCATCATAATTCATAACAACATTTGATTTATTCTTCAAGCCATCATTCATTTTTAAAAATGAACCTATTTTTTATATCATTGTGTTACAAGATACGTTTTCGACCCCTTCAATTTTGGAATTAGGCAAGCAATCATAAGAAAAGAATTCATTCATTTAAAAAAATCTAGATATGCCTTTTTCATTACGTAATTTTTTTTAATAATTTTTTGATTCAACATAATTCTGTAGCTTTTTTTCCTTTATATCACTGAGAAAAATGTGTGGTAAAATTGACTACAAATTGTGGAAAAACTTATCCAGTCCGAGTTTATGATGCTTTTTACCACAGTTGTGGTACTTTTTTTGCCACAGCTGTGGTAAAAAGTACCACAGTTGTGATTAAAACTTAAAAAAGTACCACAGTTGTGGCAAAACAGTACCACAGTTGTGGTGAAAAGCATCATAAACTCGGACTGGATAAGTTTTTCCACAATTTGTGGTCAATATCGCCACACTTTTTTTTCTCAGTGATGGGTTCATACTACAAGGTCCATTAGCCCAGCGCAAAAAATCAACGCAGCATTGCAGCTTAAATGTTTTTTCCTCAATTTTAATTTTTGAATTTGGCCGTAAAAAATCATCAGGATAGGATTTGTTTAGGCTTTCCGATGAGCCAGAAACTCAAGTAGGTAAGTACATATCTTTGGGAAAAATTGTAGAACATTTTTTGAAAGATGATAAAATCAGTTTTCAAAAGATATGACTATAAGTAGGAAATTGAATTGAATGAAATTGAAAACAAAGTTTCTAACATGATTTCATTATGAAAAAGCAGAACTTTAACAAGATATTTTTCAAACAATTTGCAATTTTTTTTTAGAGGACGGCAAAGAATCCCTTTCTACATAGAAAAAAAATCATTTCAAAAAATTTCAATGCAAATCTAAAATTCTAAAAAAAAAGAAAAAAATTAATAAATCAAAAATTTCTAATAAGGGAAGTATCCCAACTCGAAGTAAAATTTTGAGCTGAAACAAAAATAAATCGAAAGCAGGTATTCATAAAAAAAATAAAGAACTCCATACCTAAAATTACACGTACCTAGGTTTTTTTTTGAAATTTTATACTGAGTGTGTATAATTTCCAGGATTTCCATGTCTAGGTAGTGTCGGAGAGAGGAGATTGGGAGGGGGTTTAAATTTGGTTTTGCAGTTTGAGTTTTCTAATTAGTAGAAGTTTTGTGTTTCTGTTTTTGAGTCTGGAATAGTTGTGGTATGTTTACAGAGATACCTATTAAGGTTTTGCCTTTCCTGTTTTAGGTTTGGGCAGAGGAAAAGTAATTTCTCACATTTTGGCGAATTTTTGAAATTTCAAAATCACCACATCGCCCTGTAAAATATGAAAAATTGATCCAATCAACGAAAAAAACTGAAAGATATGTACTCTATTTTCGACTTTCCGAATAGATTAGAAATTGGTTTAGAAATGTTTTAAAGCCTCCAGAGAATTTTTGAATTTTCCAGCACTGGAGAATATCCCATAAAAATGGTCCGTATGAATATCAGGAGTTCAGCACATATAATCGCGGATATCTACGTACCTACTTTTAAATTTTTTCTCGGGAAATTTTCTACCAAAAAATATGGATTTTACCTGGAAGTTACGAATTTTTGAAAATTGTGCTTTAATCGATCAAATAGGTCATAAATATTGGTAATCTGCGATTATAGGTGCTCAAGTTCATACGGACCATTTTTATGGGCTTTTCTTTAGGGCTGAAAAATTCCTCAACACCACTTTCAATCGATTTGGGAGGTTAAAAATAGGGTATATACAAAGGTTGCCAACCGAGATTTCGAAAAATCACTATTTTGGCTTAGAAAACGTATCACTAAAAATCACCGTAGCCAATGTGTTCAAAAATCTCTAAAATCACTGTTTTTTTCTCCAGAAGTCATTCAAAAATCGATTTTATCACTACACTCAAAATATCACTTTATCCCTGTACTCATCCTCAAAAATCACCTTAAGTAGGCAAAAAAAAATCAAAATCATCAGAAATGGCTGTTTCTCAACTTTTTTTCCATTGAAAATTAGACCTAGCAAACAGTAAAAAATCACCAAAATCACTGAAATTTTCAAATCACTGATACAATCACTAAACTTTTTCAAAAACTGAAAAATCACTGATTTCAGTTAGAAATCACTGAGGTTGGCAACCTTGGTATATACCAAATTTCAGTTTTTTTTCGTTGATTGGATCAGATTTTTATATGTATTTAGTAGGTACTTTTCAGGTTTATGAAGTAATTTCGAAATTTCAAAAATTCGCCAAAACTCGAGAAATAAACTTCAACATCTGAATTTTTGAAGATGGAGTTTTTTTATGATATACTTTTAATTTATTTTTATTTCGGATTTAAATCTACAGTTTCGAATTTGGATACCTCTCTTGAAAGTTGATTGAAAAAAAAGAAGAGAAATAACACAATATTTCGACATTTTTAACCAATCGAAGGGACAAAAACAAAACTTAAATGCCCGTTGGATACCTTGAAAAAGCAATGATGTAATTTGAAAGCTGTCTTTATCTTCTTTCTAATTTTTTTTTTTTTAAATCGAGCAGGAGTACAGGTTCAGTGAAATGTTACTTTTTGATATTTCACTATTCTCACTCTAAATCTAAAAAAACCCATTAAAATAAATTTTTTCGAGAGCAGTTATCAAAAAAAGATTAACATTGGATCGTCACAACGGCATAAGGGCCAAGAGTGCGATTCATTTCCCGTTTTGTCGTACTTCCGGCCTGCCGTACGTTCGGCGTTCGTTACGCAGGAAGCATTACGTTACATTATCCGAAAATCGTTTGGCTTTTCGCGCCGTTGAAACGATTCAGCGAAAGAATTAAGCGAAAAGCGATTTATATTTTGGTTTCAAATTACACCGTATGTAGTACTACGTATCGCCGGCTACGTAATATTAATAAATCATAAATTTTGATACGCGCCTACGATAAACAACAATAAACCTCGAGCGACGTCTTCATAATAATAGAAAGATAAAAATAAATCCACCGTAAGATGAGCACACAACTCCACGATGACGTAAAAATTTCCCAACCATTTCGTCACGTTCGCGATTGTAATTACAACATTACACCATTTCGAGGCAAATTTTATACCACTCGATATTTCTTCGCAAAAGCTTAGGTAGTAGGTACCTAATTCGAGATAGGTACCTATAATACCAATTCTGGAGGAAAATTTTCAATACACGGATATACGATTTTGTCGATTTTTGAATACATTTGGGGTATTATAGGTGAGGTATAAGGTATCGAACGAACGGCGCGAATCCGCCACCATGGCGTACAATTTACCCTACTGCTTTTACTTTACATAACAACGTTTATTATTCAAGCTCATTCTGACTATTAAATTCATCAAGACGCATAAAATTCTCCACGGAATGTATTCACAAAGACAAACGTCTGCTCCTATAACGAAAGGGATGAATGGTGGAGGAAATAACGCCACATCAAAGGACTACATTGCTAACATCTAACTCAATTACGTTAATTACTTTTATGAGCGCAGCTCATATATTCCTCGGTAATTGTATCAAAGATCCTTTCTAACGAATACCGCGCCCCTGCCTCCGCGTCTCTGTTTCACTCCACCGGTACCTCTGTCGATTGTCGGAAAAGTCTTCGCATTTGCATTTTACTCGTGCTACGTACTACATATACATGTATACTATAGTCGTAGTCATATAGTCTCGTTTCATGTATACGTGTGTATCGTGTACCCCCCTTTACCCCATTCATTCTAACGCCGAATAAAATTTTTATTCCGTGAAGAAATTTTTGACGTCGATTTTTATTTAATTCTAAGATGGTGCAGATTTTTCCTCGGGATGATTCCAAAAAATTGTAGTTTATGAAATCACCATAGAAGTTGTTTTTTCATGACACAAATGAATGAAGAGACATGGCAAATTAATAAATTGACGTTTTGTTTTCAAACAATTTCAAATTTTATGACATTCTTTAAAAAATGAAAAAAAATGTTGAACAATGTAATACAGTACGTAGGTGCGTTGTTTCAATTACTCGATTTCTATTGAGTACCTATCGTCAATTACAAAATTTCTCAATTTTTTTTGCAACAAGATTCAGAAATCAATAATGGAAAGGGAGAGGGGGAGAGGCTTCAGAAGAGTAGTAAAAAAAACACTTCAATTTTGTTCACTACATGATAAATAAAAATTCTCAAATTTGTACAAAAAATACATTGAAATAGGTACCTACTTTTTATAAAGTTAGGTAAAACATCTAAGATCAAAATTTGAAGGGTAAAGTTTGTGAAAGTATTAGGTAGCTATAAATTTTTGATAAACTGGCTTCTCATTCTCATCAAATTGATTCAAAAGAGATCCTTTGCTCTTTTTTTTTTTAAAAAAAAGTGTGTGATTTACTCCAAAATTGAACATTTTTATCCTAATTTTTTGTTGAAAATGTCAAAAATTTGAATAAACTTTTTATTAGGTATAGATATGTTGGTTGGTAGATATTTAATAAATGAAAAATTCGTCGTTCAAGAAAAAAATAACTCTAAATTGATTGATTGTACCTAGGTTGCTGCATTTTGATTTTTCTCCAAATTTAACAAATTTTTAAAAACAGATATATTTTATCTGAAAAAATGGATTGTAAAAAATTGATTTTTTCGTATAAAAAAATACAATTCATGAAAAAAAAACGCTTGAGGTGATTGCCTTAAATTTGAACGAGATTGAAATAATTTTAGAAAAAACATGCTCTAACCGAAATATTTGCAACTAATATTTCAACTGCTCAAGTTGACTTTCCAATTTTCAACTTTTTTTTTTTTGGAAATTCAAAATCATTAAGTATTTTTCTGCAAAAATGTACTTAGTAATTTTTGAGAAAAAAAGAATTTTCACTAAACGTGATGAAAACCTAATCTATATCTGATATCAACTAAGCACCAACCTAGTACCTACCCAAAACCCAAAACCGAATTTCACCATTTCCGGCCATTCTAGAATTCTCCAAAGGGATTCCTATTCTCCAAGGTGTCATCGAATTTCTCCAGAAAGGCCGGAAATCAACTTTGGGAGCTAAAAATGGGTTTCTGCTCCACTTTAAGTAATTCAACAAAAAAATATACCTTTGTTGTGATTTTCAGTTACGTACTCGTATTTCAAGTTTTTTTTTGATCATATGTATGCACGTATTTCAAAATTACAACGAAAGTACGGATGTTAAATTGTTAACAATGATTAAGCAGACTAGTCGGATATTTGAATAGGTAAAGATATAATACCGATTCCCTGGGTTTGAATTTTTTTTTAAATTTTCGGTCGTTTCGAAACGTTTAAATTTCCAATTGTTAAAAAAGTTGGCCAAAAACAATTTTTAGGTGTCCGCTGAAAATCGTGCCAAAAATACTTTTTCCTTTCTTTTTTTTTCGTAAATTATTCAAAAAAGAAAGCAAAAACCTGATTTTAACGGAAAAATTTATTTTCGAAACTTTCTATAAGGTACAAATTTAAATTATGCTGGAGATTCTTGGATCCCTAGAAATAGTAAAATTCAATTTAGAGAATATTAATACCAGTTAGAGACCTGATTTTCATAGATTTTACTTGAAAAGTAAACTATTAAAAATAAAATAAAAAACTTACTGATCCGCCTTTAAATTTAAATACCATAGGTAATTCAGCGTTTTGAACAATGCAAAGCAGGCAAAATTTGTATTATACATAAAATTTTTTATTTTATTTGTTAAATCGCGTAAGTATTATTTGAAATTTAATCTGGTAAAATTTTAACCTAACTGCAAATTGAAGATGCTACATCAGATGCAAATATTTCGACGTTGACAACTCGATCAATAAATGAAACAGGTAAAAATCGTTCATAATATACGAGTATTTTAGAAATTTCTGTGATCTCGATAAAAAATTATTTTAAAAATTTCCGTATCATTTTTGAATTTCAATGACTTCATTTTTTTATACCCAAAAAGAGAGGTATCCTAACCAGCAGTGAAATTTTGATCCGAAACAAAAAGAAATCATAAGTACATCGTAAAAGAACCCCATATCCAAAATTTCAGGTGCTTAAGTTCATTTCTCAAATTTTGTTGAATTTTTGAAATTTAAAAATTACCTCATCGACCTTCAAAATAAAAAAATTTGATCTAATCAACGAAAAAGCAGGAATTTGGTATACCTAATTTTTGACCTCCCAAATTCAATTGATAACGGGTTCGAAACGTTTTAGGGAATTTTCCAACAGTGGAAAAAATCCAAAGAAATGGTCCATATAAATTTCAGCACCTATGATAGCAGATTATGTACTTTTAAATTTTTTCCAGGAAAATTTTTGCCAAAAAATATGGATTTTAACTCGAAGTTGAGAATTTTGGAAAATTGTGTTTTAATCGATCAAATAAAGGTCACCAATATGAGTAATCCGCAATTATAGATGCTGAAGTTCGAATGGACCATTTTTATGGGTAAGTACCTCTTCCGGGCTGGAAATTTCCAAAATTTTCAGTTGACTCCAAAACGTTTTGAAACTGCTGCCAATCGATTTAGGTGGTCGAAAATAAGATATCTACCAACTTTTAGTTTCAAATTTTTGCTAGGGAAAAATATGGATCCAGGTAGCTACGAATTTCGGAAAATTGTGGTTTAATCAGTGAAATAAATCGCCAATATGAATAATCTGAGTTTTTAGGAGCTGAAGTTCATATGGTCCATTTTTGTGAGCTTTCCTTCAGTGCTGGAAGATTTCAAAATTTTCTGGAGGCTCCAAAACGTCTTAAAATCGCTTCCAATCCATTCGGAAGGTCGAAAATAAGGGATACACCAAATTTTAGATTTTTTAGTTGATTAGGTCAAATGTTTATTTTTGTAAGGCAATCAAGTGGTTTTGAAAATTCAAAGATACGCTAAAATTCGAGAAATCAACTTTTAGCCAGCTCTCAATTGAACAAAAAAAGGCGTCCGCGCGGGATTCCCGTTGAAATTGATTTTATGATTAATTCTTGTTCTAGACACTAAAACAAATGATTTTCGCTTGTATGCCTTTTAGGGTCCATCTACCAATATTTCAAACGTGTGTACCGCCTAATCTATGGGTTATAATGAAAAAATATTCAGACAAAAGTTGTTCCTCAACACCTAATGTACATTTTCATTCCTTATCAATATCCATTTTAGAGCCACTCTTGTTGCCCAAATCTGGAAAATAAATGAAAAGTTTTTTGAAAAACTTCAAAATCACGTTTTCATCATTTTCAACGAAAAGTTTCGGAGATACCGGAAAATTTGTAACCACCAAAAGTATTCAGAATTAAATTTCCTTTCCAATGAACTGTTTCACGACCATTTTACTCAACTTTTCCTGACAGAGTGGACGTCTCCCCCTCCCCTTATCTCAAAATTTTGACCCACGAAAAAAATTTGCTCCAAAATGAATTCCGATACCAAATGAAATTGTACACTAGATATTGAAGGGCAAAAATCGTTCAAGTTTTTTTTTTTAAAGGTCCAACTTTCGAGATAGGGGAAGGGGGAGAGGTCGATTCTGTCAGGAAAAGTTGAGGAAAATGGTCGTAAAACATTTCATTGGAAAAAAAATTTAATTCTGAATACTTTTGGTAGTTACAAATTTTCCGATATCTCCAAAACTTTTCGTTGAAAATGAAGAAAACTTGATTTTGAAGTTTTCTCAAAAAACTTTTCATTTCCAAATTTGAGCGACAAGAGTTGCTCCAAAACGGATTTTGATGAGAAATGAAAATGTACATTAGGTGTTGAGGAACAACTTTTGTCTGAACATTTTTTCATTACAACCCATAGATTAGGCGGTACACACGTTTGAAATATTGGTAGGTGAACCCTAAAAGGCATACAAGCGACATTTATTTGTTTTAGTGTCTAGAACAAGAATTAATCATAAAATCAATTTTAACAGGTGTCCCACGCGGATGTACAATTGAATCCTGACTATTTAGTGTTTGAAATTTTGGATATGAGGATCTTTTGTAAGAAAAAATTGACTCATTTCTCTAGCTCTATTACTTCACATACAGTAGATACATATTTCTTACCTTGACAAAGTTCGCAGGAACACATTCATCCCACCAGTCCCAATCAACCAGTCTGTAAAAACAAAAAACATAAAAAACCCTGATTAGCATACACACTACACAAATACTCGAGTAAAATAACCAAACACTCGAGCAAATAAATGAAGAATGACGTTGGTAATACATAAAAGGCGAAAACGTTATTATTCGTGTTGATAATTCATAAGGACAGAAAAACGAACAAGTAAAACCCAAGCACGTAGATAACATGTTCATTGAACACACCAGAGAGAAAAGGAAAAGCTTAATAAAATAATAAGCTGTTGATAAGTTTTGATCCTGTTCCGTACGGATTGTAAGTTAAAGGTATTAAGGATAGATAATCTAACCCCCTAAAAGCCCTTCACCCTAGCTCCCTGTTGCCGAGTACAAATTCTTACTTCGACACCACCTTATAAGCAGCAATCAGGATTACTGCTCAATCATGTTCTTCTCCTTTCTTCCGTCTGCAGCACCGTCTACTATATAACGTGCTGTTTGCTGCGCTCTTCTTTAACGCTATGATTGCCTTTATTTTACTCGAGTGTGATAAAATTCCATTAAAGCCAACAACCCCAATTTTCTATAGTAACTACGTGGCGTATAGTATTTGGCAATTTAATCTTATATTTAATACGTTTTCATAAAGCAGGAAAAAAATACAACGAGAAAGAAAACACGTATCAATTTTTCTTCTTTAGCCATTGTTGTCTAGATAGGTACTAGGTAGAGGTAGGTACGTATATCACCAGTGTAAATTTTTTTCTCATATTATACCAGCGGCCTAGCATCACCATCGTCGAATTTAGAAAAATGTAAGATGGTACAAAAAAATTCACCCTAATTTAAATCCATTAAAGTATCATCTTACATCGTATTAAATAATTCAATCAATTATCCAGTTTTTTTCTTCTTATTAGTTTACCAAAATGCGGAGCAAGAACTAGAATTAGATTCTTTTTTTAATGGTAACTCGACATACACACAGATGCAATATTCTAGACCGGACGGCAGGTAGAGGTTCATTAACAATGGGGAAAGTAGTCTGGCGGCGGAACGGTTTAAGGGCTACGTTGAGGGAATGCGTCCCTGGGGCCCCGTAATAGCGATGTATGTGCAAGAAACCGCTAACCTGACAGGCTCATTTTTTTTACTTTTTATAGCGAAGACGACGGCGGCGTACGGAGTATATTTTCAGACATTACCATAATATGCAAACCATCTCAACATGATCCCCTTAAGGTTCAACGGTATTACATTTGCCTCGGTATAAAGCTGCTCGTTATATATGGCGTATTTAGCTCCTGGCCTGCCCGACAAATTACATTATATACGCGTCCGAACTCCTTACGAAAATAGTTCATTTTTTAATTTTTCGCTTTGTCTTCGTCTTTTTCACCATGTCGCGTCTTTTATCCCGACATTATTGATTTAACTTCTTCCCAGCACCCAGTGACGTACCGAAGGCATTTTCTGGAGGGGGGAAATTGGTGAAAATCCCAACTCAAATTCTTAAAATTCCCAGCTAGGTACATACATAATATGTATAACTGATATTATTATTTCAATAAAAAAAATGAACCGGCGATTATTAACATTTAATTAGGGACGTATTCAAGTCCAGAAATTGGGAGGACAAAACCTCTAAATTTTTTGACTCGATTTTTGAAAAATTTTAAAAATTATTTATTCAGGCACGAAACTAACTGGTTTTTGGGGGGGAAGGCAGGGAGTGGATGTCACAAATCTGTCCACCGAACTAAATTTTTTGACCACTTTTCTTTCTCATTCATTTCATTGGTTTTCCTTCGGTAATTTAATTGCAGTTTAAAAAACCCTATAAAATTGTCTATTTGTTCCAGGGCTGTGAGAACGAACGAACGAGAACGAAGAACAAAGAACCAAAAAGAACAAAAAATTTTGAGAACGAGAACAATGAAAAAAAAATTGAAGAACGAGAACGAGAACAAGAGAAGAACAAGTTTTGAAGAACGAGAACGATAATAATTTTTTTTGAAGAACAAGAACGAGAACGGGTACCAAAATTTCATTGTTCTCGCAGTCCTGATTGTTCCGAACGAAGCAAGGTATTTGTCTAGAAAGGCAGTGGCGTAGCCAGAAATTTCTCATTGTGAGGGTCCGAAATTTCATATTTTTTTTAGGAATTCTAAGTTCACCCCCCCCCCCCCCACCAAATTTCCTTTTACTATATAAAAATGCTAAATTCAAACTTTATAAAGTTCTCATGCGATTTGCATAGCACGTTTAAGGAAGAAAACAGAGATGGAAAGCCAGCCGAAAAAAATGATGAAAGCTTAGGCTATATTATTAGCAAAGCTAAAGCCAGCTTAAAGCGCTATGGATGTTTTTAAAATTTTCTTTCTACTAAATAATTGGAAAACAATTTTGAAAATAAAATTTAAAAATTGGAAAAACACAAAATTTTTAAATTCTGACAAAATTCAAGTTGAAAAAATTTTTGAAAAAAAATTCAATTTGAAAGTTGAAGCTGAAAGCTGAAAGCCGAAAGCCGAAAGCTGAAGCTGTATTTTTTTTTAAGCTAAAGCCAACAGCCGCATTTTTTTTCGGCTTTCCATCTCTGAAAGAAACTGATGAAAATGTAATTTTGGAACAAACAACTTACATAGTACTAATTATTTTGGCCTTAAAAACCAATAAAAATACCTAACAAATTCATGAATTGGCGTCAGAAGCTTTTTTTGAGAGGGTGCAAAGTGGGTATCGAGACTTGGAATATCAGAAGGGAACCATTTTTTGAATAGTTGATTCAAACAGTTTATATAATTTATTGTGATTTCTTTCATGCCCGCGCAAAGCGAGAGCGAAGCTTTAAGGAAATTTGATTTTTAATGCTCCAAAAAGGCACCTTTTCACGTAAATTCCTGACACCAAGGCCCCCCCCCTCCACGTAGCTACGCGCCTGTAGAGAGAAACAAGGGTGTAAGATTTCAAGAAAAATTATTATTTAATTTTAAAACGTTTGTAGTTTTCAATGTGAGAATAATAGAAATGAATTTGACCCGAGCGAAGTGAGGGCAAAAATTTTAGAAAACCTCAAATTCAAGGTCCAACAAAACAATGTTTTGGATTAACAAAGAATAAAAAATCGGCCACTTTTATACTTTAAATATTTCGAAAAATTTGATTTTCAAACATCGAAAATAAGTTTAAAGGGGGAAAAATACCTATAATGAATATCAGTTGAAATAATTTTGGGGAAAAATACAAAAAAATCATTTCTGTAGGATTTAGATTATTCCGAAATTATGGAAGGGGAAAAACACAATAAGGCCGAGCGCAGCGAGGCCAAAGTTTTTGAAACATTTAGATTTGGGAGGTATAATTTCACAGTTGGATTGTAATTTCTGAAAGAGGACATTTCCACCAAAAAAATTTTTGCGGACTGACTTGGTCTTCAATGAACGAAGTTCCCCCCTCCCCTCCTGGTTTCAATTTTCAAACTTCAAATTTTATCGATTTGATCTGTCTGGTAGATAAGAGTGCCTAATTAATTACTATAATTTATCAATTTGTAATTTTTTAATCTGAATCATTACAATATTCATTCTTTAGTTGAAAGATGAAAAATATAAATCAACGTGTGTATAATTATTATGTATGTAGGTACTTTAAGTCGATAAAGTTGCGATCTCAGTCGGAGTATTAAAAATCTTGATTTTTGAGATGAGTTGTAAATTTTCGACTGAAACCAGTATTTTCCAACTTTACCAAATATTGGAGAGGCAACGTGCCTCCTGCCCCCTTTCGGTCCAGTCTCCATTCAATACATACCTGGGTTTTCTTTTCTTAAAAAAATTACATCGGATCAATTTTCCCTACTTACAAATGAAAATTATTCTGAATTTCAAATTTCAAAATAAACATTTTTGATTTTATTTGTTTTTTTTTTTCATTAAAAAAGCATAAATCACAAAGTCCCTTTTTCCCAACTAACATTTTTTACTCTTCAATTGGGAAAATGACAGATTTTCCCAATTTATTTTTCATTAAAAAAATAAATTATAAATGTCCAATTTCTGCAACTGATGTGTTAAAAATATTCAATTTTCCCAACTTACAAGTAAAAGTATTCATTTCAATATTTCTATGAACATAGTGTAGTTTAAGGACATTGATTGAATTTTCGTATTTTTCAAATTTTGACCACCATCTTCCTCAATTCATGCTCGTTCGGAATTTACTAGCAAAATTTCATATTTTTCCAACAAATAATTTCCAATTCAATTTTTCTAATATTCATATGTGGATATAAAACCTTGAAAATACATAGGTATAAAAATTTAAGCATTGCTTTATTCATTTTTCTTAATCATTTTGATTAAAAAATGCCTTTGGTTTGGTTTTTATCTGAAAATTGTTATAAGAAAAACTATCCATTTTTACTCTCTTAATTTGAATCAGTCAAAAACTGAAGATTGACTGATTAAAATTGACAGAATTGAGTTACCGATTGACAGTGAAATTTCACTGATTCCGCTGTTAATCAGTGAAATTTGACTGCCAATCGGTGGAAAATTACTAATTCAATTAGTGAATTTTCATTTCTGAATCAGTAATTCTTTTCTTCACTGAAATGAATCAGTGAAAATTTTAATTTACTGACTGAATTAGTAAATTTTTCACTGATTTCTACTGTAACTCAATTTTGTCTATTTCATCAATAAATTTTAACTGATTCAAATTAAGAGAGAACCCCTACAAAAAAAACAGACCATAGAAAAAACAAATTATTTCCAGAAGAAATTATAAAAACTAAAGATTTTCCAATAAAAAACAAAAAACTTCCGGGGAAGCCCCATCTCCCCCTATCGGTACGTCCCCGTCGACATTATTAATCTAATCTCTTCCCAGCATTTTTTTTACACTTGACCCAGATATTTCTTTCCGATTAATTATTATCGAATTTCCATCCGCAAGAAAACGTATCGCAGCAGAATCGAAAAACATATAAGAAAACTCGTACGTACCTGGGAGAAAAAGCAAGAAAAAAAAAAAATAAAAATTCGCATCGCTGCTGGAAATTTCCCATTACAACGTGTTCGCGTATCGCGGTAAAGCCCGGGAAAAACGCGCGCGCGATAGTGCAATTTCGTAGCTTTATTTTATGGTTGACAAGGTACAATTTACCTTAAATTGGAAAATATATATATAAGTTATGCTCATGTATCGATTTCGCCTTCTTTTGCAGAATGTAAAAATAAATTGAAAATGTATCTAAACCTACGTTTTTCTTCATGTATTACCAATGACATAACATATTTTTATACCTCGCGGCTACGTCAATTTCAAAGACAATTTATCGCTACCAATAAAACTACCAGGAAAATATGCACAAGTTATATAAAAAGGAAGAAAAATATTATAACATCGTAAAAAAGTGAATTACTCGTAGGCGATCCCTTTGACATCATATTGAATATATTTTCATAATTTTTTATTCTTGATCTCTTATAGTTTGTACGCTACGCAAGGTTTATTTTTCGAATATGAGTTTTCCACATGTATTTTTCGTGTGTACTTATTTCGTTTTTTTCCTTCTAGAATGAAAATTTTTCGCTCACTGAACCTCCTTATAGCTGAGGGATTGCTCCGGGTGAAATTTCACGTAAGATGTGATCGAATTTTAAGGCGTATGTCGCATATGGTAGGATTTTTAACAATTTTTTTCACCATGCGAGTACATCAGTAGCTTTAGTTTGTACCAAATTTGTTTTCAATTTTGATTCATGTGGCTGGGTAAAATAAGTAATTTTTGGCAAAAATTTCGCAATAAAAACTTTATGTTTACGATTTCTTTGTTTTTCTTGGATACGTAGTTAGATTTAAAAGATGTCTAGGAGTAGAAGATTACTCCCCCTCGCCTCATTTAGTGTTTGAAAGAATCCTAAACATGCGCACAATTTAAAGCAATTATTAACCTAAAAAAAATGTAATTAAATTTCAATTTGGTTTCATTTTTTATTTTTCTGAATTCATAAGTGCACTGAAAAATTGTGTAAGAGAGGGGCTGAATCGGAGAAAAAATGGAAAAGAGAGGGTCAAAATTCATTGAAAAATTGAGTACCTAGTTATTTCAGTGACGTAATTAAGATATTTTCAATAGGTGGTTGATATATTATGTACAGATTTGGACCAAGAAAAATTGAAAAATTACGAGATTTTTGAAACAAACAATGAATGTAGGTACTTTTTAATCCTGGATCAGCAAAATTTGGAAGAATTTTGCCTTTTCAAATCAATGAAATAATCTTTCAGTCGAAAATTACTGATTTTTCTGACAAATTGGAAATAGACTTGGATTAAAAAAGATATGAATTTCACCAAAATTTAGAGAGGAATAATATGCTCATATGCTCCTACAAGAAATACATCGATTAAAATATGATTTTTTTTAAAAATCAGATGTACTTGAAAAGTAAAAACAGTGCACTTCTTTTCAACATTATATAATAAAAAATTTCCCAGATGAGCTTAAGAGAGGGGGAGGGGTGCTCGAGGCTCCATAATCTTTTTCTTTTGTGGTCCAATGTTAATTTTTGACCCAAATTTCTTTATTTATTATTTTTTTGTTGCTGTTCAAGTTGTAAGAAGATTTATGTTTACCTAGTTCCATTTTTACGTTGTTAGTTTCCCCAGATTTTGAATTAATGACCCAAGCTGAAAAAAAAACAGCCATCTTTGGGAAAAAGTTGAACCATTTAACCAACCGATTCCTCAAATTACAAAAGTGCTCATTTTTTATCACCGTTGAAGGGAAAAACGACCAATAGGTACATATATTATGTATGAACAAATTTGAAATCCGTGACCTCATTTATAGAGTTAGATATTCGATATTCATTTATATTTTACTGATTTTTCTAAATAAGAATTTTGAATACATAAGTATAATCAAATTGGCACCCCTCTTCCTAAATAATTTAAATTCTTGGATTTATTACATTTTACTAAAAAATGGTTCGTTTTTTTATTTGATTTGATTTTCTTAGCTATTTCTAAAAAAAGATTTGGGGTTTTGTTAGTTTTCCTGAAATTGATTTCATCATTATTTTTTTTTAAAATTGATTTGACCTTCTTAATTTTTTTCTAGTTCTTTCTGGAAATAGTTTGACTATTTTTAATTTTTTTGTTTCATTAAGTTATTAGGATTTTTTTCTGAAGATGACCGTTTTTAATTTTTTTTGAATATAATTTGAGTTTTTTAACTCATTTCCTCAGAAAATGACTTGTTTTTTTTTTCTAAACCAGTCTTTTGTTTAAGTATTTGATTTTTATCTGAAATTTTTTTCTTGTTTTTTGTTTATGTTGAGTACCTAAAGCTGGTTTAAATAACAATTTTTTCTAATTTTTTAAAAAAAATTTCCAATTATTTAAATGATTTTTTTAGTTTCTTCTGAGAATGGTTTTTTCGAATTAATTTTTTGAATATGACTTTGTTTCTCGATTTTCATTTGAAAAGATTTGTTTTTTTAGGCTTTTTTAGGTTTTTCTAAAACAGACGTGGTTTTTATTTTTTTTCTAAAAACTTTTTTTTTAGTTATATCGAAATACCCTGTTATTGAACAAATTGTCAAAACATCGTGAAATAGCAGTCATCGCGCTGCTGAACCGACAAATAAAATTCCTTTCTTTCTCTCTCTACATGTATGTAATTTCCTGCTGCTTTTTTTTCAAAATGTATAAGAGAGCCGGTCCCCGCTCACCCAGAACTGAGTATAGGGGGACTGTGATACTCAGTATTGTACTACATATATGATGAATCGATAAATAAATAACGTCTGTCTGTCTGCCTCTCTCTGAAAATGGTCCGAACATTATTATTATTATTATTTTTTTTTAGATTCAGTGAGAAAATGGTATTTTTTTTTTATTTTTCTTGAAAAAGAGCTGATTTTTTCAGTTTCATCTTAAAATGGCTGTAGTTTCCCGATTTTTTAAAAATTTTAAATAATTTGTTTATTTTTCAAAAAAAGTTTTTTTTTTTTTTTTTTAAATATACATAAACAGATTTGGGTTTCTTGGTTTTTTCTTTAAAAAAATTACATATTTATCCAAGTTTTCCCAGAAAACTTTTCTTGAGTTTTTTCTAAAATTGGCTTGTTTTTTGGAGGTTTTCTGAAAAAGCTTTGGTTTTTATAATATCTGCTGGAAATATCTTGTTTTTTCCACGGTCTGTTTTTTTGTAGGTTTCTTCTAAAAATAGAAAGTTTTTCTTCTGGCAATTCTCAGATAAAAAACAAAATAGGGACTTTTTTATTAATAGGTATGATTAAGAAAAATGAAGCAATACTTGAATTTTAATGTGTTTTCAAGATTTTAGGTACCATATATCCATGGATATCTATTAGAAAAATTGAATTGTGAATTATTTGTTGGAAAAATATTGAAATTTTGCTAGTGACTTCTGAACGAGCATGAATTGATGAGGATGATGAGGATGATGGTCAAAATTTGAGATGTACAAAAATTTCAATCAATGTTTTTGAAACACACCATGTTCATAAAAATGTTGAAATGAATACTTACAGTTAAAGTAATATAGAAAATACAAGTAGACCAACTGCCAGACCGGCGCGCGGCGGGGGTGTCGGTAACGTCGGAACGATAATGGTTCTATTTCCGGCCACATAACGCGCTGCATTCGCAGTCGTGTCTGTTTTATTACGGCTTATTATGCATCGTTTCACTTTACATTAAAATAACTCAAAATTTTGAGTGAGCACATAGGTGTTTGAGGTAAGGAAAATGGTCTACGAGAAATTCTCTACAAAATGGGATAGGTTCGAAAGTTCTGCCGGCAAATGAGTGAAAGTTATAAAAGTTCGAATTCGTCAAAATACGTTTCCGATGTAAATACTAACGTTTTTTTCTCTTTACATTAAAATAACTCAAAATTTTGAGTGAGCACATAGGTGTTTGAGGTAAGGAAAATGATCTACGTGAAATTCTCTACAAAATGGGATAGGTTAGAAAGTTCTGCCGGTCACCGAACGAAAGTTATTAAAGTTCAAAGCTGTCAAAATACGTTTTCGCTGTAATTACGAAGCGTTTTTTCTCTTTACATTAAAATAACTCAAAAATTTGAGTAAGCACATAGGTGTTTGAGGTAGGGAAAATGGTCTATGAGGAATTCTTTACAAAATGGGATAGGTTTGAAAGTTCTGCCAGTCACCGAGCGAAAGTTATTAAAGTTCAAAACTGTCAAAATACGTTTTCGTTGTAAATACTACGCGTTTCCGATTTGAAAAAATTCAACAGTTTTTCACAAATCGAAAAATTCATTAAAGATTTGTTGATTTTTTGAGAAATTGAAGAACTTTTCTGAAACTTGATTACTTTCATAAGAAATGAATAGGTACGTAATTTCCACAAACTGGGACCATTTTTGAAAAGTTGAAGAAATACCTATTTCAAGCTTGCACATTCTTCTAAAAATAGAAGAAAGCTCAAGAACATGAACAGTTTTCTGAAAGTTGAGCAATTTTGTTGAAACTCGAGTCAATTTAAGAATTTTTTCAAACATGAACAAATTCTCGAAAAATTTTGACGACGTTTTTCCAGAAAAAGATTAACTCTACAAAACTTGACTGTTGTCTGAAAATTGCGCATTTCTGAAATTTTATAATGTTCTACAAATAAAAAATTTCCCCAAACAACAATTTTTTCAATTACCTGTAGAAATTTCCAAAAAATTTAAGTGAATACAATAATTTGACGCGACTCTTGTAATTTTCTCTAATGTGATTCGTATTTAGATTTAATTCGCAAACACAGAATTCAAAAAAATCAAAAATATGATATATTTCAAAAAATAGTGTGTTTTGTGCCTGGAGGTATCTCAGTGTACCTCAGACAATGAAAAAATTGAATTTTCTTGAATTCAAATTTTCAACATTTTCCAAATTTGAAAAAGCATTTTAGATTTCAGAAAAATGAAAAAAAATTCGGGCTTAAAGAAATTTTTAATGACATGAATTGGAAAAAATTTCAATTTGAAATTAATTTTTAATACCGAAATTTTTTCTTTCCAATCCTAACATTTTTTCAAAACTAGAACCATCGAAAACGTATTTTGACAACTTTGAACTTTTATAGCTTTCGCTCAGTTACTGGCAGAACTTTCGAACCTATCCAATTTTGCAGAGAATTTCTCGTAGATCATTTTCCTTACCTCAAACACCTATGTGCTCACTCAAAATTTTGAGTTATTTTAATGTAAAGAGAAAAAAACGTTAGTATTTGCATCGAAAACGTATTTTGACGAATTCGAACTTTTATAACTTTCACTCGTTTGCCGGCAGAACTTTCGAACCTATCCCATTTTGTAGAGAATTTCTCGTAGACCATTTTCCTTACCTCAAACACCTATGTGCTCACTCAAATTTTTGAGTTATTTTAATGTAAAGAGAAAAAACGCTTCGTAATTACATCGGAAACGTATTTTGACGAATTCGAACTTTTATAACTTTCACTCATTTGCCGGCAGAACTTTCGAACCTATCCCATTTTGTAGAGAATTTCTCGTAGACCATTTTCCCTACCTCAAACACCTATGTGCTCACTCAAAATTTTGAGTTATTTTAATCTAAAGTGAAAAAAATGCATACGAAAGCGTATTTTTACAGCTTTGAACTTTAATAACTTTCGTTTGGTGGCCGGCAGAACTTTCAAACCTATCCCATTTTGTAGAGAATTTCACGTAGATCATTTTCCTTACCTCAAACACCTATGTGCTCACTCAAAATTTTGAGTTATTTTAATGTAAAGTGAAAAAAACGTTAGTATTTACATCGGAAACGTATTTTGACGAATTCGAACTTTTATAACTTTCACTCATTTGCCGGCAGAACTTTCGAACCTATCCCATTTTGTAGAGAATTTCTCGTAGACCATTTTCCTTACCTCAAACACCTATGTGCTCACTCAAAATTTTGAGTTATTTTAATGTGAAGTGAAAAAAATGCATACGAAAACGTATTTTTACAGCTTTGAACTTTAATAACTTTCGTTTGGTGGCGGGCAGAACTTTCAAACCTATCCCATTTTGTAGAGAATTTCACGTAGATCATTTTCCTTACCTCAAACACCTATGTGCTCACTCAAAATTTTGAGTTATTTTAATGTAAAGTGAAAAAATCCATAATACGCAATAATAAAACAGATACAGCTGCGACACTAGCGCTGCAGTTGTTGAAAATACTAAACATTATCAGCGTAGGCATCGGAATTGGGGAGTTGGTCTACTTGTATTTTCTATATTACTTTACTTACAGTCTTTCAATTTTCAAAAGTTTGCCAAAAATGTAGAACTAATTGAAATGCAAAAAATTACCTACTGTTCAAGGCCCTCTTTTTAATGATATTGATATATCAAAATTCGTGTACTTGAATGAGTTCTACTTTGGGATACTATCTTTAAAGAAGCAAACGCCATCAATAAAACATTTCTTTCCCCAGGGAAAATACCTACGCAGCGATATGAGCAATAAAAATTCTATTAAAATACAAAATAACCCGAAAATATTTCATTTTCTTACATTTTGAAAATAATAACCAAAGTAATAGGTATCCTGGCGGTTTTATTAAATAATCATTTTGAACACACGCGTACCCTATGCATATGTATTATAATACTTCATGCGGTTATTCATTAGAGACACACAAAAAAAAGGATGGGAAAGAAAGATAAACGCGCAGAAATTCGTGTATCTTTTCGGCTCACCTAGTTAAATATTCAACGCTACACGAACAAGTGAATTTTTGACGTTTGACGAAATTATACGCGCGTACAAACGGGAACGAGGAAAAAAAGCACCAGAGAGGCCCCGGACAAGCAACGAATTCAATTCGAAACGAGCGAAAGCGTGAATGGTCTAATTTACGAGATAATTCGATTGTCGATACTCTCGGATTTCAGTTTTCGCCAGCCAGCGACGTTGCGAAGTTAGAGATGGAAAGTGTTAAAGGCGAAGGGAGTGCTAGTAGAGAACGATGAGCCAATATTTTGGACGGAACTTGGGGGTAGTAACTAGTCAATAGAATTAAGACCCTTTACCACGTACGTCGTATTTTGTTATTCGATTAAGTCATTGAATGATAAAGCTGTGTGAGAAGCAAAAAGCAACCCAAGTAATGCTCAAATAAACCGCATTAACAACTTTCAAAAACTATTCTAACTTTTAGTGCGACTACAAGCATATAGTTTGCGAAACCCGAGCAATAATCTGTTGTTTCTTCGTTAAAACTTATCTCGAATCTTGTTTAAGTATCGATGCGGAATTTCTCATTCATGAAACGTCATTAATACCAAAACCGCAAACAGCAATGCCAAGAATAAGAATAAAAATCACATGTATAAGAAATACTCACATACATACTTAGCATAGAAATTTAACATTTCAATAAAAAGTCGAGTACAACCTAACTTTTCTGCCCCGACAATCAGATGGGTAACCATCCATGGCAAGATACTCAATCCTTCCAATTTCCCCATTTGTGGTTTTTTAAACTGGACATTTCTTGTCGTTATTTGAAAAACGAAAAATAACGAACACATTCAGCTTATGTAAAGTTGCCGTTTCCTGTCGTTTATTGAAAAAACCACACCAACGACCATTTTCCATCAACGAAAACTAATGACTATTTTAGTAGTAATTAAAGTGATCATTTCCTGTCGATTCTTGGAGAAACGACGCAATTGACCCATTTCAGGTTCATTTTCAGTCATTTTTCAAGAAACGACAATAAGTGACCACACTGAAAAATCACAAAATGGTTACTAAATTATGGGACTGGAAAATGGTCAACTTCGTGAGTTTTTATCGTAGAAAATTCGTTTCAGTGTAAAAAGAAAGAGCTCGAAAAATTAAGAAACTTTGTGTAATTTAAAGTTTCATGATTTAACCAGCACATTCCGAGAAAAAACGCGTTGGCGACACGCGCAAAACAAAGGCAAGTTCCTTTCAGAATAACAGAGTCTGTTCGCTACTCGTTGTGTCTCGATTACGTTTCTGTCGGAAGGGGGCGAGGTGGGTCGCGAACGCGACCCTGGATTGTGTTGTTTTTTCAAGAAACGACAGGAATAGGCAACATTACAAAATCGGAAAGTGTTCGTTTTTTTGTCGTTTTTCAAGAAACAACAAGCAATGACCACTTGTTTCTTCAAAAAACGACAAAAACAGCACTTTTTCGGTCTCCTGAGGTGATTTCTGAAAAAACCCAAAAATGACATTTTCACAAGTTTTCCAAAAATCGTCGTTTTTCGACGTTTCTTGTCGTTTCTTCAAGAAACGACACTTAGAAACGACACTTTTTCGGCCTATTGAGGTGATTTTTGAAAAAACAAAAAACAGACTCTTTCACAAGTTTTGCAAAAATCGGTGTCTTTCGTCGTTTTTCATCGTTTCTTGTCGTTTCTTCAAGAAACGAGACTTTTTCAGTTTTCGGAGGTGATTTCTGAAAAAACCCAAAAATTACAATTTCACAACTTTTCCAAAAATAGTCGTTTTTCGCCGTTTTTCGTAGTTTTTTGTCGTTTTTTCCAGAAACGACATTTTTTTGGTCTCCCGAGGCGATTTCTGGGAAAACCCAAAAATGACATTTTTACAATTTTTTCAAAAATCATCGTTCTTCATCGTTTCTTGGCGTTTCTTCAAGAAACGACACTTTTTCGGTCTCCCGAAGTGATTTCTGAAAAAACCCAAAAATTACATTTTCAAAAGTTTTTCAAAAACCGTCGTTTTTCGTCGTTTTTCATCGTTTCTTGTCGTTTTTTCAAGAAACGACACTTTTTCGGTCTCCCGAGGTGATTTCTGAAAAAACCCAAAAATGACATTTTCAACAGTTTTCCAAAAATCGTCGTTTTTCATCGTTTTTCATCGTTTCTTGTCGATTCTTCAAGAAACGACACTTTTTCGGTCTCCCGAAGTGATTTCTGAAAAAACCCAAAAATTACATTTTCAAAAGTTTTTCAAAAATAGTCGTTTTTCGCCGTTTTTCGTAGTTTTTTGTCGTTTTTTCCAGAAACGACATTTTTTTGGTCTCCCGAAGCGATTTCTGGGAAAACCCAAAAATGACATTTTTACAATTTTTTCAAAAATCATCGTTCTTCATCGTTTCTTGGCGTTTCTTCAAGAAACGACACTTTTTCAGTCTCCCGAGGTGATTTCTGGAAAAACACAAAAATGACAATTTCACAAATTTAACGAAAATCGTCGTTTTTTGTCGTTTTTCATCGTTTCTTGTCGTTTCTTCAAGAAACTACACTTTTTCGGTCTCCCGGGGTGATTTCTGGAAAATTCCAAAAATGACATTTTCACGAGTTCTCCAAAAATCGTCGTTTTTCATCGTTTTTTATTGTTTCTTGTCGTTTCTTCAAGAAACGACACTTTTTGGGCCTCCGGAGGTGATTTTTGAAAAAATCCAAATTTGGCATTTTCCAAAATTTACCTAAAATTGTCGTTTTTAGTCGTTTTTCGTCGTTTCTTCAAGAAACGACACTTTTTGGGCCTCCGGAGGCAATTTTTTCAAAAATTCAAAAATGACATTTTCACAAGGTTTCCAAAAATTGTCGTTTTTCGTCGTTTTTCATCGTTTCTTGTCGTTTTTTTAAGAAACGACACTTTTTCGGTCTCCCGAAGCGAATTCTGGAAAATTCCAAAAATGACATTTTCACAAGTTTTCCAAAAATCGCCAACTTTCAACGTTTCTTGTCGTTTTTTTAAGAAACGACAATTTTTCGGTCTCCCGAAGTGATTTCTGAAAAATCCCAAAAAATGACATTTTCACAAGTTTACCGAAAATCGTAATTTTTCGTTGTTTTTTGTCGTTTCTCCACGAAACGACACTTTTCCGGTCTCCTGAAGAGATTTCTAAAGAAATCCAAAATTGACATTTTCACCCAAAAATCGTCGTTTTTCATCGTTTTTCATCGTTTCTTGTCGTTTTTTGAGAAACGACACTTTTTGAGCCTCCAGAGTTGATTTTCAAAAAAATCCGAAATTGACATTTTCCAACATTTTCCTAAAATCGTCGTTTTTAGTCGTTTCTTGTCGTTTCTTCAAGAAACTACACTTTTTCGGTCTCCCGGGGTGATTTCTGGAAAATTCCAAAAATGACATTTTCACGAGTTCTCCAAAAATCGTCGTTTTTCATCGTTTTTTATTGTTTCTTGTCGTTTCTTCAAGAAACGACACTTTTTGGGCCTCCGGAGGTGATTTTTGAAAAAATCCAAATTTGGCATTTTCCAAAATTTACCTAAAATTGTCGTTTTTAGTCGTTTTTCGTCGTTTCTTCAAGAAACGACACTTTTTGGGCCTCCGGAGGCAATTTTTTCAAAAATTCAAAAATGACATTTTCACAAGGTTTCCAAAAATTGTCGTTTTTCGTCGTTTTTCATCGTTTCTTGTCGTTTTTTTAAGAAACGACACTTTTTCGGTCTCCCGAAGCGAATTCTGGAAAATTCCAAAAATGACATTTTCACAAGTTTTCCAAAAATCGCCAACTTTCAACGTTTCTTGTCGTTTTTTCAAGAAACGACACTTTTTCGGTCTCCCGAAGTGATTTCTGAAAAATCCCAAAAAATGACATTTTCACAAGTTTACCGAAAATCGTAATTTTTCGTTGTTTTTTGTCGTTTCTCCACGAAACGACACTTTTCCGGTCTCCTGAAGAGATTTCTAAAGAAATCCAAAATTGACATTTTCACCCAAAAATCGTCGTTTTTCATCGTTTTTCATCGTTTCTTGTCGTTTTTTGAGAAACGACACTTTTTGGGCCTCCTGAGGTGATTTTCAAAAAAATCCGAAATTGACATTTTCCAAAATTTCCCTAAAATTGTCGTTTTTCGTCCTTTTTCATCGTTTCTTGTCGTTTCTTCAAGAAACGACACTTTTCCGGTCTTCTGAGGTGATTTCTGGAAAAATCCAAAAATGACATTTTCACAAGTTTTCCAAAAAACGTCGTTTTTCGTCGTTTTTCATCGATTCTTGTCGTTTTTTCAAGAAACGACACTTTTTGGGCCTCCGGAGGTGATTTTTGAAAAAATCCAAATTTGGCATTTTCCAAAATTTCCCTAAAATTGTCGTTTTTAGTCGTTTTTCGTCGTTTCTTCAAGAAACGACACTTTTTGGGCCTCCGGAGGTGATTTTTGAAAAAATCCAAAATTGACATTTTCACAAGGTTTCCAAAAATTGTCGTTTTTCGTCGTTTTTCATCGTTTCTTGTCGTTTTTTGAGAAACGACACTTTTCCGGTCTCCTGAGGTGATTTTTGGAAAAATCCAAAAATGACATTTTCACGAGTTTTCCAAAAAAAGTCGTTTTTCGTCGTTTTTTGTCGTTTTTTGTCGTTTCTTCAAGAAACGACAAGAAACGACTAAAAACGACGATTTTAGGAAAATTCTGGAAAATGCCATATTTGGATTTTTTCCAAAATTACCTTCGGAGGCCCAAAAAGTGTCGTTTCTTGAAGGAACGACGAAAAACGACTAAAAACGACAATTTTAGGAAAATTTTGGAAAATGCCATATTTGGATTTTTTCCAAAATTACCTCCGAGGGCCCAAAAAGTGTCGTTTCTTGAAGGAACGACAAAAAACGACTAAAAACGACAATTTTAGGGAAATTTTGGAAAATGCCAAAATTGGATTTTTTCAAAAATCACCTCCGGAGGCCCAAAAAGTGTCGTTTTGAGCTGGTAAGGAATATTCCTACCAAGATTGCACCATTGTGGGCGAGGTAGATAGGTAGATTCGGGTAGGTACGTGTAGCTTAGGCGAAACGTACGCACCGGCTACCTATCTACGCGATAACTCGCTAGGCTGTGTAGATAATGCTCATCTAGTAATTACAGTACAGCGGTTCGTACATAGGCTATCGTTACGTATGTAACGGTGCGTTATCATAAAGATAACGCCAGGTAGAATAGCGGCTCGATAGTGCACTACTTCGAGAACATTCGGTAGCTATCTACCTGAGCATTATGTCACATCCCGCTACTGTGATTGGCCCATTGGCTGCTAGAGGACATTATTTATCAGCCAATCAGGTGTGCTAGCTTCCTAAAGCCAGGTAGCTCGCGAGTATAAATAGCGGAGCAACACAGCGCGAGCTTCAATACGTTTTTAATCTTGTTACTAGTCGCACCTTCGTGTGTTAAATGTTATGCCTTTTATTAATCGTGCATTTGTGCATAAAAACGTATTCTTTTTGCTCTATGTACATTAAGGAGTTACTGTGCGTCAATATTATTCGAATACAGTTATCCCACGGTTATTCGCGTATTTATTCGTACATCTCGGTACATAGTGTATGAGCTGATTGATTCAGATCTCCTGGCAGTCCTATCTTGAAGAGATAGGTGGACCTATAACTCGTGCCTACTTGACCCCCACGAGTCGATAGGTTGGAGCAGAGTTATCCAGCACTCAACTCTCCAGTTGGGTGCTTAAATTCAACACACTCCATCAAGGAGAAAATTATCACACCAGTTCATTGGCGCCCGAACGCGGTTGGACTTTTAAAGCAACTAGACGGATTCTGGAAAGTCAAGAACTGATCATCATCGACTCATCGCAGATTTATACGCCTATCTACGAAGCTTCGACGTAATCCTGGTATCGTTAGACCGTTTAAGACACTTTTTCGGACTCGTTTTCGCAACCGATACGTTTAATTACGTATTCGGTGTCTCGTTCGTGTGAAATAAAATTTTTCTAGACTTAAGTTCGCGTAATTTTAAGTCATAGAATAGTGCGTGTTGCCTATTTTGTAGAAAAAGCACATAAAACGTAGGCCTATCGATTAAATTCGATTTATTAAGCAAAACGGAGAACGAAAGTGAATCGGTAGCATATTTAGGGCCAGTCGTGGCAGATTATTGGGTAAAATTAGCAATGGGTAATGAAAACGATAATTTGAACGATTCGATCGCCGAAGAAGTTGAAAAAGCTCTGAGGCGAGAGAAACGTGAAAAATATAAGGCTGATCGTGCTAGATTATTTTTAGGACCGATTTTGAAAGAAACGTGTGGCCTAGAAAAAGAGGAAATTGACGATGTGAACACTTTTGGAAAGATAGTAGGATCTGAAATTCAAAAAATCAAAGATGAAAGTCACCGAATCGATAAATGTTTCACAGAGGTTGATGATAGGCATACTAAGCTGAAGGGATCGTTGGACCAAACCGATTTAGAAATAAAAGAGATCGAAGTAAATCTTATGAGAAATTTAGGAGAGGCAAAGGATCTGTTCGACGGAAAATTTACTGGCCTAAATTCGAAAAAAGACGAAATGATCGTGAAAATTTCGACATTGGAAGTGGAAAACGCGAAACTGAGAGGCGATGTGAATCTATTGACCGAAAAAAATGTGAATTTAAAAGAGGAGGTTGACTTCGTGCACGACCAGTTAAACGGTAGCCTAGAAAAATCGAGAGATTTAGAATCGAGATTGAATAGGCTAACCAACGATTACGTAAATTTAAATCAAAGGTTGATTGAACTGGACATCAAAGTCAATGAGAAATCAACGACAGCGGGTACAGCCGATCATACTAATGAGGAAAATATACGTAATAATGACACCGAAAATGGCAACAATGACGATGTCATATCGATACATGAGGACGATTTTTTCGATGAAGACGAAGATATAAATAATCGTCGTCATAATAAGTCAAATATGGGAACTCAAACTCGCAGCTCGACCTTCCAAAATTCGCAAATTAATGCCACTTTGATGGGCAGTAATTGCATTTCTCTGATCAAGCCTCCGAAGATTGATTTTAAGATGATCAAAGAGAATGGTATTGAATTCAACGAAGAAAATCAATACCATCCTATGAGATACATTAAAATGTATGAGGAATTCATGAAAGATTACCCGGACGTACGCGAAAGCGATAAATGCAACTGGTTCAGGCAACTGATCAGTTGCAAGAAAGCGAAAGCGTGGAGGATGACAGCTACGAGCTTCAGAACGTACGGTGCTTTGAAAAATGAATTTTTGAAACAATTTTGGAGCAAACAAAACCAAAGAGAAATTTGGGAGACGTTCAAAAGAAACAATTTTGAATGGTGTACCAACGGAAGGGAGCTGATGATGGAGCTAAATATTTGGCTAGAAACGATTAAAGAGATTAAAAGGATTCCAATAGAAGATGGAGATATAATTTTGGCAATCGAAGAAAAGATACCGTTCTGGTGGAAGAGCCGAGTAAATCAAGCTCAAGTAGACGATGGAAAGGATTATTTGGAACAGTTGGAAACGATGAGATTGAAATTTTCGGAAGATTTGAGATTTTTAGACCTTTGGGGTTCAAAAAAGAAAAAAAATCAGAACAAATCGAACGGGAATTTTGACACAAGTTCCAATGGATCGAATAATGAGAAAAATCAATCTCAGAATTCGAACCAACAGAACAAAGGGCAAAATTCGAGCCAAAATAATCAAAATCAGAATCCTAATCAGAATAAAAATCGTTTTAACAATAATGGTGGCAATAATAACACTAATGGAAATAATGAAAATTACAAAAAACGTAAAAATAATCGATTTTCGCGTAATAATGATCGAAGCTCAGGGGGTTCGCAGACGTATACGAATTCGAACCAAAGCCAGAACGGAAATGGAGGCAACAATGCTGGGATTCAAGGGGCAGGAAAACCGAACCCCTTGAAAGTAAACAACATTGAGCCGCCAAAAAACGATACTGGAACAGGTACGAGTACTTCAAGCAGCCAGTAACCTACTGCGTAGGTGAACACCCAAGTGGTAGGCGATGGTTTTAGCCTACTATGCGGTGAAAAATTCCCAAGGGAACCGATAGGGAAATTTTGCTGCGGCGGGTACCATTTTTTAAAGGGAGAAAAAATTTCTCTTCGTTCTCGGCGGCGGCTCTCGTACCTGAAAAAATTGAAGAAAAAAGAAAGTTCATGGGGGGGGCCAAAAGGGGGCTTTAAATACCCAAAATTCCCAAATTCGTATATTAAAACGCAAATGACATGATTATCAATCTCCATCAAAAAAGGACGGAAGAAATTGAAAATTTTATTTAAATTTGGTGAACCCACTTTAAGGAATTTCGCAGAAAAACTATGAATGGGCCCCTGGGAATTCGGGATCTTCTATCAATTTCCCAAAACGGGGAAAATTTGCCCCATTTTTGCGGTAAAACCCCTTCGATGGTTTTTTCGCTGAAGACAGTAAAATTCAAACAAAACAAACGAATTACGTTACTGCGTCGATAAGAATAATTTTATAAGATATTCTAGATCGAAGTTTTTTTGGAATAAATATTTCAAACGTTATTTTCCGTCACGTCACGCATTCGACGAGGTAGTTAGCTCCATAAATAAATTTTTATGTTCGGTTAAGCCGAGAGTTTTGCCTACAGCGGAGCCTGAAAGGATTACTCAGAGATTTTCTGCTCGTTTAAGTGAGAATGTAGAGGATGGTGAGGGAAATATAATTGGCAGAGTAACTCGTTCTGTGCGAATTTCTGAATCAACTTTGAAGGATGATTCGGTCATACCTGAGGACATTAAAGAGGATTTGAAAAACGATAGGGAGAATCAGCCTAGCTCAGCAGAAATCCTGCAGACAGTGTCTGAAGCGTTAGGTGTCGCGGTAGAAGAGATGGGGGGGAAAAATGGGGACATTGAAAGCCCTATGCTAATGGCCCAAACCGATAGGCGCAAAAATCTTAAAATTTTCTATAGACTCCCCTAAAAAGGGGAGCCCCCCGGCCACTAAACCCGGGTAGATAGCTTTTACAGTTTTCAGCGCAAGGGGGTAAAAACGTGTGTAGGTGCCGACGAAAATCAAGGCACTTTTCCTATGCAATTGAATGGGGAAAGAGCCAATGTAAATGGCATTTTCGACAGCTGGGGTCCCCTATTTGCCCAATTTTCGGGTTTTGGGGTAAAATTCTTTAAAATTTTAAATCGTTTTTGGTAAAATTTCGGTAGCTGACAACAGATATTTTCGATCTCTAAAAATGCCTACTGGAATTTAAAAAATAAATTTTTGGAATGTACGAAAAAAAATGTACCATTTTTTTTTGTTGCCAAAATGTAATAAAATTTTTTTATAATGGGTAGGAATTCAATGTTAGAATTAGGTATTGAACCCAAAATTCGCACAGGACGAGCTTATTGCCAGCCTAAGCGTGAGGATATTAAAGAATACCTATCTTACATGAAAGAGGATGATTTTAAGGACACCTTGAAAATAAATCAAATAAAACCAGTAGGTAGGTACGGCAACGAAATACCTAACCGAATGCGTAAACACACGTACGCAAAAAATGACCGAAAATCAGACATAGTCAAGCCTGATAATTCGGAAGAAGTTTTTCTTAAAAAACTTTATGAGGGTTTAAAATCTTTCGTTACTGAGGGCAAAATTACAGAAAAAAGGAAACAGTGGGCCTATGACCTACTTTCTGAATTTTCTGACGTGTTTTCCAAGACACCTGGTGAGTATACATGGAACCTCGGGAGGTACACTTTGACATGGCTGACCGAGGAAACATGGGGTGGGTCCAAAATTACCGACCTTTCGAACAAATTGATGCCTGCAATAAAGAAAAATTTAAAATTTCATGTTAAGAGAAGGCATAAATTACGCCTTTCTACCAAGTATACTTGAATAACGTTTATTAGCTAGGGTAAAAGCTAACGGATCACTTCGTATATGTTTAGACCCAAAGCACTTAAATCCAAAATGGCGAATAATTATAATGAGCCAGCCACATTAGATAGAATTATTAAACCAATGTGGAGATGCTGAATTTTTTTCAAGTTTTTATGACACACACGTTAACAGTGATTTGGAATCTACTTTTAGATGAATATTCTTAAAAAATTTTGTGGTTTTGAGATCGAGGGGCAAGTCTATCAATTCGAAAGAAACTTCCCTTACGGCCTCAAGATATCGTCTGCCGAGTTCATAAAATGATTACTCGAGTACTGCCCGATAAAAAATCGATTACAGCGTACGTAGACGATATCTTGGTCAGAAATAAAGGGTTCAAAGAACACGTTTTGGACATCATTGAAATTCTGAAGGCCATCAGAGCGTTTGGTTTGAAATTAAACGCAGAAAAAACCGATTTATTCAAAACATCGACAAAACATCTAGGCTATGTATTGTCGACTGGCAAAATAGGTAAACAGAACAAAAAAATTGAGAAATTTTTGGAATTTGAGGCTAAACATACGAAAAATGATAAGTTTCAATTGAAACAAGTCGTTGAAATCCAAGCTTTGGTCGGGTTGACGAATTTGTACCGGAGATTTATTCCTCGGTACAATGAAATCATAGCTCCCTTGATGAGGCTCACTCATAAAGGTACTCCATTCGTGTGGGGGGAGGAGCAAGCCCAGGCCTACTTAGAATTAAAACGAGAATACTGCAAAAATTTCCAACTCTGCGCACCGATAGAAAATTTAGACTTTTGGCTGCATACTGAGTGCCTCGATGAATCAATATCGAGTGTACTCTACCAAAAAGTAGAAGGCCAAGACAGAATTATTATGTTTTTGGACAAGTCCCTTCAGGACTACCAAAAACGGTACACGTGCACAGACAAGGATATGCTTGCGTTGACGTATTCGTTAAAAAGACTTGAGATGTGGTTACATGGGAAAAAAGTCCATGTGCGAGCAGATATCAAACCTTTAATATCGAAATATACGGAATTGGCCCAAACTCACCGGAAGGCTGCGAATTGGATCGTTAGGCTAGATGGTTTTGATCTCGATTACGACCTGAAATTATCAAAAACAGAATTAAAATTGATTAAAAAGGACTCAAGATTCTAGTTTGACTTTAAATAGCATAAAAATTAAGTCAGATATTCAGGAAATCAAAACTAATTTAGAACCTTACGAATTAACGAAATTGGAAAATTTCAAGGAAAATTTGCTCGAATTGTTGGACGATTTGCCTACATGGCAGGCGGAGGACGACATGTGCGAGAAAATTTTCGGTGACTTATATCCGGTAGGCGAGTACATTAGTGACAAATTGAAAGCCAATAGTAAGAGAGTTTGGAAAAAGTACGATGTTACGATAGAAAAAGGGAAAAAGTTACTTTGGAGAAAGCACAATGACGGTACAAAAGTACCGGTGCTACCCAAAGCACTTTTTCACGATACTGGGGTCTATTTCCCTGATTTTAACGGGCTTTAGGGGAGCAATAAATTGGGAATTAATTTTTCCCACCAAAATTTTATTTTCATCCAAAAGGGGTTGAAATATTAAAAAAAGATTAAAGAAAAATGTGCGGGGGTATGTAAATGAACAAAAAAAATTGGGGTGAAGAGAAATTGAGTTGGGCCCCAAATTGAGGCATATCCAAAAAGGGTGAGGTACTGTCGCCGAATTTGCGGTCCAAAAAAGCTGCTATTCCCCGGGGGAATAAAATACCCTTTTTGGGGGTTAAGGACGTATTTTTTTTTTGGGAAAGTTTGGGGTTTTTCCCACGGAAAACCCTCGAGGGGCCGGGGGACAATAGTTTAAAAAATGGAAATTTTTTGAAATTTTGAAAAAATATGGATCGTGCCCAAAAAAATAATTGATAATGGGGGCCCGTTTTTTATCGAAAAAGGGGGAAGAATGTATTAAGGGTAGGGGTCCGGAAAATTTGGGACTCGAGTCCTTTTCAATCCGCGATTCTCAAACAAGGAATTTTTCCCTGGGTTGGGGGGAAAAATGCGTTTCAGGGTTTAATGACCAAAATCCTGATAAATTCTATACTCCGGAAAGGGTGGGGAAATGTGAGGAGGTCCAAAATCGTTAAGGGTAAACCCAAGGGACTGGGGGTTTCTCCCAAGATTTTGGGAAATTTAAGCGTTCTGACCGGTGGTTTGGGTGTAAAGAGGGAAAAAAAGTAAAAATTTAAAAAAGAATTAAGAAATTAGGGGAAAAATTTTTTAAAAAAATCTAATTTTCCCCGTAAGTTAAAAATCGAGTTGGGGGATGAAAAAAGGGATTTACGGATGGGTAATTTGGGGTAGGTGGACGGGTTTGGGAAAAGGGAAAAAAGAAGTATCGGGAGGTTTTTTTTGGCCCCTTTAATTTTTGAAAAAAATAAACCAAAAGAAAAATTAGGCCCAAGCTTAAACTGAAATTTTAGGGTTAAAAAAAAGGTTGTTTGGAGCTGGGGGGTTGGGAAAAAATTAAAATTTTCCTGGGGGTTTCCCCCGTAAACGGTTTGCAGGAAATTGGGGACCCATTTCTTTCCCAAAAAATTGGAAAAAACAAAAAGGTGTTCACCGGGTTTTTCGGGAAATTTTGAAATTTGCGACTGGTTTAAAAAGGGGAAGGCAGATTCGCACCCAGGTTCCCCCTCTGTTTTTTCTTTACCATTCAAAAAACCCCCTTTTCCTTAGGGCCCCAAAAAATCATTCTAACCCCCAATTTTTTTCTTTTATTGGAAAAAAGAAAAAAATTCGGGGATTAAAAAACCCTTTAATAAGGTCTAACGGGGAAATTTTCCCCTAGGAAAGGTGCTCTCGGCCCGATCACGGCCCAAGGCCAAAATTTTTAAAAGTGTTTTGTTAATTTCTAAAAATGCTTGAACAAGGTTTTCGGGGCCAAATCGGAAGGGAACTCTTGGGGGGCCCAAACCCTTATATGGTAAAGGACTATTTCTGGCTTGAATGACGATAAGGGCCAATTTCTCCCGGGTGAAATCGTTTCTTTTAAAGGATCCCCAATTTTGGCCGGCGCGAGAATTTAAAGAGCGGTTTTCAATCGTGATTGTAAATCGTCAATTTTAACAGAAAATCCCCCAAAGATTTTTCCAAGGGAAAAAAGAAAACCCAAGAGCCCCGAAATCCCAAGCGGGTTTAAAAAAAAAATGGGGGTTTAAAAAAAAAAGTAAAAAAGTGAGGGGGGAATTGCCGGGTGAAAAATCTCAAATACCTCGTTTGGGCGTGAAGATGACTGAGGGCCCGGGGACGATGAAAAACTTGAGTTTGAGCTTGAGATTCTGGGGCAAGAAAACCCCCTTTCCTCCCCCAACCCCCCCCCCGAGGGGAAAATTTGAATTTCCCCCAACCGAAAGTTTCGCAAACCCCCAGATTCAGGGATTGGAAACCCGCTTCCCACCCTTTCCCAAAATCCGGGTTTTCGAGGGGGACTTTGGGCAATGCCTGCCGCAACGAATGAAATTTTTGAAAAAAAAAAGCAAGGTGAAAAAACCCTTTTGGGATAAATTAAACGTCCTTTTTTGGGATCGAAAAATAAGAAAAAATTACCACTATTTTGGGAAATTCAGGAAAAAACCCGACAAGGGTAGGGGGCGCGAAGGGGGGGAAAGCGAGAGAAAAAAAAGAAAAACTTAAGCAGAAAATTTAAATTTTTCTCGATCATCTGAAAAAAGGGGGAAATTTTTTTTAAAAAGAAAAAAAAAATTTTTGGGGGAAAAAATTTAGGGCAAAGATTTCGAATAGTGTCACAAAGCCTCCCGGGGAAAAAAAAATTGCCCAAAAATATCCGAAAAAAAAACGTCAAGAAAAAACTTAAAAAATTCAAAAAAATTTTAAAATTTTTTCCCGAAACTCAGGGGTTTGAATCGGATTCTTCGTCGGGGGTTTCGATTCTACGGTGCTAAGCAGGTATTGGGGGGAATTTAATGATTTAAACGTTTTAAAGGGTAAAAAAAAAATTTCCCTTTCAAAGACAATCTGATTCCCTCTCGGAAAAAACACTGAAGGCCCAATTTTTTACAAGGAAAAAGTTTTTAAAAAATTTAAACGACCCCAAGCCCAAAAAAAACAAAACTTCAGGGCCAAAAAAAAAAATAATGGGCAAAAAACCAGAAGGGGGCCAAATAAGAAAAAAAACCCCCTGAGCAAAAGAATTACCTGGTTTTAAAACCCCTTTCCCTTTTTTAAAAGAAGGTAATAAAGGCAAAATAAATACGTTTGAATGGCCCGATAACGTGCTTTAAATTTCTACATGAGCGGATTCAGTGGGGCGCGCCGGGAACCGAAAAAAACCCGGGCCCACACTGATCTGCGCCACGTAGCGCAGACGTCAGGCAGGGAGGGGGACATATTTCCCCCGGGTGACTACCTTTTTTTTGCCGATTTCCTAATTTAAAAAGTACGAAAATGGGGAAAAATTTGAAATGTTAAAGGCGTTCATTTGTTTTCGTGTTCGTATATCTAAATCATTTTTTTGGTTTTTATCTGTTTTATGTCTTTTTCAGGCCAAAGTTTTCGTATTATTTTTTTGATTTGTCATTATTTTTAATATCTTTTTGTTTTTTATTTCGTGTGGGCCAAATTTTTTTTGAGAAATCGTCCTACGGGTTTTTTTTAAAAACGGAATTTTTCGCCCTTTTTTTAATTTTTTTTCGATTTTCCCAGTAATTACAATTTTTTCGTTTAAAGAACGTAGATGACACGGTTTTCATAGGGTAGGCTAATTAATTTTAATTCTGATTTTGGTTTTTTTTTTATTTTAAAAATTGTTCATCTATTATAGAACAATGAAAAAGGCAATGATCGATTTTTTGATATCAAAATTCGAAATTTTGGGCTGCTCTACTTGCAGCTTGTTTCGCTTAAAATTTAAAGGTGTCTTTTATTGCGAAGTTTGGTGGCGATTCTATGGTCGGCGACGCTGCGCGGGGATTTGTGGGGTTAAAGGCGAGGGTTTTTTGCTTCGTAAAAGCCGGGGACCGACAACCCATTTAATTTGGGGCGAATAAAAGCCGCGCGGGGAAACCAGAAGGTTCCGGGGCATTCCTTTTAAAGGAATTTTTTGGGAAAAAACCAAAAGCCGGGGCGTTTCGTCGGGCGTACTACGCGAAAAAGGGTCACTCCCTTGGGGATTCGGCGACGAGCATCGTTTTCAATACCGCCCCGAACAACCGCCTTTCGGGGGGAAGGATTTTCGCAGCAGGAGCGGGAAACGGGGTTTTCCCAAAACCGGGGGGGCCTCCAAGCTTTAGCAGCACTTCAGGGAGATCGTTTCCCTTTACCGCAGAAACCCCTTTTTCCGGTCGACGAAAATAGAAATTTCCCCTGAGATTCATGGGTTTTTGATGAGAAGAAGTGGGTAGGCTGCTGGGAAAGCAGATAAACGATGGATTAAATTTCCGGGGGAAATTGTTTTAATTTTTTTGTTTCGTTGTTGTTTTTTCGGTATTTGTAGCCGTTTTGTATATTTAACATCTATTGTGTAATTTCGTGGCGTAAAAATCTCGTTCCGATGCTTCGTGTGTTTTCGTTTTCTACCCGAAAATTGTCCCCCTAAAATTTTTCTTTGGCTTTCATGGGAAGGTTTCAAAATTGACAAATTTTTGGTTGGGGTTTCTTCTTTGGAAAAATTCTTCTTTATTTTTTTGGGAAATTACCCGGGTTTGTCTTTCGGAAAAAAATTTCGTTTAAAATTCCCAGCTTAGTCTAGTTTCCGGGCTTGTCCCCTTAAAAAACTAAATTTTGGGAAAATCAAAAAACAAAAAACATAAAACATTAGTAAAGGTAAAATAAAATGATGAAAAATTTTGGGAACTTAAAAAATTCCCTTTGGGAATTTTTGGGCGTAGGAAAAAGAAATATTTTTTTCCCTTTCCCATGGAAATTCCCAAGTTTCTTAAAATTAAAAAGGGTTAAAATTAAAAAAAAAATTTTTTTCTTTGGTTTGTAAACGGTTTCGATCTTTGACGTATTCGAGGGGAAAAAAAAACATTTTTAAAAGCAAATTTTGTCTTTACAAAAACAACAGGGTTTAAAACTGGGTAACCGGTGGTTGGTTAAAAGAATTTTGGGTTTTTCGATCCACTCAATCAAAAATTTCCTTATAATTAAAAAAATTTCCCCTACTCGGATGTGTCAATAAAAAATTCGATCGAGCGGAAAGCCCTCGTCTTTTAAACCCCAAAAATTGTCTACTTTCTCGTGAAAGGAAAAGGTGTAGTAATTTTCAGTCTGACTGATAATTACAATTGTAAAAAAAATAAACACACCCACACATATGCACTGTAGCTATGGGTTTTGTAAATCGTTTCAAAAATTTTTTGTTTTTCTGAAAATTTTCTTTTAAAAAAAAATGTATTTTTGGCTTTAAATGAAAAAAAGGTTAGTCTTCTAAACCCAATAACTCGCTAAATTTTTAAATTTTTTGGGAATTTAAATTTTAAAAAATTTTTTCTTACAAATTTTCATGCAACGGTGTTTTCCCGGGGAAAAGTGCATCGAAATTTTTTTACTGGTTTTTTTTTACCCCAGCCAGGTTTAACCCGGGTTTTGGGAAAACATCTTGGAATTTTCAGGGTGCAATTACCTATGTTAAATTTTGTAAAATATTAGAAAAAAAAAAAGAAAAAAGGGTTTATTCCCCCAAAAAAAATTTTTAAATTAAAACAGGAAAAAAAAAAAAAATTACGAAAGATGGGATTGAATTTTAAAAAAAATCATTTTTTGCTCGGTTACCAGGCGAAAAATGGCGCGATTTTCCCGGGCAATTTTTGGCACCCTGAAACGGGACTACGGGATTCGTTCGGGAGATATCGTTCGGGTTTTTTTTTTATTTAATTAAATTTCGAGTTAATTCGGGGAAAAAAGAAAAAAGGGCTTACGCCCCAACCCGGGGAATTTTTAAAAATTTTGTTGATTTTAAATTTTTCTAGTCTGGATATTTTTTTTGTACATTTTTGTTTTTCGTCTGTTTATGTTTTTGTTTTTTTTTAAATTTTTTCTTGGGATGTTCTAAACCTTTTCATTTTAAATTTTTAATGGGTTTCCTTTTTTGTCTGTTTTTTTTAAAAATTCTGTAATTCTTTTGGGAAAAATTTCGTAAGGTTCTAATTTTAAAGGATCTCGTAAGAGTTTAAATATTCGAAAGGAAAAAAGGTTTTTTTTAGTCAAAAAAATTTTGTATTTTTTTCCCCTTGGAAAAATACGACGAAAAGTTTTTCCCTCGATCAGTCTTGTTTTAAAATTTAAAGATGGAAAATTAAGAATTTTCAAACAGATAGGGTTTAATTTTTTTTTTAAAATTTAAAATTTTACTTAAAAGGGAAAAGAATGTTCCGGGGGTTAATTTACTGAGGAAAGATCGTTTTTAAATCCCAGGGAAGGACTTAGGGTTTTTTGTTTTTAAATTAAAACTAGGTTCGGAAAATGCAATCAGTTTTAATAAAAGTTTTGCTTATTTAAAAAAGATACAAAAATTTAGGTACCTATCGGTTTAGGTACCTAAAATTCCCTGTACCCCGTTTTTCCATGGTGGAGGTGGAGATTCGTGGGGAGGGGCCCAAATTTTTTTTAAATTTTTTCTCTATAATTTAGGATGATAGAGTTAGGGTACCGAGTGTGATGTTTATTTCATTTTTTTATGAAATAAACCTTATTTACTTAAATAAAATTTTGTTTTGAATAGGTAAAAAAGGGTTCGGTTTTCTCGGGTTAAAAATTTTCCCCGTGGAAAATGACATAAATCTTTTATTTCATAGATGACCGGTTTAAATAAAAATTTAAAGTTACATTGTTTTTTTAATCTTGTATTTTTCTTTTGTAATTTTTTTATAAAGGGATAAATTTTGAAAAGTATTTTTTTTGTTAAAAAACAAAAGGAAAAAATTACCATTTTTTGGAATTTTGACTTATTTCTTTTGTATTTTTTGGTTAAAGTTTTTAGCTTTAAAAAAAAAAGAAAATTTTTCAAATGTTGTCTTCCCTATTTGGGAAGGAAGAAATCTACCTGGTTTGAAGTCCCCTGTTTACTCTGGTTTTCGGCTTTAAATTTTTTAAAAAAACGATTTTCGAACTTGTGTTTTCCCTTTTTTGGGGTTCGTCTTCGGGGGGGTGTACTCCTCGGGAGGGGAGGGACGGGGAAAGGGCGGGCCTCCGACCCATGGTGAATCTTGGACCAGTTTTTGTTGGTCCCCAAAAATGCATCTGCGGGCGATTACTCGGGGGGCAAAAAGAGGTGGTAAAGGGAAAATTCCCAACCCAAAATTTCACCATTTTTGGGCGAGGTAGATAGGTCATTCGGGTAGGTACGTGTGCTTTTGGCAAAGTTTTCGGGACCGGGGTACCTTTTTACGCGATAATCGAGGCCTTTTTGTAGATAATGCTCCCTCTAGTAATTACAGGGACAGCCGGGTTTGTTTCATAGGCATCGGGTTTCGACGTAAAGGGTTCGTTATCTTTAAAAATAACGCCAGGTTGGGAAAAGCGGCTCGTAGTGCACTACTTCGGGGAACTTCGGGAGCTATCTACCTGGAATTATGTCACCCTCCCGCTACTGTGAAATTGGGGCCCCTTTGGGTGTAGAGGACATTATTTATCAACCAATCAGGTGTGCTAGCTTCCCAAAGCAAAGGGAGCTCGCGGTATAAATAGCGGGGGCAACACACGCATTTTTTAAAACTTTTTTAAACTTGTTTTTAGTGCACCTTGTGGGGTTTTAAAAGTTAGATCTTTTGTTAGTCGTTTTCATTTGTATTTGAAAAAGTATTCCCTTTGCCATGTAATTAAGGAGGGTTTTGTGCGTAAAATTTTTCGAAAACAGTTTTCCCACGGGTTATTTTGCGTATTTTATTTGTACATCTCGGACAATGTATGAGCTGATTGATTCAATCTCTGGCAGTCCTTTTCTTGAAAAGGGTTTGGGTTTTGACTATAAAACCCTGCCCACTTGACCCCCACGAGTCGATAAAGGGTTTGGGGGCAAAAGTTTCCCGCACCCCAACTCCCCCATTTGGGTTTCTTAAAAAACAACACACTCCATTTAGGAAAAATTATCACACCCTTCAGTTTTTTTTAAAAAAACGACAAAAAACGACTTAAAAAAAAAAAAATTTTTTGGGAAATTTTTGGGAAAAAGGCATTTTTTTGGGCTTTTTCAAAAAAACCTCTGGGGCCGAAAAAGTGTCGTTTCTTTTAAGAAAACGAAAGAAAAAAAAAGACTATTTTTTTAAAGGAAAATTTGTTGAAAATGGGCAATTTTGGGTTTTTTTAAAAAAACCCTCTGGAGGCCCAAAAAAATGTCGTTTTTTTGGGGAAAAAAAAAACAAAAAAGACAATTTTAAGGGGGAAATTTTTTAAAAAGTTTCTTTTGGATTTTTTCAAAAATTTACCTTGGAGGCCCGAAAAAATGTCGTTTCTTTAAAAAACCGGGAAAAAAAACGAAATAAAAAAAAACGATTTTAGGGGAAAATTTT